>CM025780.1:17104507-17115033 GCA_014636745.2 Centella asiatica | reverse complement strand
GGGGGGGGGAGACAGCAGCATTAAATGCTCATCATCCCTATCATTACCCTAGAGTCAGCTATGAAAGATGACCGAAGGACACAACAGCCATTTCAATCACTCTCTTCTTCTTCAGTCATTTCCTTTCTTTTCATAGCCAACAGCTGAGATCAAGTTGATCCTACGGTTCTTGTTGTTCAACCAAGTGATATATATACACACCACGCTGTTGTAATCTTGATTCTACCTTTCTAAACTTCCATCAAACTCAAATATAATTTTTAAGACAGCAGTTCTTCTTGAAGGATAAACCGAAGCATTTATTTCCTTTCTACAATAAGGAGGTAAGAGCATCTCATTTAAGTCTTGCTATATTTCTTGCGTCTCTGCTCTACCTACCACCTTTAATACCATGTTCATTTATTTTCAAAAGTATGACTTAATGCATATTCTAACGATCGGAGTAAATATCATTTGTTTCAAGTTGTCTAAGACGGGTGTAGTGTTGTTGACAACCACCTGATGGACAAACCTTTAACTACCAAACATTCTGTTGATAGCAGTCGCAACCCCATGCTTGAGTATTCTTTAACCTGATTTTCTTTACCCTAAACCGTGTTTAGGATGGCATGCAGACCAAAAGAAATGTTATGTATCACTGAGAGAATGGTGAGTTTTGACCTAAGTGTGGATATGGTTAAGGGCACCACACATGGAGGAGTGAGGAAGACGACCCTGTATCTGAGAAAGACTTTAACTTAGTCTCTGACGGGTTTGAGTTAATCCCCGATGGGTTGATAATCCCCGATGAGTTAATCACCGATGGGTTGATGATCCCCGATGAGTTAATCCCCGATGGGTTGATAATCCCCGATGAGTTAATCACCGATGGGTTGATAATCCCCGATGAGTTAATCCCCGATGGGTTGATAATCCCCGATGAGTTAATCCCCGATGGGTTATTAATCCCCGATGGGTTATTAATCCCCGATGAGATATTAATCTCCGATGAAATTAAAGCGTAGTAATTCCATGATGCGTAGTTTGTTTTAAAAACTATAAAATGCTATTTTCTTAAATTATTTTAAGATGTTTGAATTGATTTCTTAACCTTAATAGTTTTTATATCAGATTGAGACGTTAAAAGTTAAGGACATCACATGTGCATTTCTCCCTCATATTTTAACCCAGATAATAAATTCATCTTGTGATATGTATATTCTTACAGAACTTTCCACTCACGAGTAAATTAAATTTGGTCGTAAGCAAAGGACTGAGGCAAGTATATTCACAATCTCATGCTTATTTCAGTTTAACGCATTATCATTTGTTCCGATATGCGTAGAAGGTTGGATTTATACTTTAATTGTTCTGATGCATGAGCATGCTATGCTTTTGATTCTGCTAGCATGATATGAATGATGATGCATGGATATAAATGAGCTTTAAATTTCAACTATGTTTTCAATCTTATATCTGTGCAATGAGAATGTGAATGATGCCCCTTATGGGGGTTATGCCCCTTATGGGGGTTATGCCACATGGTTGGCAAGAGGAAAGGAAAGGTGCTGATGTGTTCTTCACCTGACCAAGAGGAAATGCTATTTGACTACGTAGTCACTCAGAGGGATCATGCGGTCCAGCCTGGCCAGTTGTGTACTGTATGGTTAGCAGATCCGCGGGTGCAGCCCCCGTTGGATATTTGAAAGTTATGATCCGGTGTATACCTGACTTTCTTCAATGGAGGATCACAAGTTGTATATCATCAGTGCATCCTCAAGGATATGTGAAGGTTTCCGAGGTCTTGGTATTGCTTCACCAAGCCCCACAAACAGAATTTGAATTTCTCTCCTTTGATTCCAGATGAAATTCATTGAATTATTCATATTTTCCTCAATGTGTATATACTTGCTGGGCGTAAAACGCTCACCCATGTTGAATGTTAATGATTTGCAGGACAGAAAGCTAAAGCTGAACCCTCTGACAAGGGGAAAGCAAAGATGATAAGCTGCTAAGTGTTTATCCTTTTGATAGAACTGATGAAGGAAAGAAAGGAATGAATGAAGGAAAGAAGGAAGACGTTTGAAGAGTTAATGAAATTTATTTTGTTATTAGGAAATGATGTAATAGCTTCCGCTGTAATTACTTAATTCTTGGGTTGTAATAACTCTTAAATGCTGTTTTTATTCAGTATTTATTTAGGAATGGATGAATGGATATCTTTACCTTCTTATGATGATGCCCTAGTCCGGTATGGGATTATGGGGTCGTCACAATATACGTATATCGAAGAATTGATTATACGCATTAGTTTGAAATATAAATCATTTGAAAACATCTTTGTCATGAATATAAAAGAGATATGTACATGCATATCATTTCATAACCTATCATACACATATTGAAACAATTGATCATGCGTTATCTTGAAAAAATCATAAGAGTGAAGATATACTTGCCTTTGGTCCTTAGAATAACTCAGGTTAAACAACTCGTGAAAGCAGATAATTCTGTAAAACATGTACAAATAATAATATGAGAAATCTCCACTTAAATACACATGATAAATGTTCATGTGAAGTGTTCATGAAATTCTCGAGTCTATACTTAACTACTTATGTCGTCACTCGTAAGATTGGAATTCGGTTGAAACTGAATCGAAGTCCGAGAGATTAGTAGACTTGATTAAACGTCACTCGTAGGTCCTCGATAATTATAGGAGGCCTTAGATTAATTAATAAATATTAATTAATCATCTTAAGCCTTAAATGATTATTATTAATCATTTAGAAATTATTCATTAATTATTATTTAATTGCTTTAATTAAATAATAATTGATCTTTAATTAATTAAGAATTACTTCTTAATTAATCTACACTTAAATAATTTATTTAGTTATTTCAAAACCATTTATTAATTATTATTTAATTATTTAATTAAATAATAATTAATCTTTAATCATTTAAAAATCATTTCTTATTATTTAAAAAACATTTATTAATTATTATTTAATTAAATAATAATTAATATTTAATCATTTAAAAATCATTAATTATTTAAAAACCATTCATTAATTATTATTTAATCACTTTAATTAAATAATAATTAATCTTTAATCATTTAAAAATCGTTTATTAATTATTATTTAATTACTCAAATTAAATTATAATTAATATTTAATTATTTAAAAATCATTTATTAATATTTTAAAAAAAATATGTAAGTGTTTATTTTATTTTTGAAAACTTGGATTGTGTCAAAAATAATTTTTTTTAAAGTGGGTTGAAATTTTAAAACCAAGTGTGTAAAATTTATTGGATCAAAGTCCAAAATTTTATTTTGAAATCCGGGTTAAAACAGTGGGTCGAACCGGGTCGAAACAGTGGGTCGGATCTGGGTCAACCCATCACCTTCAACAAACTGCAGTTTCTGGCCGTGCGTAGTCGCCGGCGAGATTTCCGGCGAAGGCAACACACGGGTCATCCCGAAATGCATGCACACACGCATGGATTCGAGGAATGGCCATTACCGTGACTTTTAGCATAGGTAAATACCCCCCTATGCTTGATGCCACCGCCTGAAACTTGACGGATCTTGATTTGGAGGCAACCGCCGGCGAGCACGCCATTAAAACCGGCGAAGCTCGTGGCAAAGTTGTGAATCCTCAAATCTTGACCATTTTTGACGAATCATATATGGAAATGATTCTAGATTTCTCAAGGAACTCATACATATCATCTATTTCGATTTTCATGAACTATATCGCATTCTAAGTAGATTCAAAGTTTCGGGTTAAAAGTCCGAAAATGGATCTACGAAATACTCAACCATTTTTGAAGTTGTTTATGACAAATCTAAGCTATAATCATAAGGAATCTAATGGTATATTCTATTCGAATTAACATGCAATAGATCGGACGAAATAGGGATCTAAAGTTTTGGATTCTATATGAATAATTCGTTGCTAAAGGATGAACAAGCGTTGCTAAAGGTTTTCTTTTTATTTAGATTTTCATTAAACTTCAAAAATTAATATCTCTCAATATATAAATGATATGAACAAGTGCAATACATTAAAATCATACTGAAAAATATTATCTTCGCAGTGGTATAATCAGAAAAATTATTTGACAACAAAATTAAAGTGCAGAATAATTACCTCTTAAAAAGCTTTAATAAAACTAATTCCAAAACTTCAAAATACCCAAGAACTTCAAAGCTCCGAAAATTTGAGAGAGTTTGTGATAATATGTTAGAGAGAATGCTGTAAAAATTTCTAGTAGCAATGCTAGGTAGGAAATCAAGGCACAAATCAATACTAATAAATGCATTAATGAATTTTGAATTTTGAATTTTAAATCCTTAATTGCATACTAATTGCATGGTAATTAACATTTGTAACTGATGTAAATTAATTATTTACCATAGGAGTAATTAGTAAAAATTTAATTACTCACTAATTTACATTTTTAATGGTTATGCATTTATTTATTGCATTCACCGAAAAATTAATCCGCCTCGGCGAAATAAAAAATTGCGTTTATAAAAATTATTATCAAAATTAACATCTAGTAAATTTAAAATAAATATCTTGTCACAATTTATCGTCTCGCAATAATTAAAAATATAACATTCGTTATAAATATTAATGAACGTGTGTGTAATGAATTATGTAACCCTTACGTACACGTAACCGTAAAAAATATATATATATATATTTACTGGACGATAAATTCATAAATAATCCTCAAAATTTTACTTTTGAATTATTGGGTTCTCACAGCAGCTGTAGTTAATTATTTTCTGATGACTTAGTTACCAGAGACTAATTAACAACTAATTGAAGCAATTATAATTATCTTTTGACAAAATTAATTGTTCATAAAGATAATAACACTGAAAAGCATTAGTCAATAATTATTCTTTTTAAAGGATAATTATTACCTGATGATATTGCAGCAGTGGCTAATTATCCTACAATTGCTTAATTGTTAGTAAATAATTAACTACTGTTTATATATATAGTAGAGAAACTAATATAATATGCAGGATTCCCTATGTTTAATATTCTTCATCTTTTTAAGGATCTTGTCATAGCTGATTCAGGTATTGTCTTAACTCTCTACTATATTATTCTTATTTCTTCTAATTCTGCTACAATGAAGGATGTTAGTAATGAACCAACTCCTTCTACCCAAGTAGCAAAACCCTCTAAAAACAAGTCTATATCAGAAGCCACCTCCTTTATCTCTCAAAAGATAAAGGTTGTAAAAACAAAACAACCACCACCAGCATTTGCTGAGGGGGAGGGTGAGCATTTTAGAAAAAGTTATGAGGAAGAAATAAGAACAATGAGAACCCTTGGAGACTGCTTAATATACTCTCAAAAGGATATTAAGTTCTAAATGGAAAAAGCACATCTCTAGGTGCAACCTCTCAAAAGGCTGTATCTATTGAAAATAGTCCACCTCCAAGGACACAGGTATTTGAGTCTACAATGATCATATCTATAAATACCTCTCAAAAGAAGAAGAAGAAACTGGCTCTGATCAATGATCAACCTGTCACTTAATGCACATATAGGGTGTCACAATGATGTTTCTCTTTTCTCTATTCAAGAGGAGCATCCAATATTTAAAATTCAACCCTTATTCATTCTTCTTCTCTAATTCATATTTCTTAAGAAGCAATGAAAATTTCTTAATTCCATTGGTTTCAGATTCTTTGATATTTTAATCATTAAAGAAGCCAATTTTTTTTACTGAAATAAAAAGCAGCTCTCAACTCATCAATGGATACTACAATAAGTACTTTATCAAACAATTCACTGATGTAAAACACTTTCTTACTATATTTTCTACACAACTTCAGGTCACCCACAACAAGAAGATTTTATATTTAGTGAGCCTGAGAGAATTCAAAATGAGAGTCAGACCTTGTGTCTGAAAAAAGGTGAGAAAAAAGAAATTAAAGAATTTTTTTTTTTAGATAAGTGTGAGAGGCTGACTTATACAAGTCAGGCAAAAGGAGAGAGTGTGAGCAAGGATGAGATCCTTGAAGAAAAGAATAGAAAGAAATTGTTTTACTCACTACCTTTGCAGCTTATGTATTCTCTGATCACCATTCTGATCAAAAATCAAAGGATACTGAGAAAAGAATTTGTGATTGTTTGGTTGGATGCAAGCAACACAAGAGCAACACACTTAATATTAGAATATTTGATCACATATGGATCATGTGCAGCTGTACTCACAGAATGTTTTTGAAGCATTAATAAAAGAAAGTACAACATGAAGCTCCAACACTTCATAATCAATGATCTTCAAACAAAGCTCAAACAATTTCTTCCTTCTAGTCAATGTCTACTGATGATTCCTACCTTCCAACATTAAGATGCTGATGTCAAAAAGGGGGAGAATGAGAGAATGATTAAGGCAAGTGAAACAAAGTAATTCTGATGAAGACAGGGGGAGAATTGTTAAAAAGGCTAACAGAATGATGGTTGGGCTTTGAAGAACTGAAAACAACAAAACCATAATTGATTGTGTTTTTGTACATTTATGTTTTTACATGTTTTAATTCAATTCTAAGTTATGGAGTTATAAGGTTGGTGTTTTGACATCATCATAAAACCTTGATTTATGCTTATCATTGATAAACATAAATAGGGGGAGATTGTTAGGAAATATAGCATTTGATGATGATGTATAACACTTAGAATTGTTAAAATTTTGTAAATGTACAAGTACCTGCAGTAATGCACTATGAGAATCTACTATCAAGAAACTGTAGGAAAGCACCAAAAGCTACAATGAATACACTTGGAGACTTCAACAAATGTCAAAGCTGATCAAGCAAAATTAGCCCATCGGAGACTAAGCTTTTGTCTATCGGAGACTAAGAGCCTATCAGAGGCTAAGTTTTTGAATTGTCGGAGACTAAATTTTTGAACTGTCGGAGACTAAGTTTTTGAACTGTCGGAGACTAAGTTTTTGAACTTTCGGAGACTAAGTTTTTGAACTGTCGGAGACTAAGTTTTTGAACTGTCACAGACTAAGTTTTTGTCTGTCACAGACTAAGTTTCTGTCTATCAGAGACTAAGTTTCTGTCTATCAGAGACTAAGTTTTGGTCTATCAGAGACTAAGTGTTTGTTCATCAGAGACTAATGTTGAAGGAACCAGAGACTATCCATCAGAGAATAAATTTCCACTGATATAAGGGATGACATATGGCTAAAGACGGTGGAAATAAGATAAGGATGGTTGTCCAATAAGGAGAGATTGACTAACAAGGAAGCTTCAAGGAAATAAGTTATACACACACACACATCAAGTTGCAAGTATGAAACCTGCAAAGCCGCAAGCATGAAACCTGGAAAACAACAAGTTGAAATACTGTAGAGACAACTTATAACAACTTAAAGCAAGAAGTTCATTGAAGCTGGACTAATTATGTCCAGAGAAGCCCACAAAGATAAGATATATATTCCTGATATCTTATCTTGGGAACTCTAAAAAGAAAAATGGAAGTTGGTGCAGTGAATATACACCAGAAAAGTCACATAAACAGACTGACATCTAAGGGAGGCTGAATAATGAAGAAAGTTGTGTGACAGAGCTGCAAGTACCAATAAACTACAGAGATATTTTTGGTAAACAGCTCAGAATAGAAGCTTGGAGTATATGGAAGATGTGTATATAAATAGACATAGAGCAGCTGAGGTAAGATATATCTGAGAACTGAGAAACAACTGATAACAACAAGAATATATTTCATCTCAGATCACATATCTCTCAGAACAACACTTCCATACATATAGAGAGTTAGCAGCTGTAATTAGTTTTACAGAAAAAGAAGCAAGTTATTACAACTTGAGAAGCTGTTTTTTTTTTAAATAGAAGAAATTGTAAAGATTCAATTTAATTGACAATACCATTCTTTATTGTTGATTACAATTTATATCTTGCAATTTTGCTTTACTGTTTCTATTGTTTTATCATTTCAGTAAAGTTTTATAACTATTCTTGGAAATTAAATTGTTCATAACAGTTTAGTTTTGAAGAAAAGTATGTAATTGTATTCAACACCCCCCCCCCCCCCCCCCCCCCCCCCCCACCCCTCTACAATTACTCACACGGGACAAACAAAGTTTTTTCATGTGTTTGGTTGTAAGTGCTTTGTGCTGAGAGATTCATCAGAAACTAGAGGAAAATTTGATAGCAAATTTGATGAAGCAATATTCTTAGGTTATTCTCTATCAAGCAAGGCATATAGAGTGTATAACTAAAGAACAAAGGTCATTGTGGAATCCATACAAGTTGTTTTTGATGATAGCAAGATTCCAGGAATGATTGGACAAGGATTGCATGAACCTCTCAATTTTGAAAATGAATTGGATGCATGGATGGATCCATCAGAGACTGAAGAATTACTCCTAGATGACAATTTTCCTCCAATCAGTGAAGGGGAATTAATGATTGTACATGAGGTACCAAGGATTAATAATACATCAGAGTCTAGAGAATTAATATCTGATGAAACACAAGAGACTGATAACACAAATGTACAATCAGAAACAACTGAGACACCAGAGACTAGTCAAGATGAGACAAATAGCTCAGGGGGAGCTAATAATGAAGAAGTCACTGGTTTTGGGGGAGCAGTCTCTGATCCAACAACTTGATTGGACAATGTCAATCTAGAATATGAAGCCTCATCTTCAAGATTAAATCTGCCACCTGCAAGACCTTGGATGAGAGATCATTCACTAGATTTAATCATTGGAGATTTAGAGGAAGGAGTCAAAACAAGAAGTGCAACACAAAATGAATGTTTTTATCTCAGTTTTTTGTCAAAAATTGAGCCAAAGAAAATTGTAGAAGCACTTCAAGATCCTGAGTGGATTATAGCCATGCAGGAAGAATTGAACCAATTCACAAGAAATAAGGTCTGGAGATTGGTGCCCAAACCAAGGAATAGATCAATAATTGGTGTCAAATGGGTCTTTAGAAATAAATTGGATGAAGCTGGTACAATTACAAGGAATAAAGCAAGGCTAGTAGCAAAAGGTTATTCTCAAGAAGAAGGAATTTATTATGAAGAAACCTTTGCAACAGTTGCAAGACTTGAAGCAATAAGGATTTTCTTGGCATATGCAGCCTATAAAAACTTCAAGGTGTACCAGATGGATGTCAAGAGTTCTTTCTTGAATGGAAAATTGGAAGAAGAGGTCTATGTTGAACAACCACCAGGTTTTGTAGATCCCAAGTTTCCAAACCATGTCTATAGGTTAGATAAAGCACTTTATGGCTTAAAACAAGCACCCAGAGCCTGGTATGATACTCTCTCTCAGCTTTTACTTGAAAATAAATTTGTTAGAGGTATCATAGATAAAACACATTTTTATAGAAAACAAGGTTCTGATTTAATACTTGTGCAAATATATGTGGATGACATCATATTTGGTTCTACAAATGAAAAATTATGTGAAAGATTTTCAAAATTAATGCAGTCTAGATATGAAATGAGTATGATGGGTGAATTGACATTTTTCTTAGGATTGCAAATAAAACAATCAACTGATAGAATTTTTATCAGTCAGTCCAAGTACATCAAGGACTTATTGAGAAAATATGATTTGGTTGATTGTGCATCTACAAAAACACCCATGGCTACTGCCACTAAGCTAGATAAGGATACAGAGGGAAAGAAAGTTGATATCACTAGCTATAAGGGCATGATAGGCTCACTTTTATATCTAACTGCAAGTAGACCTGATATAATGTTCACCACATGTTTGTGTGCAAGATTTCAAGCTGATCCAAAAGAGTCACATTTAATTGTTGTTAAAAGAATACTCAGATATCTAAAGGGTACTCCAAACCTTGGGTTATGGTATCCTAAAAAAACTAATTTTAAACTAATTGGCTATTCACATGCTGACTATGCAGGATGTAAGCTTTACAGAAAAAGCACAAGTGGAAGCTGCCAATTTCTTAGAGGCAGACTTGTTTCTTGGTTTAGCAAGAAACAAAATTTAGTGTCAACCTCAACGGCTGAAGCTGAATACATTGCAGCTGGGAGTTGCTATGCTCAAATCCTATGGATCAAAAATCAACTCCTAGACTATGGTATGACATTATCAAAAATTTCTATTTATTGTGATAACACAAGTTCCATAGCCATAACTGAAAATCTAGTACAACATTCAAGAACAAAACATATAGATATAAGATATCACTTCATTAGAGAACATGTGTGACGGCCCCAAAAATCATAAAATAGATTTCAGGCACCATCAATAATTGACAAAAGATAATTAATACATCCAAGCACGCATAACATTAAATAAGAGATAAATAACGAATCTCTATTACATTATCCATTAAAGAGTATTTAATACAGCGGAAGTCTTAAAATAGGGCCCACACAGGCCTTAAAGTCTAAACATTTCTATAATTTTCTCCCTCTTCACCCTACCCTTGAAAGCCATCCACAGGAGGGATATCAGGAAGCTCTCAGAATTCCATCTTTTCTTTTCCCTTA
>CM025780.1:17061589-17101361 GCA_014636745.2 Centella asiatica | reverse complement strand
TGACGTCGTCAGAGACTATCCTTAGCCTGTCGGAGACTAAGGCTGACATCATCAGAGATTATCCTTAGCCTGTCGGAGACTAAGGCTGACATCATCAGGGACTATCCTTAGCCTGTCAGAGAATAAGGCTGGCGTCATCAGGGACTAATCTCAAACTTCCTTCATCAGAGACTAACAACACCCTTCCTTCATCGAGACTAACAAATCTCATCAGAGACTAACACCAACACTGTCAGAGACTAATTTATACTGTCAGAGACTAACTTTAGAAGCTGTCTTAGGTACAATGGTGTCTTCTCCACTTCACCAGGGGTGGTGATCTCAACCAAAACCACACTAAGGTCAAACCTCATCATCCTCTCAGTGATTCATAATGTTTCCTAGGGTCTGCAAGCCCTCCTAGACATAGTTTAGGGTTCAAAACTCAGGCCTGGCATCATAACTACTGACAAAAGGAATGTTTGGTAGTTAAACGTTATCTACCAGGGGGTTGTCAACAATATTACACCCATCTTGGATAGCTTTTCGAAATAAATGACATTAACTCCGGGTGTTAAAAACATGCCTCAAATCATACTTTTGGAAATAAATGAACAAGGTAGTAAACGTGATATGTATGACAGAACAAAATTGTAAGAAATAGAGCAGGACTTTAATGAAATGCTCTTACCTCCTTGGCTGTAAGAAACAGTTAAAAGCTCTAGTTGTTCTTCCAAAAGGACAGTTGTCTTGAGAGTAAGCTTGGATTTGGTGGTATACTGTATAGAAATTTATGAAAGTGGGACTAGGGTTGTACCAACGAGATATATATATATATATATATATATATATATATATATATATATATATAACTTGTTGAGCAACAAGGGCCGTCAGATTTATTTGATATAAGCCGTTGGCTGTGAAAGGAAAAGAAATGACTGGTGAGAAAAAGGGTGGTTGCAACGGCTGCTAGTGTCCATCGGTCATTTATCATAGCCCACTCTAGGGTACTGATGGAGGTGATGCACATTAAATGCTACTGTCTCCCCGCAGTCAGGTTTTTAAAAAAAAAATAGGTACAGAAGCTAAACCTGTTCACACTTGGTGAGCCTTTCCCGTGTGAACACACACTTACATAAGACAATCTTGAATATAGTAATCTTTTAAATACTTAAGCTTCAAAATACATTTAAAATCTTTTGGACATCACATTGCCATTGAATTTTCATAAGAAAATATAATTTCATCATTTATACCCAATAAGAAATTAAACCTTCATGTAGAAAATAAAATAAAATAAATAAATCTCATAACAAAATTCATTGACATTTTCGGGTTCTCACATTACTAGTATGCAAATTGTGCCATCTATTATACAGAGTAAAAGAATAATTACAGATGTGAAAAAAAGGGCAGCAAAGGTAAAGGTTCCTCTTTCTTTTCCTCCTATCATGAGACAAACTCTCATTGATAGATTTCAAAACCTTTACAACTTCATAATTTGAGGATCTTGAGCAACAAACCAGAAACCCTATTGATCCTCTAACCCATTCTTCACAACAATCTGCAGCCCTCTCCACAGTATCTTAAAAGACTGTGGTTGTAAAAACAAAAACAACAAAAAGTTACCCATAAAAAGAAAAATAATAGAGGGTGACAGTGAGGCTGAAGGAGTAAAGGAAACTGAATTGGCTACCCAAAAAAGAAAGAGAGTGATTACCTTAAGCCAAAAACAATCCATTGCCTCCCAAAAGGCTTTGGAGGTTAAAAGGAAACACAGTACTCTGTTAACATCCTCCCAAAAGGATGCTAATATTGAAGAAAGTTCCCAACTAGGAACACCAAGTACAGAGTTTGCACAATCCCCTGTACATACAAAGGGGCAAGCCCAAAGAGAGAAAAGAAGTAAAAGAAAGAGTGACACAAAGAGTGCACACACTGAGTCTACCCAAATTGATGCTCCTCAAATTTTTGTTCTTGAGGAGCAGCCAACACTCCAAACTGTACATTCTCCTATCTCTTCTCCTATTCTTGATTCTTTAGAACTTGATAGTTCCAATCCTCTTGATTTTTTCCAAGAGGAGCCAATACTCAAAGAGAATGACACACAAGAACCACTTGTTCAAAGTACAAGTGCAGTTAGTTCTCCTATACATTCCATAGAGAGATCCTAACCACATAAATACAAAGGGAACCCCCTTTTTATGCAGTCTCAAATAATTCTCCTTTAAACCCCTCTTCTGTAGGACAGAGTGCACATACCCAAATGAGTGAGGATGTGAGAATAAATAGTGAGAATGATGTATTTGATCTAAAAGATCAAACACAGGTTTCGGAAAAATAACTTTAGGAAGATTTCGTAAAGACGTTAATCACCAGAAATCAACACTAAAGGATCAATTTGTTTAGTTTGTTTAAAGAAATTAATCACCCACAAGCTAAAACAAATCAGTTGTGAAAGTATAAAGGAATTAACCACCAACTTTCGGATAAACGTAAGTAAAAACTCACACAAGTTTATTAATCAATCAACTATCTCCCTATTGTACAACATGAGCAGCTATTTATAAGCTGTTAAAATCCCTAATCCTAATTGGAAAGAATAATACATTGGAAATAAATCTAATCCAATAAGGAAAGAAAACAAACCTATTAAAATTAGGAAACAAATACAAAATAAATACAGAAATAAATAAAATACAAGAAAATTAATAACCGAAACTATCAGTGGTTAATTTAGCTGTCGGAGACTAATTAGTCTCTGATGAGCAATTTTGGCTATCGGAGACTAATTAGTCTCTGACAAGTAAATTTGGCTTTCGGAGACTAATTAGTCTCTAACGAGTAAATTTGGCTATCGGAGACTAATTAGTCTCTGATGACTTGAACTGTTGGAGACTAAGTAGTCTCTGATGACATCATCTGTAGTCTCCGATGCAGAAATTAGTGTCTGATGTGACGTCACCCGTAGTCTCCGATGCAGAAATTAGTCTCTGATGACTATTTCCTTAATCCCCGATGACCATTTCCTTTGTCCCCGATGCTACTTAACTTTGAATTTGAGTTTACAAATAAAGTAACAACAGGTTGATAAGCACTTCCCCCTAACCAATAATTTGTTTGTGTATTAATAGAAAATAAATCTAAGGATATTTCCTTACAAGCAATATTTATTCTTTCACCCAAAACTACATTAGTTTGTTTGGCATCTAGCGACTCCAACGGATCATCCTCCTCTTCTTCAGAAACAATTGTCCTCAATTGAGCCACATCGTCATCATGAACATATAGAACTAAATCACCGATATTGAAAGTTGCATTTACACCATAATCCCCTGGCAACTCCAACTTGAAAGCATTGTCATTAACTTTTCCAACTATCTTGAAAGGACCCTCTGACCGAGGCATTAACTTATGCTTGTGCAAGTTGGGAAACCTCTCTTTCCTCAGATGTAACCAAACAAGATCACCCAGCTGAAATGCAGGTTGTTTCCGATGTTTGTTGGTTAGAGTTTGGTATCTTGCATTCACCTTTTCAATTCTGGCTTTTACTTGTGCATTTAACTTCATCATAGCTTGAGCCTTTGCTTTAGCATCAGTATGGACATACTCACCCTTTGGCAAAGGAATTAAATCCACTGGAATTCTGGGATTTACACCGTATACCACTTCAAAGGGTGAATGTTTTGTGGCGTAGGTAGGGGATCTGTTGTAGGCAAACTCGACATGCGCAAGCGTGACATCCCAATCCTTTGTAGTTTTGCTCACCAACCCACGCAACAACACTCCCAAAGTTCTGTTGGTCACTTCAGTTTGTCCATCCATTTGAGGATGATGTGAAGTACTGAAACACAATTTAGTGCCCAACAGTTTCCATAACGTCTTCCAAAAATAACTCGTAAATTTAGTGTCTCGATCACTGACTATGGTTCGTGGTACACCATGCAATCGAACCACATCTTTCAGGTACAAATCAGCCACTCGAGACGCATCATCCATTTTATGACAAGCCATGAAATGCGCCATTTTGGAAAATCTATCCACCACCACCATTATTGAATCGTTACCTCGTTGAGTCCGAGGCAATCTCACAATGAAGTCCATGGCTACATCCTCCCATGGAGAATTCAGGATAGGCAAAGGAGTGTATAACCCGTGATGAAACGTGCTATTTGCTTTTTGACATGTCGCACATCGCCCAATCACCCCAGTAACATCTCCCTGCATTTTTGGCCAAAAGAAATGTTCTTGCAATATTGCTAACGTCTTAGTGATGCCAAAATGTCCAGCCAACCCTCCTCCATGAGCTTCCCTAACCAATAATTCTCGAATTGAACAAGATGGAATGCACAAGCAGTTACCTTTGAACAAGAATCCATCTTGAAGCACGTACTCTCCTTTAGCTCCCCGTGCACACGATTCAATTATCGGTTGGAAATCAAGGTCCAGCTTGTAGTATTCCTTGATTAATTCAAACCCGAGCAATTTCGAACTCAGTACCCCCAACAACGTATATCTTCTTGATAATGTGTCAGCCACAACATTATCTTTGCCATGTTTATGCTTCGAAGAGAAATTAAATGATTGCAAAAACTCAACTCACTTAGCATGACGAGGATTCAGTTTCTGCTCCCCATGAATGTATTTTAAAGCCTCATGATCCGAATGCAATATGAAATGATTCGGTCACAAATAATGACTCCAATGGTCAAGAGCTCTCACTATTGCATAGAACTCTTTATCATAAGTCAAGTAGTTCAATCTTGCACCATTGAGCTTTTCACTAAAATAGGCAATGGGCCTTTTCTTCTGCACTAGGACAGCTCCTATGCCAACTCCACTTGCATCACACTCTACTTCAAAAAGACTTGAAAAATCTGGTAGAGCTAAGACCGGCGTATCGCATAACAGCTCTTTCACCCTTTCAAACGCCTTTTGAGCAGCTTCTGTCCACTCGAATTTTCCCTTTTTAATGCATTCAGTAATAGGTGCGACCACACTACTGAAATTTCTAACAAATCTTCTATAAAACGACGCAAGACCATGGAAAGATCTTATCTCCGTTACTGTAGTTGGTATTGGCCAAGATTTGATAGCTTCCACTTTTGATGGGTCAACTAAAACTCCATCCTTAGACACTATATAGCCTATGAGGGTTACGCTAGGCACCAAGAAGTAACACTTTTCTAACTTGGCGTATAGCTTTTGCTTCCTCAACATGTCAAACACCAATCTTAAGTGTTTAAGATGATCTTATATGCTTTTGCTATATATAAGTATATCATCCAAATAGACCACAACAAATTTTCCCAAGAAGGGTTTTAGTACCTCATTCATCAACCTCATGAAGGTACTTGGTACATTGCTAAGTCCAAAAGGCATGACCAACCATTCATACAAACCTACTTTTGTCTTGAATATTGTCTTCCATTCATCACCTTCCCTCATTCTGATTTGGTGATAACCACTTCGTAGATCAATCTTGGAAAATATCACTGAACCATGCAACTCATCTAGCAAATCATCCAATCTTGGAATTGGAAATCTGTACTTGATAGTAATGTTGTTTATTGCTCTACTATTAATGCACATTCTCCATGTTCCATCCTTATTTGGTACTACCAAAGTTGGAACAACACAAGGACTCATGCTCTCTCGTACATAACCTCGTTCCATCAGCTCCTCAATCTGTCTCTGTATCTCTTGAGCTTCCTGGGGGTTACATCTGTAAGCTGCCTTGTTTGGTAATGACGCTCCTGGGATTAAGTCAATCTGATGCTCAATTCCCCTGATAGGTGGCAAACCGGGTGGTAAGTCTTCAGGGAACACATCCTAAAATTCTCCCAACAATTTCTCCACGTCTTTGTTTGGTTCTGCTGACTTTGGCTCTGATTGAAAACCGACAACAATTAGTAAGTAGCCCTGACCTTCTTGTTCCAGTTTAGCCTGCAATTGTTTTTCAGTCACCATTAAACTCTCCTTGCGTGCACCCAAAGAGGATATAGGTTTTAGGGTCGTCTTCTTATTGCCTACCTTGGCAATGTATACATTTGTTCTGCCATCATACTTAACAAACCTGTCATACTGCCATGGTCTACCCAACAGTATGTGGCATGCATCCATGACACAAACATCACACAACACTTGATCCTTGAATTTGCCAATTTCAAAAGAAATCAGTGCCTGCTTTGTTACTTTCACTTCTCCTCCATCACTCAACCAATGTAATTTATATGGTTTAGGATGGGGTGACGTTGGCCAATCTAATTTATCAATCAATGTAGTAGAGACCACATTGGTGCAGCTACCCGTATCAATTATCAGGTTGCATAGTTTGTCCTTTACCAACACTCTAGTCATGAAAATCTTGTCCCTTTGGTCAGCTTCCAAGGGGACTGGTTTGGCTTGGAACAGTCTTCGAACGATCAATTGTGATCCATGAGTCTCGGGTTCTTCCTCAGAGTTAGCTTCGAACTCATCTTCAACTTCACAGTTATTCAACTCCTCTTCTTCAAGTGTTTCTCTCTCCTTAGAAGCATAAGATGCCTCAATCTCTTCGACATCATGGAGAGTCATTACTCTATTGCTAGGGCAATCACGTTGCATGTGTCCGTAGCCCTTACACTTGAAGTAAATTCGTCTATCTTCCGTCGCCAATGGCGTAGAAGCCTTACCTTTGTCCTTCTTGAACTTGTCAAAGGTAGGAGTGAATTTTGTCGCAGATGGTGCTTCGTTTCTCCTTTCGCTTTTGCCTCTTTCCACCTTTTTGTTTACTGGCCGTATATAATTGTTGACCTTGCCCTTGGCATGTTTCTCAGTCCTCATAGCCACCTTACATACTTCTTCAAAGGACCAGTAGGGTTGTAACTCTACTCTCTCGGCAATATTATTGTTCAGTCCTATTAAGAACCGAGCAATCTTGTGTTCTGCCCTTTCCTCAAGATCGCATAACATGGTGAGTTTCTCAAACTCCACCATGTACTCTTCCACCGACAATGGCCCTTGTTTGAAACTTTGTAGTTTCAAGAACACATCTTGTACATAATCTGTAGGTAGGAACCGTTTCTTCATCCTACCCTTCAAGTCTTCCCAAGACACAATCTGTGCCTTACCTTCTCTTCTTCTCTTATTCTTCAAGTTTTCATACCACAGATTAGCGTAACCTGTGAATTTTAATACTGCCACCTTGAACTTCTTGTGGTCATCATAGTCTTTGTATTCAAAGACTCTCTCAATTATTTGTAACCATTCCAAGAACTTTTCAGGCTTCATGCTGCCATCGAAGTATGGGATATCTAACCTCAGACCCTTATCGTTGTCAGCATTGTCTCTCTACCTCCTCGGTGCTGGTCTAGCCACTTCTTTTCCTTCTGAATCTGAAGTGCGAACAGATCTTGTACTACAATTTGGACTTGTGGAAAGGTTTCTTCGATCTAACCTGTCTAATAACTCGTTCATCTTTTCAGTCAGGTCATTGATCTGCCTATCACGGCGCAAGTTTTGTGCTTGCTCCATGGTAAGTCCTCGTGGAATAATTTGTTCTTCTTCTCTAGCCATTAGATTGTAGATTGTAGAATGAGTCAAGAAAATCCGTCCACCAAAGCTCTGATACCAAGATGATGTATTTGATCTGAGAGATCAAACACAGGTTTCGGAAAAATAACTTTAGGAAGATTTCGTAAACACGTTAATCACCATAAATCAACACTAAAGGATCAATTTGTTTAGTTTGTTTAAAGAAATTAATCACCCACAAGCTAAAACAAATCAGTTGTGAAAGTATAAAGGAATTAACCACCAACTTTCGGATAAACGTAAGTAAAAACTCACACAAGTTTATTAATCAATCAACTATCTCCCTATTGTACAACATGAGCAGCTATTTATAAGCTGTTAAAATCCCTAATCCTAATTGGAAAGAATAATACATTGGAAAGAAATCTAATCCAATAGGGAAAGAAAACAAACCTATTAAAATTAGGAAACAAATACAAAATAAATACGGAAATAAATAAAATACAAGAAAATTAATAACCGAAACTATCAGTGGTTAATTTAGCTGTTGGAGACTAATTAGTCTCTGACGAGCAATTTTGGCTATCGGAGACTAATTAGTCTCTGACGGGTAAATTTGGCTTTCGGAGACTAATTAGTCTCTAACGAGTAAATTTGGCTATCGGAGACTAATTAGTCTCTGATGATTTGAACTGTCGAAGACTAAGTAGTCTCTAATGACGTCATCCGTAGTCTCCGATGCAGAAATTAGTCTCTGATGTGACGTCACCCGTAGTCTCCGATGCAGAAATTAGTCTCTAATGACTATTTCCTTAATCCCCGACGACCATTTCCTTAGTCCCCGATGCTACTTAACTTTGAATTTGAGTTTACAAGTAAAGTAACAACAGGTTGATAAGCACTTCCCCCTAACCAACAATTTGTTTGTGTATTAATAGAAAATAAATCTAAGGATATTTCCTTCCAAGCAATATTTATTCTTTCACCCAAAACTACATTAGTTTGTTTGGCATCTAGCGACTCCAACGGATTAGAGAGTCAGGCTCCTGACCTGAAAAAAAGAGAGAATATACACATACAAGAGAGTCAAGCTTTAGAAAGCTTGGAAAAAGGAGAGATAGAGAAGCTGGATGACCAACTCCAGGAAAAAGGTGAGGGAGTGAGCAAGGATGAAATCCTTGAAGAAAAGAATAGAGAGAAAAATATATTCTCAGCAGGTGACTTTCTCACACCTGTTGAGACCTCCACCACCATTGAAGCCCAAATTTCCTCTGCTCCAACTACAACTTCACAACCATAGGAAATTGGGGGAAGCTCACAGCCTGGGGATGCAACATTACAAACTTTAGCAGAAATGTCCAATGCTGACTTTGAATTGCTATATGGTCTACAACAACATCAAGATCAAATCTCAGCATTGAAGACAAGGCTAGCAAATGAACCTGAGCTTGTTGAGATTGAAAATGAAAATGTAGATGCTTGGCTGGATGCAAGCTTTACAAATTCCTTGGATGATGCAACTGCCCAGCTAAGGCAGGACTATTTAACCAATCTGGGGTCAAGTGCAGTCTCTGAGGACGTGATCAAAATTGACAAGAAACATACGAAGTTCCAGCACTTCATGATCACGAGTCTTAAGGCTGCACCTGCAACATATTGAAGAGAAAATGGACCTGGAGACAGAAATGATCAGAAGATGTTATGAAGGACACCTGCCCCGGAGGATGCTGAATTTCATTGATTCAAGATTAAAAGATCAGTTATCCACCGACAAGCGCCTTCAAGCATTAGAAGAGAATGTCCAGTCCATTATGTAAAAACAAGATAAATTTGATCAAACTCTTTAACATTTTAGCCAACTGCTGGAAAAGGCAATTCCCACACTGGCTACTACTTCATCCAAACCCTTAGATTCTGATGTCAAATAGGGGGTGAGTAGTTAGTCACAACAATCAAAAGAAACAATGCAATCAAAAGCAGTAGTGGTTAAGAGGCCAAGTTATGCTACCTTGATGGCTGAGTTCCAACGAATTCAAGGTACCAAGAAAAATCTGGATTTAGCCATCAAGTCAAGCGTAGCTACTACAACAATAACAACAACAATACCAACAACAACAACAACAACAAAAGTAGCAGCTCCTCCTTCTACTGTAATAGTCCCAAGCACCCGACAAGACAAAGGCAAGGGTGTTCTGGTTGAGGAATCAAAGAAAACAAAATCTGCTCAACCAGGACAACCTAAGCTATTAGGGGATGCCATAAAAATTGCTCACTTTCCCACTCCAGTTGAATTGATAGTGGATGGGAAAGTAGAGTTAGTTTATCCTCAAAAGAAGAAACTAATTGAAGCTGATGCATTACTTGCACAAAAATTACAAGAGGAAGAAGATATGGCTGCAGTAAGGGAGGAGGAGGAAGCTAAGAAAAAGAAGGCCTTGTCAACGAAGAAGACAAAAGCTCAGAAGTCTGCAATGACAAGAAGGAAAAATAAGGAGATTAAGTAGGCTGAGCAAAGGGCAAGGAGAAAGCCATTGATGAGTGAATCTCAAACTACTATGGTCACTTTATTCTAACCTCGAAAATCTATATCAGTGCCAAACAACAGTATCTCTTGGATTGGACTGGCTAACACTTCTGAATTAAAGGAAGCATTTAAGAAGAGTGTTAAGTCCATTAATCTTGAAAAGGATGGAAATAACAAGGAGTATCTCAAAGTCATTCAAAAAGATGGAGAGAGTCTGTGTCTACAAAAACCAAGCCTAGAGATGAGATCATTCAAAGATATGGAGTGGCTGCTATCTGTTGTTCTTGAAGATTCTGCGCTTAACCTAAAATTTCGAAGCCAAATTCAGAAGGAACTTGAAGAAATGAGAAGGTTGACTACTTTACCTCGACTAGATCTTCCTCCAAGAGCATATGGATTATGGTATGAAAATTTCCATGGTGATATAATTTTCTTTGATTATGAGAAGCAGATTAGTACGGTAAGCCAGGGAGAAATTGAAGGATTCATTGCTCTACTTAAAGAGTCTACTGATGAAAATGAGATCAAGTTCAGAAAATTGTTGGAAGATAAAGTTGCTGAGCTTAAAAAGAAAGGTTGAAGTTGCTGACTGTTGATTGTGTTGATTGTTTTTTATTTTTGAAGCCAGACTTATAGGATTTAAACCTAAGTCTTGGAGAAGCTGAGTTTAAGATCAAAGATCTTAATTCAGGTACATTTGTAGTTAGCAAATTCTTTATTTTTTTAATTCTAAGTTATTCTTGTAATTATTGAGTTTTGACATCATCATCAACCTTGATTTATGTTTATCACTTTGATAATCATAAATAGGGGGAGATTGTTAGGTTTTATAATATTTGATGATGATTGTAATTAGAATACTTAGATATACAAATGTACAGAAAGTGCTAGTTTATAGCATTAGAGTTTTGTAGCTGATAGTTTACTCTCTGATTCATGTAATTTATTTTTATAAGAGAGTAAATTAAACTTTTTATTATAAGAGACTATCAGAATTGTATTAGAGATTTCAACGAGTCAGAGACTATGTTTAGTCTATCTGAGACTAAAGAAATTGTTCATCAGAGACTACAGCTTAAAGCATCAGAGACTAATATCAAAGCATCGGAGACTAATCTTGAGTCATCAGAGACTAAGTGGAAGACATCACAGACTAAGATTAAGTCATCGGAGACTAAAAGCTTAAGTTGTCGGAGACTAAACATTTGATTAGAGACTAAAGTTGAAGCCATCAGAGACTAGAGTAAAATTACTCTCTGATATAAGACAAACTTCTAATTGGATTAGAAGTCATCTTTGATATGGAGATTTGGAGAGTTATTAAAAGTCGAAGCCGGTTAAGAAAAATTGGAGAGAACAACTTGAAAAATAACCTATTCCTTTTGTACATAAAAAATATACATTGAATAGGATTAAGCTATAATTAAACTTACAGGATTGTATTAGAAGCTGTATGTTTGGAAAGATTTATAAATAGCGTACAGGATTTTGAAGCTGACAATCAGATTGTGATTGTTAGAATTTGTAATCAATTGTTCATCAATAAAAGCGATTGTTTATAAATTTGTTCTTGTTGTTTTTGTTCTTAAATTTCCGCAAGTAAATATACTTTGAAGAACATAAATTTGAAAAGATATCAATTTTTTGTACCCCCCCCCCCCCCCCCCCCACAAGTTCTAGGCTATTTCACTGGGACAACAATTGGTCAGTTTGGACGGTAAAACGGTTGTTCATCATAACATCTTAACAACTGGTATAAATACTAAACAGCTGCTGTCTTACATGCACTTAACCTTAATCAGTTGTTGCCACACAAACAGCTTATTAATCAATTAACATACGTACTCATCAGATGTAATCCTTACGTAATCATTCCAAGTTGTTTATCTTAACTTTTACATGAGATTTGCTAACCTCATACCTATATCATAGCTACAGATACCAAAAAGGAAAAATTAATATATATACTTCCTTTCAAGACATAGATTAGCTAAACATATAAATTAACCATTAGTATAAATTGGGAAATACCCCTCCCCCATACAAGAATAAGTCATCATAAATTTATTTTTTTCTCTCGAGTTCTCACAATCCAGCAGTATTGTAAATCATAAATTGTCAATCAAAGCGGGTTATTCACGGGTAAACAAGAAGCTCAGGAAGATAAAACCTGAATGGAGCCTGAAAGTGAAAGAAGAGGTCATCAAACAATTTGAAGCGGGGATTATAATGGTGGCCACATACCCTAAATGGCTAGCCAATATAGTGCCCGTACCAAAGCCCAGAGGGAAGGTAAGGGTATGCATGGATTACCGAGATTTAAACAGAGCATGTTAAAAAGATGATTTTCTCGTACCTTTCATACATGTTCTAATTGACAATACAGTCGGACATGAGATGTATGACTTTGTAGATTGCTTTGTGGGATACCACCAAATTTTGTTAGCTGAGGAAGACAGGGAAAATACCGTGTTCATTACACCTTGGGGAACTTTCTACTACGTAGACTACCTTTCGGAGTAATCAATGTTGGGGCAACCTACAACTAAGCAACGATGGCGATTCTACATGATCTAATGCACAAGGAGATAGAACTATATATGGACGACATCATAGTAAAGTCTAGGAAGAAAGAAGACCATTTGTGCAACTTGAAGAAGCTATTCGATCGGTTGACGAAATATAACTTGAAGCTCAATCCAGCGAAATACGCATTCGGAGTTACCGCCAGGAAATTGTTGGGTTTCCTGGTAAGCAGTAGGGGTATTGAGATTGATCCTGCCAAGAACAAAACAATTGTTGAGAGCCACCTCCCAAGACAGAAAAGGACATCAGGGGATTTCTAGGCCAGATTAACTTCATTAGAAGATTTATCATGCAATTGACAAGTACCCTAGAGCCCGTATACATGTTATTAAGAAAGAATGTTTCGAAGAGGTAAAATAAAGATTGCCAAAAAGCATTTGAAGCTATAAAGCAACAATTACTGGAAGCATCGGTGCTAGTGCCTCCCAAATCGGGAGTACATTTTATTCCTATTCATGATAATGAATGAAGATTCCATCGAATGCATGTTGGGCCAGAAAGATGAACAAAACAAAGAAAGGGCCATCTACTATTTGAACAACAGATTTGCCTAATATAAGAAAAAATATTCATCGATTGAAAAGACCTGTTGTGCCTTGGTGTTGGCAGCCAACCGTCTCCAACATTATCTTCACAGCCATACAACTTATCTGATTTTCAATATGGATCCATTGCGATACATATTGGATAAACCCACCATGAATTGCCGACTCTCAAAATGGTAGTTGATATTTCAGTAGTTCAATATCATCTACATATCTCAGACAGTGATCAAAGGACAAGATATTGTCTATCAGTTGGCTGAGGCACCGGTAGCCGAAGCGAAACCATTCAAAGCAAGATTCCTAGAAGAAAGCTTAATGTTGATACATGTCATAGAGTACTCAATCCCATTTTAGAGTCTATATTCTAATGGAGCTATGAACGCCACTAGTGCTAGGCCAAGAGTAGTTTTAATATCTATAACAGGGAAGTAGTACCCAACGACAGCCAAGCTCCAATTATGTAATTCCAACAATACGGCAGAGTACGAAGCATGTATCATGGGATTGCAAATGGCTATGACAATGAGCATAAAAAATTTGACCGCGTTCGGAGATTTGGAATTGGTAATCCGACAGTCGAAGAAAGTCTATGTCATAAAAGAATTACGAGTTCTCCTATATCATCAACATGTCTTGTAGTTAATTAAGCATTTGGAAGAAGTGAGATTTGAACATATACCATGGGATAGGAATAACTTTGCAGATGCGCTTGCAACCATCACTTCTCTAATCCATGCTTCAAACCGGAAAATTTTGTCGCCTTTGGGAATTGAATTAAAGGACAAACCAGCATATTGTTGTCAAATTGAAGAGGGAATTCCCATACCAAAAAAGACCTGGATTCAAAATATAAAGAGCTATCTGGAGAATGGATCTTTACTTGACGATGTGGATCTGGTACAAAAAAGAAGGATATATCCAATGAATGGCCATTTGTTTCTTCATAAACGAAGACGTGCTATACACAAGAAGAATCCAGAAGCTGGGGCACTAATTTGTTTGGAAAGAAAAGAAGCAATGAAGTTAATGGAAGAAGTCCATGGAGGAATTTGTGGGCCACACATGAATGGTGATATGTTAGCCAAGAAAATCATAAGAATGGGTCACTGGTGGATCACTCTGAAGACAGATTGCGAGGAACATTGTATGGTTTTCCTTTTGCTATTTGCAATGTGGGTTATGGATGTGATCGGTCCAATTGCACCCAAAGGATCAAATGGACATTGTTTGATTTTTGTAGTCATCGACTACTTTACAAAGTGGGTGGATGTATCCTCTTCAGCAAAAGTCACGAAGGAGGTAATCTGCACTTTTGTTCAAAATAATATTGTATGCATGTATAGGCAACCCTAAGTAATAGCATCAGACAATTCCTAGAATTTGAACAATGACATGGATGCCTATATAATTTGTTCAACATCAAACATCTCAAATCAACTATTTACCGCCCAAAAATGAATGGGACTGTGGAAGCTGCAAATAAGAATATCAAGAAGATCATTGAGAAGATGGTGGGTAATCATAGGATGGTTTGATTTGTTACCTTTGGCACTATTGGCATATCAGACATTCGTTTGGACATCAACTGGGGGCAACGCCTTATTCGTTGGTATATGGAATGGAGGTAGTTCTTCTGAGCAAAGTGGAAATTCTGTCACTACTGGTTTTGGTGGAATCAAACTTACTAGAGGTGGATTGGATCCAAGTCCAACACAACTATTTGGCATTGATTGATAAAAAAAGGATGCAAGTTGTTTATCATGGCCAATTATATAGACAGAGGATTTCACAGGCATACAATAAGAAGGTCCGACCCAAATCCTTTAAAGAGAATGATTTGGTGCTCAAGAAGATTCTATCTTGCTAAGATAAAGCAAAAGGAAAATTCGCACCAAATTGGCAATGGCAATTCGTGGTAAAGAAAGTCTTGTCAGGAGAAGCCCTTATCTTGCAAGAAAGGGATGGTGAGATCTTTCCTCAACCCATAAATTCATATACGGTAAAGAGATTTTATGCATAAATGATTTGTTATTCACAATGGGTAAAGTGATATTTTTTTCTATGGAATCAATTAGTCGTTTTACCTTTCCATACCTACTTTTCATGTTCCCAGGCTTTTCACCTTTTTTTCGTCAAAAAATTTCTTCTTGTGAAAGCTTGCCTGTCCATCTACCATTTACTTAGAACAAAAAAAAACAAAAAACAGGAACAGAACAAACAAACAAATAAGAACTACATTTTAACCTGGTCTCCTTCAAGGGGGGTAAGTAGGCAGCCTGACTATGGCACGGTCCAAATCATGAAAAATATCCTCACAAGATCCAAACCTCAAATAAAAGACAAAATGCCTTGAATAATTTCCCCATTACTTGGGAAACATCTTTTCAAACCCATGGGAAATTGAAAGAAATCTAATCATGATTGACGGATCACCCCAAGATCAACCTTCCAACCCAAAAGCTTTATGTCTCCCAAATCGTATCACACGATAAAAGAGTATTTGATTCCCCGAAAGCAAAGGTCGTGATATTCATTGGAATTCTCAAATTGTTTGTGCATAAGGAAACTTTATCAAGAAATTGATGGGGTTGATATCATAAAGAAGCATCATTGGTCATGGTTTCCAGATACGTATATTTATGAAGAAAATAAATAAAAAATAAAAAGCATGATCCAAGGGGCGTTATGAAAATCCGAAAGGACACGAGTAAGAACGTAGGGTCATGACAAGATACAAAATTGTCGACCTAGTAAAAACCAAAAATGGTAGGAAGGTCCAACAATGACAGTACCGAGTCTAGCAAAAACCCATAAATGGGCATTAGAAGTAAAAATATTTATTTAAAAAATAAAATATAAAAAAAATAAAAAGGAAAGAAAAAGGGCAATTGGTGGAATCCTATTTGCAGTGGATATGGAAGGAGTACAAATAAAGCACCGACTGAATGTCCAGAATATCCAAAAGAATAAAGTTGATCGAATCAAAGTTGAGAGAGTTAGAGGATTTGATCAGATGACGAGACCTCAAAACGTTGTCCAAGGTATAATCATTGATTTCGATGGAGGTGGGGAGCGGCATCCTAGAGAACAAATGGTATGTTTCATGTGGATCAATCCAATGAAATGGGTTAAATAGAGGAAGGATTCTCGTGGATCTCTGCAAGGGTCATGGCATAATTGGGATATAGTAGGGATCATCCTTAATCAAAACGCTTTTATTTTTGATAACATGCATTGGATTTTAGGCATTTCATGGCACACCTCATTTTCATTAATTACATGCATTTGGGTATAGCAAGTTTGGTTTTAAGTCATCTTACTACGTAGATGATTTTGATATATTTCCAAATCTAATTTTTTTCAAAATTGCGGTATTCATAATCATTTTTCTATGCCAATGATTTTTGATACCATCTTTTGGTTGCAAGTTTCTAAGATCATTTAACTACTCAAATGATCCTGTGGCAACTTTGACACTTTGTTTCAAGTCATCTTACTACGCAGATGATTTTGATACAATTTCAAAATTACTTTATTAATAATCTTTTGTTGCAAGCCATCCGGATCATTCAACTACGGAAGTGACCCAGGTGCAACTGTGCAACACTTTGTTTCAAAATCATCTTACTACACAGATGGGATTGTTACAAGTTTAAAACTTGATTTTTCAAAACATGATTCAACAAGGTCATTCAACTACGCAAATGATTTTGTTTTGGCTATATTTTCATTTCCATTCAACTTCGCAAATGGTCTTGACATGATTTACTACTTTGTATGTTTAAGATTGTCTTACTATGCAGGTGATTTCAACACAACTTCAAATTGGAGAGTTTGACTTGACGTTTATCAAAACCATTCAACTACATAAATGATTTTGATATAATGCGGTCTTGGAATAGTTTTGATCATTCAACTACGTAAATGATCTCAACTTGTTTGATACTACGATGATCAAGTCTCGATCAAATGACAGTGATGTACTTCCTCAGATATTTGGCAATCAAAAATCATTCTACTATGCAAATGATTGTAGGTCCCGAAATGAGAGATTGGAGGTGCCTGTCTTTATCATGACCATTTTTACTGTGCAAAATGATCATGATAAAGAGGGCAGCTGTAGACACCTCATTTTTTGCTTTATTTTATTTATGTTTCTTTGATATAATAAAAGAAAATAATCAAATATGGAGTGAGGCTTGTTGGATTTAATTTTTTGTTGAGGGCAGGATTGACAGCTTCCTCTTTGAGAAGTGCATGGAATTGATAACTGCACACACACACACACACACACACCCAACGGTTGGCATCAGACGATAAATCCCCTGTTCTTCATGGCAATTCCATGAAGAACAAATCAGCACCTTACCTTTTCTCTAGCCAACCATGTGGCATAACCCATTTAAGGGACATATCATTCTTATTCATTTGCACAGATATAAGATTGAATAATATTTGATAAATCAAGGCTCCTTTATATCCATGCACTTTCATTCATATCATGCTAGCGAAAATTAAAGCATAGCATGCCGATTCACAAGGAATTTTAACATAAAAGTCATAACCTTCTACGCATGTCGAATCAATTGATCACGCGCTTAACTGAAATAAGCATAACAGTGAGAATATACTTACCTCGGTCCCTTGCACACAAACAATATCAATTTACTTGAGAGTGAAAGATTCTGTAAAATATACATAACCCAAAATAAATTTATTACTTAGCTTAAAATATGAGAGAAAGTGCATATGTGATGTCCTTAAACTTTTAATGTTTCCAAAATTGCTACAAGAACTGTTTAGGGTAAATAAATAATTAAAACTCCATAAAATAATGCGTTTATAGTTTCAAAGACAAACTACGCATCAGGGGATACTGACCATCAGTGGGTAAACTACCCATCAGGGGGTATCTCGCCCATCAGGGGATGGTTTCCCCACCATCAGGGTAACATTCTCTTGTCAGGGAAAAGTCATCAAGGGATGACTTCTCGACCGTTAGGGTATCTTTTACCCGTTAGGGAATGATCTCTCAGCCGTCATCGATCATCAGGGTATGGCTTGGTCATCACAAAACTCGTCAGGGACTACTGATGGCGTCATTAGGGACTAGTGTTAGCCTGTCAGAGACTAAGGCTGACGTCATCAGTGACAAATCTCAAACTTCCTTCATCAGAGACTAACAACACCCTTCCTTCATTAGAGACTAACACATCTCATCAAAGACTAACACCAACACTGTCGGAGACTAACTTCAGAAGTTGTCTTAGGTACAGTGGTGTCTTCCCCACTTCTCCAAGGGTGGTGATCTCAACCATAACCACACTAAGGTCAAATCTCATTATCCTCTCAGTGATTCATAATGTTTCCTAGGGTCTGCAAGCCCTCTTAGACATAGTTTAGGGTTCAAAACTCAAGCCTGGTGTCGTAACTACTGACAAAAGGAATGTTTGGTAGTTAAAGGTTTATCTACCAGGGGGTTGTCAACAATATTACACCCATCTTGGATAGCTTTTCGAAATAAATGACATTAACTCTGGGTGTTAAAAACATGCCTCAAATCATACTTTTGGAAATAAATGAACAAGGTATTAAACGTGGTATATATCATAGAACAAAAGTGTAAGAAATAGAGCAGGACTTTAATGAAATGCTCTTACCTCCTTGGTTGTAAGAAAGAGTTAAAAGCTCTAGTTGTTCTTCCAAAAGGACATTTGTCTTGAGAGTAAGCTTGGATTTGGTGGTATACTGTATAGAAATTTATGAAAGTGGGGCTAGGGTTGTACCAACGTGATATATATATATATATATATATATATATATATATCACTTATTGAGCAACAAGGGCCATCGGATTTATTTGGTATAAGTCGTTGGCTGTGAAAGGAAAACAAATGACTGGTAAGAAAAAGGGTGGTTGCAACGGCTGCTAGTGTCCATCGGTCATTTATCATAGCCCACTCTAGGGTACTGATGGAGGTGATGCACATTAAATGCTACTGTCTCCCCGCAGTCAGATTTAAAAAGCAGGTACTGTAGCTAAACCTGTTCACACCCGATGAGCTTTTCCCGTGTGAACAGACACTTACACAAGACAATCTTGAATATAATAATCTTTTAAATACTTAAGCTTCAAAATACATTTAAAATCTTTCGGACATCACATTGCCATTGAATTTTCATAAGAAAATATAATTTCATCATTTATACCCAATAAGAAATTAAACCTTCATGCAGAAAATAAAATAAAATAAATAAATCTCATAACAAAATTCATTGAGATTTTCGGGTTCTCACAATTAGCCTGTTGGAGACTAATTTTAGCCTATAAGAGACTAATTCGCAGAATTGGTGCAAGGATAGATAATGTCATCTCCAAGTGTCAAATACCATCAGAGGATGTTTCCAACTCAAAGTACATTGTATCCTCAAGGAATGAGGGGTTGTACTAGTGAAGAAAAGCTCAAAACAATTTTCACAACTCAATTGCATAATTGTACTGTTGGAGACTAAAATTAACCTGTCGAAGACTAATTTTAGCCTATCAGAGACTAATTTGCAGAATTGGTGCAAGGATAGATAATGCCATCCCCAAGTGTCAAATACCACCAGAGGATGTTTCCCACTCAAAATACATTGTATCCTCAAGGAATGATGGGTTGTACCAGTGAACAAAAGCTCAAAACAATTTTCACAACTCAACTGCAGAATTGTATTATCGGAGACTAAAATTAGCCTATCGGAGACTAATTTTAGCTTATCAGAGACTAATTTGTAGAATTGGTGCAAGGATAGATAATGCCATCCCCGAGTGCCCAACACCACCAGAAGAAGTTGTCAACCCAAAAATGCATTGTATCTCCAACAAATGGTGGCCTGTACCAAGGAAGGAAAGCTCAGAAATAATTTTGCAAATCCACTGTAGGTTTGTACTGTCGGAGACTAATTTTAGCCTATCAAAGACTAATTTGCAGAAATGATACAGTGATAGATAATGTCATTTTAAAATGCCTAGCATCATCAGAGGATGTTATCCACTTAAAATGCGTTGTATCTTCAAGGGATGATGTCCTGTGTTGGCAAAAGAAAGCTCAAATCAACTCTCACCACTCACATGTATAATTGAACTACTAGAGACTAAGCTTTAGCCTATCAGAGACTAAGACTTAGCCTACCAAAGACTAAAGATTTAGCATGTCAGAGACTAAGGTTTTATCCCATCAGAGACTAGAGGGTTGCCCCGCCAGAGACTATTGTTTGGGACTACACAAGAATTCCTCATATGTATCAAAGACAAGATCCTCAGAGATTAAAGATGATATGTGGGATGACACATGACTAACCCCAGCAATCCATTAACTCAGCTAAGCTAGGAAATAAAAATAAAAAGAGGATGATCTAATAGGAAGAAACTAGCCGCAATTGAGGTCATATAGCAGTTTTGGTGTGCAAGAAAGGTCATCTAAAAAAGGAAAGCCATGTGACAGGGCTGTAATTACTGGAGAAATATCAGAGATATTTAGAGAGGTAGCTTATGGAAGAAGCCTGAAAGACGAAGGAGGTGGGTCTATAAATAGAGACCCAAAGCATCATATTTAGTCACAACTTGTTGCTAGTTTCACTCCAAGCTTCCACAAGTTCATTGAGAATAAAAAGGAGAAATCTGCAACCTTAACTTCCGAAGATAGGAAGATTTGCTTCAAGTGCAAGGGCTATGGGCACATGCAAAGGGAATGTCCTAGCAATAGATTTATGACCTTGCATGACATTAAAGAAATTGAAGCAGCCTATGTTTCCAAGGGGATAGAAACAACTAAAGAAGGGGAGCAAAAGGTCTACAAGGAAAAGAGTGAAGAGTTTGAGATTGACTCAGAGGAAGAACCTGAAACACGTGGTTCACAACTACTTACTAGAAGAATTTTGCATCTGAATTCAGTTCCTTTAGAAGCGGAATTAATTGATGGTGAACCTACTGAGATCTTAAATCAAGTGTGTACTAAATTCAAGAATGTTCAATCTGAGGAGTTTCCACTTGATGTACCAGTTTCTTCATTGAATCCTTTGAGCAAATCTTTTGAAAGTTCTAAGTCAGATGAAATAAAGAAGATTATGGTGGTTACTGTTGCAATGTTTCAGAAATATACTTTGTGTGGACCTGAATTAAATAGGGAAAATTACAAGGGAAAAGTTGTTTTGCCACCGTGTCGAGTTTGGAAAACAACTATAAAGTCTTATGTTGGCCAGAGATTACGGCAGGTAAGGCTTTAAATTGACATTGACAACAATATTTTAATGGTTAGTTATCAACCAATTCATTCTGCAATACATGCCAAGTCCTATTTTGATCATGGTGACAAAAGATTGTTGGTCAGTGGGTTTTCAATTCAATCTGCACTGCATATTCCATTTGATAGAGGCAAGAATCTGGTGGAGTCTTTTTCCATGTGTTAAATTTTGTTGTACTCTGTAGGTGTTAGAGTTGAGATTTTTACTCCTTGTGTTTTTCGTGAAGATGTTACACAATTGAGGACAATTGTTTCTTAAGAAGGGGAGTATGATGTGATAGGATAATCAACTTATAGTTAGTTTTAGTTGATTTGTACTTTTATAGCTTATTAAGTAAGATTGGTGTGATAAAGCGTGCATCAGGGATTAGCCTAGCTGAGACTTGGTCGAGAACGGGCATCAGGGGATGTCGAGGCAAGCATCAAAGACTAATTTCTGCATCGGAGACTACGGATGATGTCACATTAGAGACCAATTTCTGCATCGGAGACTATAGATGACATCACATCAAGTCATCAGAGACTACTTAGTCTCTGATAGTTCAAGTCATCAGAGACTACTTAGTCATCAGAGACTACTTAGTCCCCGATAGTTCAAGTCATCAGAGACTACTTAGTCTCTGACAGTTCAAGCCATCAGAGACTACTTAGTCCCTAACAGTTCAAGTCATCAGAGACTACTTAGTCCCCGATAGTTCAAGTCATCAGAGACTACTTAGTCCCCGACAGTTCAAGTCTACATCGTCAGAGACTAATTAGTCTCCGATAGCTAAATTTGCTCGTCAGAGGATAATTAGTCTCCGATAGCTTTATTATCCACTGATAGTTTCGGTTATTAATTTTCTTGTATTTTATTTATTTTCGTATTTGTTTCGTATATGTTTCCTAGTTTGATAGGTTTGTTTTCTTTCCGTATTGGATTAGATTTCTTTCCAATGTAATATTCTTTCCAATTAGGAAGAGGGATCTTAACAGCTTATAAATAGCTGCTCATGTTGTATAATAAAGATATAGTTGATTGATTAATAAAATCCAGAGTTATTCTGCAATTCCTTCTTGTTTGTGAGATATAAACAAAACCCTATTCGTGTGATTCGAATAGCCTTGAACGTGTGATTCGTTCAAGAACCCTAAATCGACTTCTTGTGCGTACATCAACAAGTTGATTTAGTCTATCCAAGGTTGTAGGCTTAAACACCCTACATCCTATCGTGACTTCCTACATAAGCCATTATGCTAGAGCTGCTCCCTTCATCGTTGGCCATCTCAGAATCGTGTTATTTGATTAATTTCAATTATAGGCTCTGATACCAATTGTTTTCCCAGTGAGATAGCCGAGAACTTGTAAAAGGGGGGTTGAATACAAGTTCTTTGAATTCTTTTTGATTACTTGTTCTTTAAGAATTTAACTTTTCTTTTGGAATATAAAGAACAAGAACTCAAATCAATTTATAAACAATTGTTTTTATTGATTTAACAACTGAATACAAATTCTAACAATCACAACAATATGATCGTCAGCTTCTATTCTTTTCTGTATAGTAAAGATACAAAACTATGAAAACCTATACAACTTCTCAAAAACTAAATTACTCAGTTTCCTTTTCTAAATCAATAATGATTCAGCTTCCTTATTCGAATCAAACATAATCTTTCCTCTTTGATTAGGAACAGATTTCTGGTTAGTTTCCTTACCAGCTACGTCTTCAATAATATCTTGATCTACGTGGAAGACATTCCTTATTCAATTCGAACTCTATATCTCATCAGAAAATAATTCACGACTAGTCCCTGATGCTTCAGCTTTAGTCCTTGATTACGTCATCATTTAGTCTCTGATCTTTTAGTCTTTGATGATGTCAGGTTGTGTAGTCTCCGATAGAGTTATTAGTCTTTGATACTTTTAAGCTTAGTCTCTGATGCTTTAAACTCAATCCACTGATGATGTAAGCATTAGTCTCTGACTCTTTAGACTTAGTCTTCGATGACGTAAGCCTTAGTCTCTGATAGGCAAAACTTAGTCTCTGACAAGTTTTTCCTAGTCTCCGATAAGCCTTTTTGTAATCTCTGTCGGATCAAATACACACTTTGACTTGTTGAAGCTTTGATAAAACTTTCCAGCGGTTACTTACAAATAAAGAATGACTTATCTCTTTACAAATAATAAATGAATTACAACCAAAGAGATAACTACTGGTTACAAAACTTCAGCGTTACTAATTAACACTTTCTGTACATTTGTAATCTAAGTAATCTAAAGACAATCATCATTAAATGTTATAAAACCTAACAATCTCCCCCTAATTATAAATATCATAATGATAAGCATAATTTCAAGGTTGATGATGATGTCAAAACTCAAAATTACAAGTATTACTTAGAATAAAGAATAAAGAATTACTAACTACAAATGTATCTGAATTAAGATCTTTGATCTGTCATTCAGCTTCCACCAAGACTAAGGACTAAATCCTTTAAGTCTGGCTTCAAAAAAAAAAAAATTACAGCTTATTTAACAACCAACTATTTTTCCTTAGCACTTCCAGCCTTTCTAACAACAGCTTTCTCAGGATAATCTCTATTTCTTCTTCTGCATCCTTGAGTAGACTGATAAATCCTTCAATGTGTCTCTCAGTGACACTGTTGATATCTCTGTTATAGTTGAAGAAAACGTTTTCTCCATGGAAAGTCTCATACCATAATCCAAGAGGCTTAGGATCAACTTCTGGCATTGTGTCCAAGTTATGTTTCACCTTCATCACCTTCTAAATTTGGCTTCAAAAATCCTTGTTGAGATCAGAAGTCTCGAGCACTACAGTCAGCAACCACTTCAAATTTTCTTCAGTTTGTCCCTCCAAGGTTGGCCTCTCAAATTTCAAAGATTCTCCATCTTTTAGAAAGACATGGAGCAGTTCTTTGTTATTTTTACCCTTGATCAGATTTATATTCTTTGTACTCTTTTTTAGGACTTTGATAATTTCCTCTGTGCTAGCCATCTCAACCTTATAAGATTTCCTTGATGGAACTGTTTGTGGCTTTGTTGGTCCACTCACAGCCACTAAGGTAGTCTCGGTTGGCCTTAGAGGTTCTTGAGATATAGGCTTCTTGATAGATGCTTTAATCACAGGTTTTTTTGCAGATTCTTGGACCAAAGACCTTCTTCTCGATTTCTTCTCTACCTCTTCTATCTCCTTATTTTTCTTTTTGGTGATGGCTGCTTTCTGTGCACTTGATCTTCTTGCAGAGATTTTTTTTTTTCTTTGTCTCCTCCTCCTCCCTTACTGCTGCCATGTCCTCATACTCTTGCAGTTTTTGAGCTAGTAAAGCATTAGCTTCAATTAATTTCTGCTCTTGAGGATAAACTAACTCTACTTTCCCATCCACTATTAATTCAACTGGACTGGGAAAGTGAGCAGTCTTCATGGCATCCTCCAATAGCTTGTGCTGTCCTGGTTGAGAAGATATTTGTTTCTTTGGTTCTTCAACCAAGACTCCCTTGCCTTTGTCCTTTGTTGTGCTTGGGGCTTGTGCAGTGGAAGGAGAAGCTGCTGCTGTTGCCGGTATTTTTGTTGTTGGTGGTGGTGGTTGTGTTGTTGTTGACTTTGTAGCTGCTTCAAGATCAGAATGTTTCTTCAAAATTCTGTCCATCATTGCTTGCAATTCTGCATCAAGGACTGGAACAGATTTTGGTTGCGGTTTTGGTACAGGAACATGTTTGGAATGACCACTCTCCCCCTTTTTGACATCAACATCTTTAAGTTGGAGGAGGTGGCCAAGTGTGGAAGTGCATGTAGCAGGAGTTGCTCCATTTTGTCTTGTTTTTTAAGGAGGAGTTGGACATTGGCTTCAAGGGCTTGAATTCTACTATTAGTTTTGGACTTGTCTTTGATGATAGTATCAATTGAAGTGATAGTCCTCCGTGGCAAGTGTCCTTCATAGCACCTCCTTATCTTTTCTGTTTCCAACTCCATCCTTTCCTCCATTCTTTTGACTGCACCATTTAAGCCAGTAACCAAGAAGTGGTAAAACTTTGTATGTTTCTTATCCACCTTGGTTACTTCTTCTAGAATGTCTTTGATTGATGGTGCAGCTGCATTTGACCCAATATTGGTCACATAATCCTGCCTTAGTTGGGCAGCTGCATCCTCAAGAGAGTTTGTGTAGTTTGCATCAAGCCAAACATCCAAATTCTCCTCTTCAGGTTCTTCAGGCGCAGAGTCATTTGCAAGCCCTGTCTTCAATGCAGAAATGTTGTCTTGTCTTTGTTGTAGACCATATAAGAGTTCAAAGTCTGCATTGGACATTTCGGATAGAACATGTAATGCTGCATCCCCTGTGCTTGAACTGATCCCAATTTCTTCTGTTTGGATTGTAGCGGAGGGAGCAGAAGAAACTTGAGCTTCTGGTATGGTGGTTTCAACAGGTTTTAAAAATGCACCTGTTGAAAATTTCTTTCTTTTATTTTCTTCAAGGATCTCATCCTTGCTCACATCCTCTCCTTTTGCCTGGGGTTGGGCACCCAGCTTCTGTATCTCTCCTTTTTCCAAGCTTTCTAAAGCTTGACTCTCTTGTATGTGTATGTTCTCTCCTTTTTCCAGGTCTGGAGCCTGACTCTCACTAATTATTCTCACATACGCACTCATATAGGTGTGGACACTCTGTCCTAAAGAAGTGGGGGTTGGAGAATTAATTGAGACTGCATGGAGAGTGGGTTCCCTTTGTGTTTCTGGGGCTAGGGATCTCTCCATGGAATGTGTGTGAGAGCTTATCTCGAGTATTGGCTCCTCTTGGGAAAAATCAAGAAGATGTAAATGTGTAATATCAAAAGAATCAAGAATGGGAGAAAGAGGAGAAGAATATACAGTTTGGAGTGTTGGTTGTTCCTCAGACATTGAAAATTAAGGAACATCAATAGATGACTCTGTGTGTGCACTCCTGGTGTCACTCTTTTCTTGTATTTTCTCTCTTTGTGGTTCCTCTTGTTGGTGAACAAAAGGTTGTGCAGACTTTATACAGGCTGTTCCTGGTTGGGAACTTTCTTCAATGTCAACATCCTTTTGGGAGGATATTGACAGTTCACTGTTGTTCCTTATATCCTCTATTGCCTTTTGGGAAGCAATGGATTCCTTGTGGCTTAGGGTTAGAACTCTCTTCTTTCTCTGAGGTGCCACCTCAACTTATTTGTCTCCCTCATCCTCACTTACTCCCTCAATTATTTTTCTTTTTATCGGGAGCTTTGTGATGGCTATTTGAGTCTTTGCAACCACAGTCTTTTGGGAAACTGTGGAGGGGGCTATAGATTGTTGTTGTGAAATGGTTGGAGGATTATTAGGGTTTTGGTTTTCAGTATCCTCACCTATCAGAATAAAAGTTTGGAAGCCTATCAATGAGAGTAGATCTCATGACAGGAGGAATAAATAAAGGAACCTTTACCTTTGCAGATTTGTGCTTCACATCAGTAAAAATTCTTTTACTCTGCAAAACAGTTGGTATAACATGCATTCCAGTAATATTAAGGTTAGATATTAGATAATATGCAATCATCATCAAAAACCTAGCATAATAAATTTTATTTTTATTACCGGATTTAAGTTTTACCAAAAGATTTTGCACAATTAAAAGCCCAATGTTTAGATGTCTATCATACAACACACTAAAAGCAATTTGTTGTGTGAGTGTAGTGATAGCATCATAGCCACTGCATTTAGAAGTAAAAGCTTTTGTAATAATGTCAAAGAACAGTGACCACTCCTGCCTTAGATGGGGTTGTGTGATAGACCCAACATAAACAATTTCTGAAGAATAATGTAAATTTTTAAACATAGCAAAAATTTCTTCATCAGAGGCAGGAGATCAAAGTTTTCATACATAGGTAAATGTAAAGCATTATTAACAACAGTATGATTTATATTATAGACAATATTATCATACCTGAAACTTACCACAAGAGAGTCAGCATTCTCGTCCTGTATGGTTGCAGTGGACCACATAGTCGTGACAACTTCAGCGGCTTGTGTGGGAGCTTCGTATATGGCATAGGAAAGTGTGGAGTTTTGAAGGAAATCCACGAAAGGGTGGTATTGTGCTTAAAATTCATGCTTGTCAGCCACCTCTGCATGGTTAGTCTTGATGATATCAAAGTCCCCAAACTTAAAGCATACTGTTTTGGCCGCCATTGAAGAGATCTGTGTGAACTTTGGAAGAAATTCTTTGAAAAAGGTTAAATTGCAGAGTGTTTGTAGAGAAAATAATTTCAGAGCTTAAGAGTTTGTGATTGCAAAGATGTTTGAATTTACTTTTATCAAAGTGTTAGAAACGTTTGTAATTCTAAATATAGTGAACCATTTTCGATCGTGGGTATGAGTAACTACCAGTTTACACTCGATCAGAGATTGCCCTAATCTCTGATATGTTCACTCATAAGAGACTAGTCTCGATTAGTCTCCGATAGTTCATTTTTGATTGAGTCAAAGACTAATCAAAAACACTGTCGGGGACTAAGGTAGTCTCCGATAGTTCATTTTTGATTGAGTCGGGGACTAATCAAAAACACTGTCGGAGACTAAGATAGTCTCCAATAGTTCAATTTTTAATTAAGTTGGGGACTAATTAAAAACACTATCAGGGACTAAGCTAGTCTCCGATAGTTTATTTTTGACTAGTCAGGGACTAAGCAAAAACAACGATCGGAGATTAAGATAGTCTCTTTCTCTTAAGCTTTCAGGGACTAAGAAAATGTAGTCCCTGCTACAATTTTGTTTTTCAAAATATTTCCAACAATCAAGTTAATGATTATTAGCTTCAAAAATTCTGTTTAATTAAAACAGCTTCAATCTAGAAGTTGAATCCTAGCTTCTAAAAATTCTGTTCACAAGAACAGCTGCAATCCAGAAATTAAATTCTAGCTTCTTAAATTCTGTCCATTAAGAACAGCTGCAATCCAGAAATTAAATTCTAGCTTTTTAAATTCTATCCATTAAGAACAGCTACAAACTAGAAATTAAATTCTAGCTTCTCACAACTAAACAACTTGTTTTTTTTTAGATTTTAATCAATTTTTAGAGACATAATTCAACATTCCTAACTCATAGACTAATCTAGTAAAAGTAGATTCATCTAAAGGTTTTGTGAATATGTCTGCAAGTTGTTTATCAGTTGTAACCCAGTGCAATTCAATATTTCCTTCACTTACATGTTCTCTTATGAAGTGATATCTAATATCTATGTGTTTTGTTCTTGAATGTAGGACAACAGTTGTTAGCTGTTAAAGAGTAATGATTAGCAGCCCTTTTACCGTCCAGATAAACCAATCATCTTATCTTAAAGCTTAACCTTAGCTTATTGCTCTTGAACTCTATAAATACCTCATTCGAGATGAAATTTTAATTCCTTTACCAAAATTTCTCTTTTAAGAGTTTCGTTTAAACTTATCGTCTCCATAAATTTCCAAGTTCTTCTTTCGGAAAATTATTCTCAGATAAGCTTTCATTTCACCCTTAAGAACGAAGAGGTAAGAACCTGGTACTCTACTTAGTTTCTTTCGTGCATAGCATCAAAGATTTATGCTAAGTTTATATTCTTTTGCATTTTCATGTGACATTCTAGGCTGAGTTTGTTCATAATAAGCCTTCCATGGTAGCAACAGCAAGCTCTAATGTTAGTCTCTGATGAGATACTTTAGTCTCTGATGAGATAGATGTCAGTCTCTAAAGAGATACTTTAGTCTCTGATGAGATAGATGTTAGTCTTTGATGAGATAGATGTTAGTCTCTGATGAGATGTTGTTAGTCTCTGATGAGATGTTGTTAGTCTCTGATGAGATGTTGTTAGTCTCTGATGAGATGTTGTTAGTCTTTCACTGTGTCATACGAATTCTACGTTGAAGGTAATAATAGAATCCATTTGGAAAAGGCAAAGGTACTGAATTTTCTGGTGGTGGTACTGCAGGTGCAACATTTGGTAGGGTAGCTGGGGTAGAAACAGCGTGTGGAGTGGCTGACACCGTGGGTAATGTATACCTATCAGCAGGGAAACCTCTTATTTGGGAAGGATCTAAAGTTGGAGAATCTGTTTGATCATAGGGTGAGGAAGGATTCTTCATGTGAACTGAGAAACTTGACCCTTCAAATGGGTTGGTTGGGTTTTGTTTAGCTCCCTTAGGTTTTGCAGACTCCTTAACATGTTCATCAGAACCTCTAGGTATTTCAAAATGAAAAACCTGAGTTGGTTTATTCACTCTCTTGCGAGGTGTCACTCGCCAACATGCACCTGCCCTCCCTCGGTTGGCATCCAACATATGATGTTTACCAGGCTTGCCAGGTCGAGCAATATTACTACTAGGGATATGTTCCTGCTCTGAACTTTTAATCATAGGTGCCTTGCCCTTATCTACATATCCGGGAGTAGGAGGATTCATCTATAAAAGAAACATAACTTAAATCAATGTCAACTTAACATTTATAATAAGGGTCTATCATATATAATATTACTGCAGCAGAATATACAATGTATTCAGCATGAATTAATCTATCTTATAACCTTATATCTTATCTAATAACTCATAAACAACCGAGACTCAACTTAGACATCTATCTTTTATTCAGTTCTCCTTATCCTTTCAGTCATTTCCTTACTTTACTAAATCCTAATTTCTATTTTCCAGCAGAGAACAGGTCTTATAGCTGGTGCCTGGCTGCTGTTGCTCTGATACCAACTGTGGCGCCCCCGAAAATCCCCTAAGCCGGGCCCCAGACACTGTCAGCGATTTGGGTGACAGTCCCCGAGATCCCCAGGCTGGAACCCCGAGCTGCACCAGAAAACTACAACATAACAGCAAAACAAAAAGAACACAGCCAAGCCTTAACAACATACCTGTGGGAAATATATTCCCAAAAAAAATACATTATTATAACATCTTAAGGTCCACATCATCTTACAAAACCTCAAAGTTTGAAAATAAACAAGCTGCAGCGGAAATAAAACTTTAGATGGCTCATATGGCCTTACAACTATAACACTTTTAAGCCATTCTCTCTTTCTCTTTCTTAGGGGGGACAGCCTTTACGACATAACCTGAAAAACATTCATAGCATTCCACATGAGCGTTTACGCTCAGCAAGTATATAATCATAAGCAAAAAGATTCAGATAAAAGCATTAATATTCATTGAGGTTGGACGAAGCAATGTCAAAACCTCTTGATAAAACAATAAACATATATCATCTAGGGTTCCCGAGTGATTCAATGGGTTATCCCTCTTTAACAAATAAACCTTGATTCGCCCTCTCTTCGTCAGATAATGCATCACCTGACCAGACTGATCATTATCTGACTTCCATACATAATCAAATTTCATCCCAACTGGTCAGCCTGGTCGTTTGATTCATCATTTGACATACGTAGTCCTTCGCAGAAAGCATATGGTCTGCGGAACAAGAATCTCATTATCGATGCCTTGCCTCGGTTTAACATTCTTTATCATCATTGGCTAGAATACCAGGCGAAAGTATTCAACAGCCCTTAACTTTCCATATGGATATATCTTCTTGTAAACATTTTCTCAATTTTGAATAGCCTTGACGTGTTAATCAATTAAAAGCAGCGACTGCCAACAACACATATTGGCGTGCTCAACAATTAAAAGACAGTGATCATCACAGGCGAAACTATATATCCATACAGAAGTTACTTGGGTGTGCATACAAGTCCATGACACGCAACACCCAAACATCATCTTTATCATCATTTGGTGTGCTAGGAAAATTTAAACAGCTAGCAACCACCCAACAACTCATAGTTCAAATATCATCATCTTTTCACGTACATCGAATTCAATGATCGTACGTTACTTAATCATAAAAGAATTCAACATCATGCATAGGCATTAGCATCATTCATTTACGTAAATCGAATCAATGATTCTACGTAATCAATAAGAAAGAAAGTGGAATGAATATATACTTGCCTTGATCCTTAGCTAGATTCACTATATCGATTGAAAAAGGTTTCTGCATAACATCATTGTGGGTATATCATGAGAAATCCATACTTAATAGATAGCTATTCATATAGAAAATGGTTATCGGGGCATGAGGTTGCCCATCGGGGAAAATTTCACTCGTCAGAGACTATAAAACCCATCAGAGACGGCTGACGTCATCTTTACTCATCGGAGACTAAGGACGACATCATCAGGGACTAATTTCTTATTAGGGACTGATGACGTCATCTTAACTCATCGGAGACTAAGGGTGACATCATCATCAGAGACTAATATTTCATTAGGGACTGATGATGTCAACTTAACCCTATCGGGGACTAAGGGTGACGTCATCGGAGACTAATATTCCTTCATCAGAGACTAACATCAACACAGTCGGGGACTACTGCTGACATCATCAGAGACTAACATCAACACAGTCGGGGACTACTGCTAACGTCATCAGAGACTAAGAACGTCTCATCAGAGACTAAGAACATCTCATCAGAGACTAACTTGGACCTCGTCTCAGATACAGGGTCGTCTTCCTCACTTCTCTAAGGGTGGTAATCTCAATCACAACTCCATAAATCAACTCTCAACATGCTTTAAGCTATGAGCAACACTTCTAGACACAAAAGAATATAATCCTTTCTTAAAGACTTGCTCCTACAGCTAAACTTCTCGGATACCAAGCAAAAAGAAAGGCAAAAAGGAAACTTAAAATTCTTACCTCCTGCGTTGACGAAAGAGATCAAAGCTTGTTTAAAAGTGATTGTCCAAAGGGAAGAACTTGAAATTAAACGGAGTGGGTAGGTTTAAGGAAGAACTTTAGAAAAGAAAATCTTTAGAAAAGAGACTGAAATGTTCCTCCGAATGAGATATTTATAGGAGGCTGAGATTAAGTATTGAAATAACGTGATTGGTTAAACTGGACGGTAAAAACGGCTACTCATCATGATTCTTAGCAGCTAAGCATATGCAATAAGCTTGTTCTTCATACACATAAGCCAGCTATTAAAGCAACTTACTAATCAAAATAACATACGTACACAATGATGTCATCATACTTAGGCTCTTAAGTCCTTCATGAGATTTACCCAATCTGGATGCAAAGCTTCTTCAAATAATTACGGATGTCACCAAACATAAACATCATTGCTTATCCTTGCAACCAACAACAATAACCCCTTTAATGGGTCCAAAAATATTTAGACATTCAAAAACATCATTAACTATACACGTTATTATCTAAAGTAAAATAAAATAAAATATGAATAAATAAATTATTTATAGATGAACAAAATTTCCAGGTCGTCACAACTATTCCCTGATGAGTGAATGATACCCTGATGGTCGAAGGCTATCCCCTGATGGCCGAGAGACATCCCCTGACAGGTAGTTTTTCCCTGATAACTAGTTATCCCCTGATGCGCAGTCTGTCATCAAGACTATAAAACATTATTTTCTTAAAATTATTTTATGACGTTATTATTTAAGACAACAAAAGTCTAAGGACATCACATACACATTTTCTTTCATAAATTCGTATTAAGGTATTAAAATATTACTTGCATAATTTACAGAATCTTTCACTCACTAGTAAGTTGAATTTGAATCTTTGTTGCAAAGGACCGAGGCAAGTATATTTTTACTCTTATGCTTATTTCAGTTAAGCGCATGATCAATTGATTCGACATGCGTACAAAATTATGATTTTTATATTTAAATTTCCTTGTGAAATAGAATGCTATGCCTTAATTTCTGCTAGCATGATATGAATGAAAGTGCATGGATATAAAGAAGCTTTGCTCTATCAGCTATTTTTCAATATTATATCTGGTAATAAATGAGAATGCTATGTCCCTTAAATGGGTTATGCCACGTGGATGGCTAGAGGAAGGGAAAGGTGCTGATTTGTTCTTCACCTGACCTAGAGGAATTTTATGTGACTACTTACGTTCAAGCAAGGAGGGATCATACGGACACATTTAGGCCAGCTGTATACTGTATGGTTAGCAGATCCAACGGTTTTAGCCCTCGATGGATTTTTTTTTTTACTTCAAAGAAGTTATGCTTTGTTTTAAGAAGGATTACACAATTGTTTATCATCAGTAATCCTGAAGATCCTTTAAAGATTTCTGAGGCATTAGTATTGTTCCACCAAGCCTCTCAATAGAATTGAATCCCTTGAAACATTCCAGATTTGCTTTCCCAAATTGTTTATATACTTGCTGGGCGTGAATCGCTCATTCTTGTTGAATTTTAGTGTCTTACAGGGCAGAATATAAAGGCTGAGCCCTCTGACAAGGGGAAGGCTAAGATGATCGGTTACTGAGTTTGGCTAACCCATTGTATTGCCGATAAGGAAGGAAGGAGGGAAGATGTTTGAAGAGTGATGTTTTGTATTAAAATATAGAGATAGAATAGCTTCCGCTGAAAATGTAATATTTTGGGTTGTAATAACTCTTTAATATTGTTTTTTCCAGTATTTATAATATGAATTGATGTGTGGTTATCTTTTTCATCTTTTGACGAAGCCCTGATCCAGTGAGGGATTTTGGGGGTCGTCGCATATTCAACTTCTATTGTTGAAGTAGAAACTGAATTTTGTTTCTTACTAAACCAAGAAACAAGTCTACCTCCAAGAAGTTGGTAGCTTCCACTTGTGCTTTTTCTGTCAAGCTTGCAACCTGCATAATAAGCATCTGAATAACCAATTAGTTTAAAATCAGATTCTTTAGGATACCATAACCCAAGGTTTGGGATACCCTTTAGATATTTGAGTATTCTTTTAACAACAATCAAATGTGATTCTCTAGGATCAACTTAAAATCTAGCACATAAACATGTACCAAACATTATATCAGGTCTACTTGCAGTTAGATATAAAAGAGAGCCTATCATGCCTCTAAAGTTAGTAATATCAACTTTCTTTCCTTTTAAATCCTTATCTAGCTTAGTGGCAATAGGCATGGGTGTTTTTGCAGATGCACAATCAACCAAATCATATTTTCTCAATAAGTCCTTGATGTACTTGGACTGACTGATAAAAATTCCATCTGTTGATTATTTTATTTGCAATCCTAAGAAACATGTTAATTCTCCCATCATACTCATTTCATATCTAGGCTGCATAAGTTTTGAAAATTTTTCACAGAGTTTCTCATTTGTAGACCTAAATATAATATCATCTACATATATTTGCACAAGTATAATGTCAGAGCCTTGAGTTCTATAAAATAAGGTTTTATCTATGATACCTCTAACAAATTTGTTTTCAAGTAAAAATTGAGATAGAGTATCATACTAGGCTCTTGGTGCTTGTTTTAAGCCATAGAGTGCTTTATCTAACCTGTAGACATGATTTGGAAACTTGGAATCCACAAAACCTGGTGGTTGTTGAACATAGACTTCCTCTTCCAATTTTCCATTTAGGAAAGCACTCTTGACATCCATCTGGTACACCTTGAAGTTTTTATAGGCTGCATATGCCAAAAAATTCTAATTGCTTCAAGTATTGCTACTGGTGCAAAAGTTTCATCATTGTCTATTCCTTCTTCTTGAGAATATCCTTTTGCAACCAGTCTTGCTTTATTCCTTGTGATTGTACTAGTTTCATCCAATTTATTTCTGAAGACCCAGTTGGCACCTATAATTGATCGATTACTTGGTTTGGGTACCAATCTCCAGACTTTGTTTCTTGTGAATTGGTTTAATTCTTCTTGCGTGACAATTATCCAATCAGTATCTTGAAGTGCTTCCTCAATTTTCTTTGGCTCAATCTTTGAGAGAAAACTGAGATATAAACATTCATTTTGAGTTGCACTTCTAGTCTTGACTCCATCCTCTATACTTCCAATAATCAAATCTGGTGTGTGGTCTCTCAACCATGGAATTGCACGTGACAGATTTGACCTTGAAGTTAAGGCTTCATTTTCTAGATTGATGTTGTCCAATCTAGCTTCATGATCAGAGACTGCTCCCCTTAAACCATTGACTTCTTCATTATTAGCTCCCCCTGAGCTGTTTATATCTATAGTCTCTGGTGTCAAGATAGTCTCCGATTGTGTATCAGTGACACTGGTCCCTGGTGAACCATTAGTCTCCGATGGTATACTAATGTCACCAGTTTCTTGTGTTTCATTTGATTCTAATATTTTAGTCTCTGATAGAGTATTTGTCCTTGGTACTTCATGCACAACTGTTAACTCCCCCTCAATTAAGTAGGAATCATTACTATCTTGGGGTTCATGCAATCCTTGTCCAATCATTCCTGGAATCTTTCTATCATCAAATACAACTTGAATTGATTCCACAATGACCTTTGTTCTTAGATTATATACTCTGTATGCCTTACTTGATAGAGAATAACCTAAGAAGATTGCTTCATCAGACTTGTTATCAAATTTTCCTCTTGTCTCTAATGAATCTCTCAGAACAAAGCACTTACAACCAAACACATGTAAAAACTTGGGAGTTGGTTTTCTCCCAGTCATCAATTCATAAGGTGTTTTGTTGTATGCTTTGTTTATCAAGGATCTATTCTGTGTAAAGCAAGCAGTGCTTATAGCTTCCTCCCAAATATAAGTTGGAAGCTTTGACTCTTGTAACATGGTTCTTACTGCTTTAATAAGGGTTCTGTTGTTCCTCTCAACAACTCCATTTTGTTGAGGGGTTCTTGAAGCTCCAATTGTGGAATGCCAGCTACCAATCCTTTCCTCACAAGCTTGTTGATATTCTTGAAATTCAAGTGGGAAAACTTCTTGTGCCAAAGCCAACTTTCATCAGTTGAAGCTTTGCTATAGAGACATGTGATTTGATCAGAGGAAGAGATAAGGTTTGCAATATACAAATTTCCTTTTCTTTTCCCTATCAATATCACATTATCAGATTCTTTGTCACACACCAAGCATTGATCTTCTTTGAAGGAATCCCTTATCACATAGTTGACTCACACTCAGTAGATTGTGTTTTAAGCCATCAACTAGTGATACTTTTGTGAAGATGACATCTCCATGCTCAACACTACCATAACCCTTAGTATGGCCTTTGTTGTCATCTCCAAAAGTGACTTTTGGGCCACTTTTCTCTTCATACTGTTTTAGCAGGGGCTTATCTCCAGTCATGTGCCTTGAACATCCACTGTCCAAGTACCATGTTTTCTTCTTTTTGCCCTGCACAGTAAAGAGTAACTAGTTAGAAATTTTTGGGACCCAGACTTTCTTGGGTCCTTTCTCACTAGTTATAGTCTCAAGACTTGGCTCAGATTGAGTTGATTGTCTTTTAGCATTTTTGACTTTAATTGGACAATCACTAGTCTTGCTACCTTTTTGTGAGAGATTGCCAAGCTTAGAATTTTCACAGTTAATGTAAAGATGATTTAACCTTTTTACAGGTGCTTTATCTTTTATTATCTTTGAAGGTGCAGTCTCTATTATAGAAATTTTATTTTTGCTCCTACAATGAAGGTCTATGTGGTTGGGGTTACCACATACATGACATGTCTTTCTAGGAGCATTAGGCATCCTAGCATAATTTGTGTATTTATTAATGCCTATCTTTCCATTCCTAGTTTTCTTATTTCTGCTTAACTCCACTGACTTTTCAGCCTTTTTGTCAGGAAGATTTTCCAATTTTTTATTTAATTGTGTCTTTGTCATGAACCCAATATTTAATCTTTTATTTTCACTCTTGTCAACAACATTCACTGTCTTTTGATCAATCTTTAATTTTGTAGTGATTTGTTGATTTTGAGTGTTAATAAATTTGGGTTCATTGACAGGAGAGACAAAATTAATCCTTTTCAAAACACTTGGCTTACTTGTAGAGGAGTTAGCAGCTTCAAATAGATCATTTAAATATGAACTCTTGTCTAGACAATCATCATAACCTAGTCTAGATTTTTGACCTATCGTTTGACATTCTACCAAGTCTGTCAACTTTTTAGAGGAAGTATTCCACTCTTTAATCTTAGCTTGAGCATTTTCAAGTTGCTCAACTAAGTAATATTCCCTCTTTTTCAAAGCATCAATCATGTGATGAGCTTTGTTTAAGTCAAACTTGATAGTGTCAAATTGTACCAATCTCTCTTCAAGAAATTTGTTTCTTTTCAAGAGAAGGTCATGTGATTCTTTTACATTAGTACGTTCAATAGTTAATGATCTAAAACTAACATGCAAATCAGACATATCTTTTTGTATGCTTTCAATACTAAATGTATTAATTAAGTTAAGCACATTAAGATTCTGAGTTGCATCACATACCTTTGAATCACTTGACTCGTCACTTCTAGCAATTAGGGCAAAGTTGACAATTTCTTCATCAGATTCACTGTCAATCCAATCCTTGCCGTCAGTAATCAAGGCTTTAGCTTTTTGATTTGAACTTCTTATCAGCAAAGTCGTTCCTCGTTAGATCTAGGCTTCTTGCACTCATTGGCAAAGTGCCCTAACCCATCACAATTATAGCATCTTATTTTGTTTAAGTCAAAGGTCACAGTTTGACCTTCACGTTTAGGGTTAGGCTTCCTTGACGATCTTCTTCCTTTTCTACCAGCTCTAAATTTCTTGAACTGTTTCACCATGAATGCCATGAATTCCTCCATGTCATCATCAGTGTCCAGTTCATCTTCCTCATCAGTCAAGCTTGCATTGGATGTTTCATGATCAAGCTTCTCTTGAGACTTACTTGTCTCAACCATTAACGCAGCTCCTTTATCCCTGCCATGCATGCGTTGTCGTTGCTCTACTTGAAGCTCATAAGTCTTTAAATTTCCGTAGAGCCTGTCCAGTATAAGTATGTCTAAGTCATGAGCCTCCCTTACTACAGTAGTCTTTGGATCCCAACTTGGTGGGAGAGATCTCATGAACTTAGTGTTGACATCCTCATTATCATAGGACTTTCCAAGTATCTTCAAGTCATTGAGCAAAGTATTGAACCTGTCATAGACTGACGTTATTGGTTCACCAGGCTTTGCTTGAAAGAACTCATATTGTTGAGTCAACAATGGTCTCTTGTTCTTTCGGACTTGGTCAGTCCCTTCACACAGGACTTTGATGGTGTCCCAGATTTGCTTAGATGTTGTGCAGTTAATAATGCTTGTGAACATATTTTTGTCAATACAATTGTAAAGTATGTTCATAACTTTAGCATCTTTTAACACTTGTAACTTGTCTTTGTTTGTTAGTCACTTTCAAAAGCAAGTTCAAAGTATTCAGCAACAACGGATCCTTCAACAGTTTTAGCAGGAACAAATTTCCTGGGAAGATAAGGACCCTTCTCAATCCTATCAATATAGTCAGGATCTGTTGCTCTCAAGTGCATGTACATCTTTTGCTTCCGCATAGGATATTTGTGGTGCCCCCGAAAATCCCCTGAGCTGGGCCCCGGACACTGTCAGCGATTTGGGTGACAGTCCCCGAGATCCCCAGGCTGGAACCCCGGGCTGACCAGAAACTACCACACAACACATCAACAACAACACAGCCAAGCATTCACAATACTCCTGTGAGAAACATATTCTCAAAAACATCATTACAAAATCTTAAGGTCCATATCATCTTACAAAACCTCAAAGCTTGAAATTAAACAAGCTGCAGCGGAAACATAACTTTAGATGGCTCATAACGCCTTACAACTTAAACATTCTTATGCCAATCTCTCCTTTCCTCTCTTAGGCGACTCAGCCTTCACAACATAACCTGAAAAACATTCATAGCATTCCACATGAGCATTTATGCTGAGCAAGTATATAACCATAAGCAAGAAGAATAGATAATTCAAAAGCTTTAATATTCATTGAGATTAGGCGAAGCAATGCCAACACCTCATGATAACCGATAATCATACATCATCTAGGGTGCCCGAGTGATATCAAGGGTTAACCCTCTTTCAATAAATCAAGATTCGCCCTTTACTCCTCAGATAATGCATCACCTGACCAGACTGATCATTATCTGACTACCTTACATATTCAAATTTCATCCCAGCTGGTCAGCCTGGTCGTTTGATTCATCATTTGACATACGTAATCACTTGCAGAAAGCATATGATCTGCGAAAAGTCTCATTACCGATGCCTTGCCTCGGTCTATCATTCTTTACAATCATTGGCCAGAATACCAGGCGAAAGTATTCAATAGCCCCTTAACTTTCCATATGGATATATCTTCTTGTAAACATTTTCTCAATTTTGAATAGCCTTGACGTGCTGAACAATTAAAAGCAGCGATTGCCAACAACACATATTGGCATGCTCAACAATTAAAAGACAATGACCATCACAAGCAGAACTATATATCCATACAGAAGTTACTTGGGTGTGCATACAAGTTCATGACTTGCAACACCCAAAC
>CM025780.1:17044461-17061579 GCA_014636745.2 Centella asiatica | reverse complement strand
AAGAAGTGGAATGAATATATATACTTGCCTTGGTCCTTAGCTAAAATCATTTAGGGTACCCGAGTGATATCAAGGGTTAACCCTCTTTCAATAAATCATGATTCGCCCTTTACTCATCAGATAATGCATCACCTGACCAGACTGATCATTATCTGACTACCTTACATAATCAAATTTCATCCCAGCTAGTCAGCCTGGTCATTTGATTCATCATTTGACATACGTAGTCACTTGCAGAAAGCATATGGTCTGCGAAAAGTCTTATTACCGATGCCTTGCCTCGGTCTATCATTCTTTATCATCATTTGCTAGAATACCAGGCGAAAGTATTCAACAGCCCCTTAACTTTCCATATGGATATATCTTCTTGTAAACATTTTCTCAATTTTGAATAGCCCTGACGTGCTGAACAATTAAAAGCAGCGACTGCCCACAACACATATTGGCGTGCTCAGCAATTAAAAGACAGTGACCATCACAAGCGGAACTATATATCCATACAAAAGTTACTTGGGTGTGCATACAAGTTCATGACTTGCAACACCCAAACATCATCATTTGGTGTGCTAGGAAATTTATACAGCTAGCAATCACCCAATAACACATAGTTCAATCATCAACATCTTTTCACGTACATCGGGTTCAATGATCGTACGTTACTTAATCATAAAAGAAATCATCATTATGCATAAGCATCAACATCATTCATTTACGTAAATCGAATTAATGATTATACGTAATTCGTAAGAAAGAAGTGGAATGAATATATATACTTGCCTTGGTCCTTAGCTAAAATTCACTATATCAGTTGAAAAAGGTTTCTGCATAACATCATTGTGGGTATATCATGAGAAATTGATACTTAAAAGATGGCTGTTCATATTAGAAAATGGTTATCAAGGCATGAGGTTGCCCGTCGGGGAAAATTTCACTCGTCAGAGACTATTTAACTCATCAGAGACTGCTGACGTCATCTTTACTCATCGGAGACTAAGGTGTATGTCATCATCAGAGACTAATATATATCTCATCAGAGACTATGGATGATGTCATCAAGGACTAAACTTAGCCTGTCGGAGACTAAGGATGACATCATCCGGGACTAATTATCTCATCAAGGACTGATGACGTCATCTTAACCCATCGGGGACTAAGGGTGACGTCATCGGAGACTAACATTTCATCAGGGACTGACGACGTCATTGTAACCCATCGGGGACTAAGGGTGACATCATCGGAGACTAACATCAACACAGTTAGAGACTAACTTTAGAAGCTATCTCCGATACTAGGTCGTCTTCCTCACTTCTCCAAGGGTGGTGATCTCAACTACAACTCCATAAATCAACTCTCAACATGCTTTAAGCTATGAGCAACACTTCTAGACACAAAAGAATATAATCCTCTCTTTTTCTTTCTTAAAGACTTGCTCCTACAGTTAAACTTCTTGGATATCAAGCAAAAAGAAAGGCAAAAGAGAACTTAAGATTCTTACCTCCTGGGTTGACGAAAGAGATCAAAGCTTGATTGACAATAATCGTCCAGAAAAGAGAACCTTGGAAATTATATGGAGGTGATAGGTTTAAGGAAGAACTTTGAAAGAGAAACTTTTAGAAAAGAGATTGAGATGTTCCTCCAAATAAGGTATTTATAGGAGGCTGAGATTAAGCTTTGAAATAAGATGATTGGTTAAACTGGACGGTAAAACGGCTGCTCATCATGATTCTTAGCAGCTAAACATCGTAATAAGCCTGCTGTCCTACATGCACATACGTTTAATCCACTTGATGACACACAAGCAGCTTATTAATCAAAATAACATACGTACACAATGATGTCATCATACTTAGGCTCTTAAGTCCTTCATAAGATTTAACCAATCTGGACGCAAAGCTTCTTTAAAAAAAATTACGGATGTCACCAAACATCATTGCATATCCTTGCAACCAACAATCAAACAACAATAACCCCTTTAATTGGTCCGAAAATATTTAGACATCCAAAAACATCATATATTAACTATACACGTTAATATATATAAAGGGAACAAAAAAAATAAAATATGAATAAATAAATTATTTATAGATAAACAAATTTTCCGGGTCGTTACAATATTCTTCTCATTTAAGAATTGGAATCCTGGTTCCACCATCGCGACTTCCTGCATAAGCCATTATGCTAGAGCTGCTCCCTTCGTCGTTGGCCATCTCAGAATCGTGTTAATTGATTAATTTCAATTATAGGCTCTGATACCAATTGTTTTCCTAGTGAGATAACCAAGAACTTGTAGAAGGGAGGTTGAATACAAGTTCTTTGAATTCTTTTCGATTACTTGTTCTTTAAGAATTTAACTTTTCTTGCGGAATATAAAGAACAAGAACTCAAATCAATTTATAAACAATTGTTTTTATTGATTTAACAACTGAATACAAATTCTAACAATCACAACAATATGATCGTCAGCTTCTATTCTTTTCTGTATAGTAAAGATACAAAACTATGAAAACCTATACAGCTTCTCAAAAACTAAATTACTCAGTTTCCTTTTCTAAATCAATAATGATTCAGCTTCCTTATTCGAATCAAACATAATCTTTCCTTTTTGATTAGGAACAGATTTCTGGTTTGTTTCCTTACCAGCTACGTCTTCAATAATATCTTGATCTACATGGAAGACATTCCTTATTCAATTCGAACTCTGTATCTCATCAGAAAATAATTCATGACTAGTCCCTGATGCTTCAGCTTTAGTCCTTGATTACGTCATCATTTAGTCTCTGATCTTTTAGTCTCTAATGACGTCAGGTTGTGTAGTCTTCGATAGAGTTATTAGTCTCCGATACTTTTAGGCTTAGTCTCTGATGACGTCAGCTTATTCTCTGATGCTTTAAACTCAATCCACTGATGATGTAAGCATTAGTCTCTGACTCTTTAGACTTAGTCTCCGATGACGTAAGCCTTAGTCTCCGATAGGCAAAACTTAGTCTCTGACAAGTTTTCCCTAGTCTCTGATAAGCCTTTTTGTAATCTCTGACGGATCAAATACACACTTTGACTTGTTGAAATTTTGATAAAACTTTCCAGTAGTTACTTACAAATAAAGAATGACTTTATCTCTTTACAAATAATAAACGAATTACAACTAAAGAGATAACTACTGGCTACAAAACTTCAGCGTTACTAATTAACACTTTCTGTACATTTGTAATCTAAGTAATCTAAAGACAATCATCATCAAATGTTATAAAACCTAACAAGAAGGAGGGGACACACAAAAGGAGTATGAACAAAACAGACAGAGAGAGAGACACATATAGAGAAACCTAGAAAAACGCAGAGAGAAAAATACAAAGGAACAGAGGAGGAAAAGAGAAAAAGGAGAAGAAAAATGAATTGTGACAGAATTTCAGAACCCCTTTTAGAGTTTAGTTAAGGAAAAAGTCCTATTTCCATATACAAAAAAATCATCCTTGTAATTTCATGTTCTATATCAATCAAAAAACCAAGGCTTACTGAACTGTTTATTTATCTCGCCCCTGTCCCTCCATCTTTTTGTTTTGGTCAAGGTTAGTTCGTATTCCTACAATAGGCTAGTTTCCAATCAAGAATAGCTTTCATCTATACCTACCTCTATTTGGAAACCTCCTTATATTTAGTCTTTTATACACCTACATATCACCCAATCTCACACTCTACTATAAATATATTTTGTCCTTTCATAATTTTTGTGTGTTTTCAGTTTATATAATATAAACTAAAAAATGATTTGATTTTTTTACCTTGTTATCCACATGTATATATTTGTACAGTTATGATTCCTTTTCTAACTTTTTTTGTTTTGTGTCATGCCAGAGCTAATGATTCATGGATTTTAAACCTTTCTTGGACAACAGATGAGAGTCTACAATGCTGATCCATTGGATTAATTAGGGTTAATTAACTTGTAATTAGGTTTTAGTTAGGTTCTACTTTTGTATTTTTAGTAACGTAAGTTTGTTGAAGTAAAGTTGTTGTGGCCGAGAAATAGACGTCAGGGGATATTCCTACACGTGTCGAGCCTCGCATCAAAGGATGTTCCTGTGCGTGTCAGGGAATAAATGGTCGTCAGAGACTACGCGCGTCAGGGGATAAAATGGTCATCAGGGACTAAGGTTTCGTCAGGGGATAATTTATACTTTCGGAGACTAAGCTCGTCAGGGTATAAATTATACTATCGGAGACTAAGCTTTTCAAGGGATAATTTGTACTGTCGAAGACTAAGTGCAAATTAAGCTTGTCGGAGACTAATTCCATTTAACCCGTTAGGGACTATTTCTTCGGTTGCAGTTTGTTAAATTATTTTTATTAGTTTCCTAATTGTAATAGGTTAGTTTCTATTCTTTTCTTGTTTAATTAGATTCTTTTTCATATTAGATTTCTTTCCATTATACAGTTCTTTCCATAGCTGGATTAGATTTTTCTTTCCATTGTAGAAATCTTTCCAAAGTAGAATTAGGGTTTTATAACAGCTTATAAATAGCTGCTTATGTTGTACGATGGAGGGAGACTTTGATCAATAAAATTGTGTGAGTTTTTACTTACGTTTATTCTGAAAGTTGGTGGTTAATTCCTTTAAACTTTCGTAACCTGATTTGTTTTAGCTTGCGGGTGATTAATTTCTTTAAGCAAACTAAACAGATTGATCCTTTAGTGTTGATTTCTGGTGATTAATTTCTTTACGAAATCTTCCCTAAAATTATTTTTCGCAATCTGTGTTTGATCCTACCAGATCAAATACAGGGCCAACATTCATTGAAACTCATCTTGTCTATTTCTAAGTTAGCTAATTTTACATCGACAATGTTGTAATTTCTGGTTTGCTTTGAGCAGGAGTGATAGGAAACCCATAGGGATTCTCATGAAATGAATGGATCGTCCTTGAATGATCTAGTTCTACCAAGCCTCATTCTTGGATGAGCTCAACAACATTGAGTATATGAAACTCAACACCTTTGAATTACACCAAAAGAAAGAATTTTGGAAATCTTCCAAGCAACCCAACCCCTATCAAATTGAACCCAACAACAGTAGGTATATTAAACCTATCACCTTTGAATTACAAAAAAGAAAGAAAGAAAGGTCAAGGCGCCACAACTAAATGGAAGAGATTTAGTTGATAAGCCAAGTAAGAATTGCAAGCAAAATTGCAAGACTCGAACTAGCTCAAAGAGACTAGCAAATTAAGGAAAACCTTAACAAGTTTGTAATGAAAATTCTCTGCTGAAAATGGTACACAATAGCCCTTATTTATAGTAGTAAAGGTGGCCAAAAAGTAGGTAACAATTGCCTAAAAACATGCCTAAAATTTTGCCTAAAAATATGCCCAAAATTCTGCCTAAAAATATGCCCAAAATTCTGCCTACAAATAAGGGCAGCCAAAGAAATTAAAGACTAGTGATTTGGTCATACATGCATTTAAGTTAAAAATTCAGATTTGACTTCATGGTCTTCAAGGCTTGCTAAATAATCTTGGCTGATATTTTGGACGAATTTTCAACTGATTTTCAGCCCAAAATGAGTGACTTGATTGCTGAATAATCTTGGTTGATTTTTTGGACGAATTTTCAACTGATTTTCACCCCAAAATGAGTGTCTGGATTAGTCCCTCATGCCTCAATTAGTCAAGGTCAGCCCATGGTCCAAAACCTCCAAGACTCTTTTGAAAGGCTTGTAGTAATTAAATTAGCCAAGGCTTCTTGCATTTCCTTTCTTCTTGAGCGAGTCATTGGCCCAACCATATCCTTCAAAGGATCATCATCCTTTCCAGCTAGAGGTTTGTTAGTTTGATCATTCGCACCATTCTTGAAGTTGGATACTTGATCGCTATCAAGGAGTTTGTTTGATTTTTACTTTAGGATTGGTCCTTCACTTCCAGTTTATCCCTTGTAATATGTAACCAAAGTTGATAATGAAAATGCACGAAGTACACACACACACTGGCACACACGTGCACTTTAATGTTTCTTTCAAAAACAACTTCAGAGTTTAAGAGATTATTTCATAAAAACAAAATCTAAAAAGTAGTCACTACTTATAGTAAGGATAGGGGGTGCCTAACACCTTCCCCCTGTTCAAACTAGTAACGAACTCAGTTTTTCTTGGTTTTGCCTCGACCATAATTTAAGAGTCATCTAAAAATTAACTTTTCAAAAAAGTAAAATTGGAAAAGTGTCCCAACACACTGTCTTAGATTTGTTAGGTGGCGACTCGTCTTGAAAAGGAAATAATTTTATCTCCCCGTCGCATTTATTCAAACTCGAATTTTGAAACCTTGTGAGAATTTTAAAGAAATCAATCCAATAAGGCAATCTCACAAGCGACAACAACCCACATATTTTTCAAAATATTTCCAAGCACAACAACTGTCACTATGAGAAAATCTTGTGACACTTTACTTACATGTAGAATTCTCATGTTGGGCCAATCCAATACACTGTTCCCCAACATGTACCTGTATATTGACTTGATATCTCACATATCTATGGTCAATGAGATTTGGTCATTAGTCAACCCACATACTAGTCTTAATGTATCATTGTTGTCCCATTAACAATAATACTTGACTAAGGATGTTTAAGAATATTGATATATTTTGCAACTATATGATCTCATGTTCAAAGTCACATACTTGAACCGATATAGTATGTATTCATTATTCTAGGGACGTTTATTTTATTTTTAATTTTTTTTTGGTTAAATTGGAAATGACAAGGAAAGTCAGAATGTACTAGTATTAATTCTCAATTATAATTTAGATAAGCCAATCATATTCACTTATTTAAAATCTAATATCCGTATTGTGACGACCCCAAAATCCCTCACAGGATCAGGGCTTCGTCAAAAGAAGCAAAAGATAACTACACATCCATTCATAATATAACTACTGAAAGAAAACATTATTAAAGAGTTATTACAACCCAAAATATTACATTTTCAGCGGAAGCTATTCTATCTCTATATTTTAATACAAAACATCACTCTTCAAACAAATTCCCTCCTTCCTTCCTTATCGACACTAAAAAGGGTTAGCCAAACTCAGTAACCGATCATCTTTGCCTTCCCCTTGTCAGAGGGCTCAGCCTTTATATTCTGCCCTGCAAGACATTAAAATTCAACAAGAATGAGCGATTTACGCCCAGCAAGTATATAAATAATTTGGGAAAGCAAATTTGGAATGTTTTAAAAGATTCAATTCTGTTGAGAGGCTTGGTGGAACAATACTAATGCCTCAAAGATCTTTAAGAATCTTTAGGATTACTGATGATAAACAATTGTGTAATCCTTCTTAAAACAAAGCATAACTTCCTTGAAGTAAAAATATTCATCGGGGGCTAAACCCGTTGGATCTGCTAACCATACGGTATACAGCTGGCCTAACTGTGCCCGCATGATCCCTCCTTGTGTGAACGTACGTAGTCACATAAAATTCCTCTAGGTCAGGTGAAGAACAAATCAGCACCCTTCCTTTCCTCTAGCCATTCATGTGGCATAACCATTTAAGGAACATAGCATTCTCATTTATTGCACAGATATAATATTGAAGAATAGCTGATAGAGCAAATCTTCTTTATATCCATGCACTTTCATTCATATCATGCTAGCGGAAATTAAAGCATAGCATTCTGTTTCACAAGGAAATTTAAATATAAAAATCATAATTTTGTACGCATGTCGAATCAATTTATCATGTGCTTAACTGAACTAAGCATAAGAGTAAGAATACACTTGCCTCAGTCCTTTGTAACAAAGACTCAAATTCAACTTACTGGTGAGTGAAAGATTCTGTAAGTTATGCAAGTAATATTTTAATACCTTAATAAGAATTTATGAAAGAAAATGTGTATGTGATGTCCCTAGACTTTACTGTTTTAAAGAATAACATCATAAAATAAGTTTAAGAAAATAATGTTTTATAGTCTTGATGACAGACTGTGCATCGGGGAATAATTTTCTCATTATCAAACTCGTCAGGGACTAATATCCTTAGTCATCAAAGACTAACATATTTTTCCCATCGGAGACTAAGAAATTTTGCCTGTCAGAGACTACGGATGACGTCATCGGGGACTAAACTTTAGATTTGCCATCAGAGACTAAACTTAGCCTGTCGGAGACTAAGGCTGATGTCATCAGAGACTAAACTTAGCCTGTCGGAGACTAAGGGTGACGTCATCAGAGACTAAACTTAGCCTGTCGGAGACTAAGGTTTTTTCATCAGGGACTAACTACATCTCATCAGAGACTAACAACATCTCATCAGAGACTAACAACATCTCATCAGAGACTAACAATATCTTATTAGAGACTAACAATATCTCATCAACAATATCTCATCAGAGATTAACAATATCTCATCAGAGATTAACAACATCTCATCAGAGACTAACAACATCTCATCAGAGACGATAAGTTTAAACAAACTCTTAAAAGAGAAATTTTGGTAAAGGAATTAAAATTTCATCTCAAATGAGATATTTATAGAGTTCAAGAGCAGTAAGCTAAGGTTAAGCTTTAGAATAAAATGATTGGTTAATTTGGATGGTAAAACGGTTGTTCATCATGACTTCTTGACAGAAAACAGTTGTTGTCCTACATGCATGAAGACTTAGCCACCTAAATAGTTCCTAATCAAACACGTAATCACCAATCTTACGTAACCCTCTCCTTTTCCTCCATATTGTTCAATATAATCTTATATGGGATTTGCTAATCCCCTTTTTGATACCTTTTTAAGGAACTTAACCTCATAATCGTGGATATCACATCATCATAAAAGTTTTCATTGTAGATAAGAATTCATTAGTCATATCTAAAAAAGACTAACCTCCATGCAAAAATAAAATAACACAAAATAAAATTATTTCTTATCGTAAAATACATTTAAAATTTTTGGGTTCTCACACGTATTAATTCTCCTTTTAATTACGCTCTTAGTGTGAGACCCTATAGGTTATTATTATGTTGACAACAATTTTATAATCATATTATAAAATTATAAACAGTGAGCGACATCTAGTAATACATCACTATTACCCAAGTAATAATAATGTTGGTGATTCAACATAACCTTTTCTTGTGACCAATGTTTCAATGTAATATAATTCCTTTTGCCCTTGATATCCAAGATTAAACTCAAGGCATGAAGTGTGTTATCCTCATTATAATTTAATCTTTGTTTTCTTGATCGATGAGTAAACTATAAGAGACAAATCACTATTTGAGCATGGCCATGCATTTCATAGTTCTACTCAATCAAGAGGCTCAAGGATATCACTCCTAATATACATAGGAGGGACAAATACCATCTAGATCATTCACATTCCTCACACGACTCATAATATAGCCAACAGTCACCATTATGGTCCATCTGCTTAAAGATGACTTTTGGTGATATCAAACCATATGAATCCTCATGTAAAAATGTAATGACTTTAAGTCGAAGGACCATCACTTCACTATCACTATAAGAGTATCTTATGACACTTCACTTACATATAGAATTCTCATGTTAGGTCAATCCAGTACATTGTTCTCCAACATATACCTATGTATTGACTTGATATCTCACATATCTATGGCTAATAAGATTTGGTCATCAGTCAACACACATACAAGTCTCAATGGATCATTGTTGTCCTGTTAGGTTTTAGAACATTTGATGATGATTGTCTTTAGATTACTTAGTAAAAATGTATAGAAAGTGTTAATTAGTAACACTGAAGTTTTGTAGCCAGTAGTTATCTCTTTGATTGTAATTCATTCATTCTTTGTAAAGAGATATAATTATTCTTTATTTGTAAGAAACTGCTGGAATGAAGTATCAAAGCTTCAGCAAGTCAAAGTGTGTATTTGGTCCGTTGGAGTTTACAAAAAGGCTTGTCGGAGACTAGGAAAACTTGTCAGAGACTAAAGATTTTATCTATCAAAGACTAGTTTTGCCTATCGGAGACTAAGGCTTACGTCATCAGAGACTAAGTCTAAAAGAGTCAGAGACTAAAGCTTACGTCATCGGAGACTAAGCCTTAAAGTATCAGAGACTAAATTGTTAGAGTGTATGCCCTAGTGGCCAATTATGTAATGATTGTGACACTATATTTATGATATGTTTTTGGTTAAATGATAATTTCTTTTATTATGTTTTATTTACTGCGTTATATAAATGTTAACATAATAAATGTCCTTAGAAGAATGATACTAATTATATGGATTCAAGTATGTGACTTGAATATGAGATCATATAAGTATGTAATGTATCATTATTCTTAAATGTCCCTAGTCGAGTATCATTGTCAGTGGGACAACAATAATACATTGAGACTAGTATGTGGATTAACTGATGGCCATATCTCATTGGTCATAAATATATACGAGATATATTAAGTTGATACATAGGTACATGTTAGAGAACATTGTACTGGACAGACTCACCATGAGAATTCTACATGGAGCATTATGCTATGTGTCATAAGTAATTCTCATAGTGACAATGATGTAATGGTACTTCGACCTGAAGTCATGACATTTCATTTTTTTTTTTTTTTGCTACATTGAGGAAATATATAAAAGGAAAGAAAATACAAAATTAACGAGAGGCATCCCCCTCGACCTACTAGCACATCTCGCTAGCTAGGGAAAACAAGCCAAAAACTATGAGCATAAACACAAAGCAATCAAGTCGGCTGATACAAGGAGACCAAGTAATAATCCCTCTGACGGTAAATCCTTCGCTGGCTAGGGTCCTCTGAAGTGCAGCAAGAAGACTCCTGAATCCAGCAGAAACAGTATGCAGCAGCAGTAAACAACATTAAACCAGCTGCAGTATGCAGCAGCAGTAAACAGCAGCAGCAAATATTAGCAGCAGTAGCAAACAGCAGTAGAAGCACTTTGCAGCAGCCAAAAAGAACAAACATAACCCACCAATACAGAACAAAGAACAGAGAGTTGAAGCATAAGGTAAAAACCCTCAAATCGGCAAATCCTCCAAAGGCAATTACTCTCCTGAATCAAGCAGCAACATGAATACAAAACCAGCAGCAGCAGCAGCCAACAACAAGCAACTGGCATCATACAACTTACAAACTTACAAACTTACATACTTACATACTTACATACTTCTCCTAAATTTTACATGAGAGACCAGCCTACTTTTGATAATAATGAGAATTTCAGCTACAAGGTCAAGCGGGTTTCTACCAGCTTTACCATGCATCCTGTCATTTCTCTCGGACCAAATGTGGTAGACAATATTGTTGAAACTGAACCAAACCAGCTGATTTCTAAAGGAGTTAGAGTTTAAAGAACTAATATTGTGTATGAGCTCGGACCAATTAAAATTGGAACCAAACCAACCAGCTTTTCGAAAAATGGCATGAGCTATTTTAAGAGAGTAGGAGCATTGGAAAAATAAGTGTTCAAAGGATTCAGGTCCAATGTTGCACAAGACACAGAGATTTGTGATATTCAAGCCAAAATTGATCAGCTTGTCCATAGTCCACAAACTTTTGTGGCAGCATATTCAATTTATGAAGGAGTATCGAGGAACGGCAAGTTTGTTCCAAATTACTCGATTCCAAGCAATTTTCTGATTTCTGGTGCGAATATCCGACCAAATACATTTGACTTTAGTTAAAGAAATAGGAGTATTACCCCAGTGCACACAATCCTGATTCAAGGAGTTTAAAGGTGTAAGGTAGTTAAAAATGCTCCTCCAATTGATGATAATTTGGTGATTGGAAATTGGGAGCCTCCAAGAGTCATTGAGAATGATGTCAGCAACCACAGCTTCCTTTCCTAGACCAAATTCAAGAATGATTGGGTCATCAACAGATTTGGCTAGAGGTTGTGAGTTGTGCCACGGATCAAACCACAGGCTCACGCTTGATCCATCACCAATAGAATAAAAGATGAACTGCTTGGCTGTGGATCTAAGGGCGAGGATTTTCCTCCAAGTCCAAGAGGACTGAGCAGTAACCTTCATATTCCAAAAGTTGGATTTTTTAATAACAGTATTACGAATCCATAAAACCCATAAAGATTGAAACTGAGGATTTAAGAGAAGCCAAATTCTTAACAATAAATGGGCACGGTTCCATTCCCTCGTACATTTAAAGTCTAAGCCACCCTCGTCCCTAGGAGAACAAATCTTCGTCCAAGCAACTTTGGCCCCGTGTTTGCTAAGAGTAGCACCTTTCCATAAAAAAATGGTGAAGATACTTTGGAGTTTCTTATGGATGTAGCTGGGCAACAAGAAATGTTGAGTCCAAAATGATTGAATTGAAAAGAGAAACACCTTGATAAGCTGCATTCTACCAGCATATGATAGAAATTTCGAAGTCCAAGAAGCAATTCTGCTTGTAATTCTGTCCACTAGTGTATCACAGTCTCGTGCCCGCAGCCTAGAAGAGATTAGAGGAACTCCAAGGAACTTTACAGGGAGAACACCCTGCGGAAAACCTAGGATCTGGAGAATCTGAACCTTGCTGTGATCATCAACCCCTGAGAGGAAGCAAAGACTCTTTGAGGTGTTAACGTTTAAATCAGATAAATGAGCAAAAATATCCAGAGCTCGCTTGAGAGTGCAGACTGAAGGTATATCTCCTTTAGAAAACATAAAAAGATCATCTGCAAAACAAAGGTGCGTTAGATTAATGACCTCAGCTTTCTAATGAAATGAAAATTCGCGAGACTTCTCAATCTCCAAATTGGTAATAGAAGTGAGAAACTCCATAGCCACTACAAAAAGGAGCGGAGATATGGGGTCACCCTGTCTTATACCCCTATTGTCCTTGAACTGTCCACAAAGAGAGCCATTAACTTTAACTGTGTAAGAAACAGTGGATATACATTCTCTAATCCAGTAGCAGAATTTTGGCGGAAATTTTAAGTGCCTTAATGCAGCTAAGATAAAATTCCATTTGAGGGAGTCAAAAGCTTTTTGGAGATCAATTTTCAGAGCACACCTATGAGGGCCTTTATCCAGATGGTAATTTCTCACAATGTCCTGGGCAATGAGGATGTTATCTCTAATATTCCTATTAGGAACAAAAGCAGCTTGAGCTGGAGAGATAATGGCAGGAAGAACCTTTTTCAATCGCGTGGCCAAAATTTTTGAGATAATCTTGTAAACAACTGTGCAGCAGGATATAGGTCTAAAATCATGCATAGAGGAAGGGTGAGCAAGCTTAGGAACCAAAGTGATAGAGGTATTGTTGAAATTTCCAAGGGGGCAGCCCTTGTTGAAGAATGCCAAAACCGCAGCAATAACGTCCTTACCAATGGTATCCCAAGAGAGGGTTAGAAATTCAGCATTGAATCCATCAGGACCTGGGCTCTTATTTTTTTTCAAAGATTTGAAGGCCAATAAAACCTCATCCTCATTGACACTTTCATTCAGATAGTAGAAATCCTCTTGGCAAATGGATCCGTGAACCGGCAGCGAGCTGAGGTCCATAAACTGATCATCAGTGACATGACTAAGAATATTTCTGAAATGTTTGATAGCAACCTTCTGTACTCCATCGTGCCCATGAATAAATTGTCCAGAATCATCCTGAATCAGAAAGATTTTATTAACATTCCAATTTGATTTAAGTTTGTAGAAGAAAAACTTATTGTTCTTATCCCCTTCATTAAGCCACTTAACCCGAGATTTCTGCTTGAGAAAGCATTCTTCTCTGTCTTGGGCAACAGATAAAGCGAGAGAAAGGGAATGCTGCTTCTCAAGAAGAGTAGGATCCAAAGGATGAGAAATCAGATCAGATTGCACTTGATGAAGGTCAAAAGTTAATTGCTTGACACAAGTGTGAACATTGCCAATGGATTTGTTGAGGTTAATTAAGAACTGTTTAGTATTCTGGAATTTTGTCCAAAGCTGCTGCAGAGGGTTGCCTTGGACATCCATCTTCCATGCATTTTGAATAGCATCATTAAACCCCTCTAAACCAGCCATAAAATTGAAGAACTGGAAAGGCTTCTTGACTCGCTGAGCATGTATGTCCAGGTAAACAATCATGGGAGTATGATCCGAAGGACCTCTTGTGTGGAAAAGAGCTTGAGAGTGAGGGAGTTGAGACAACCAATCAGGGTTAATTAAAACTCTATCCAGCTTTATATAGATAGGATTTGCGACCTACGAGTTCCACCAAGACAGATGCGTGCCAGTTGCACATAAATCCGATAGGGAGCAGGTCCCCAGGCAAGATTTAAAGTCATACATCCCACCAGACAAAGAGCAATTTCCGCCTAAAACTTCCAAAGGGGAAATGACTTCATTGAAATCTCCAATAACACACCAAGGAACACCACCACAAAGAGAGGTTAAATTCTGCAGTTCAGCCCACAACAGCCTTCTATCTGAAGGAGTATACAGCCCATAGGCAAAGGTAACCAAAATGTTACAATTAAGAGATATAGAAAAAACTTTACAATGTATGTGCTGGGAGGAAGAAGATAAGATATCTACAGACCAAAGGGTGGTGTCCCAACCAACCCAAATCCTCCCGTTAGGGTGATGGAGATAATTATAGAACCAATGCCAACTATCATTAATAGAACAAGAAATAGACTGAGCTTTGGGAGATTTAACTCGAGTCTCAAAAAGACAAACAAAAGATAGGTTGAACTTCAAAAATAAGTTCTTAACATTACGCACGGTTGGCAGTTGGTTTAGACCCCTAACATTCATACCACAAAAAGCTGACATAAAATTAAGTCGGTAGTTTGGAGGAACTACCTCCTTTCTTCTTCTTATTTTTCCTACGAGAGGAGTCTTGTCTAGGAGGCAAAAAAAGAGTTGAAGCAGATTTTAGCTCCTTCCCATCAATATTTATTATCTTGGAAGCAAGGTTGTCTAAGAGCAGCGGAGGAGATAGATCAGAATCTGACCCAAGCAGATCATGAACACTATTGACATCCTTATCAACTACAGTTTCAAAATCACCTTCAAGAGCTTTAAATGTATTAATATCAGCTACTCCTACCGTAGCTAGACAATCTGGGGGTTCAACCACCTTTAGACCCTTTGCAACAGGCTTCCACTCATGAGAGTCAATAAGAACACCTTTTCCTTTGTCCACATTAGTGGGTGTGGGAGCAGTAGGAGGAAGCTTCTTGTCCACGCATGGCACATTTGTATCCTTTGGAACCCATTTATAATTTGCATATGGGCAGCGGAATTGTGAGTGTCCAAACACATTGCAGTGACAACATATGGGAGGTTTGTGTTGATATTCAACTTTGACCAATTCAGGAAGCACAACTGTTGAATCATCTTTTAGGACCGTAACCGGAAAAGATTTTGGAAAAGATGATGAAACATCTACTTGAATGCATACTCTTGCATAACTCATTGGCTCCAATCTTGAAGTGGCCCTGTCTAGAATTAAAGGTTTACCAATCCTTGAAGCTGTCCAATAAGAAATTGGAATATCGTGAAACTTCACCCAAATGGGAGCAACAGTGCATTTCTCCTCAGTAGTTTCAGCTCCTTCACGCCAATGCTTTAAATTAATTAGCTTGTTTGCAATGTACCATGGACCAGAAGCAAGGAGGTTGTCACGTCCCAAAGAGCTGGAGAACTTGAAAATAAATCTGCCCTTATAGACAATGAGCTTCTCAAACCCGAAAGAGGTCCAGTGCCTTTTAGCAAAAGCTTCCACAACTAAAAAAGAAGGTTTAGAATGCAGGAAATACCCCTCTAAACTGTACCTCCACCTATCAGCACCTTTCCTCAAAATCTCAGCAGGCGGATTGATAGAAATAGACCCATCAAGAACAGTGGGAGGATAGAAAATAAGTTCCGAATGCTTACCTTCCTTAGAGACGACATTGTTCCAGGATAAGGCCTCATTTTCCTGCTGCAAAACCAGCTTAGACTCAGCAATACACTTAGGTGCAGAAACTCCCTCATCTACCGAATCACAGGACACCACATTTGCAGCTGAATCACATCTAGGACTGTTTTCCTTAGAAGATGATTTTGATGGAATACACCCATCCTTCAAGAAATCATTCACATCATTAAAATCCCAACCAAGAGCCTTGATGAAATTAATCAAATCTTCACTCTTCTGACGCTCTGCTATAGCAGAAACTCTGTCATTCATGGTGAGTTGAGCAGCAGCCCTAAAAACTTCTGATGAGAGGGAGCAAGGAACAAATTCCCCCAATTCTCCTTCCTCCTCCTCTGAAACTACGAAAGAGGGAACACCAGAAACCATATGAATAGGGGTAAGTTCCGAATCAGCCATAGAGATTAGCTCGTCATGACCCGAACCAACCATGAAAACCCGAAACAGAACAGAAAAGAACTGACCCGTGCGCAGGAGGAACCTACTGAACCGAAACAAGAAGAGAGAGAAAGCAGAAACGAGAAGAAGTCTAAGGAAGAGAGAGCAAGAAAGGGTTGCAGGTTAGGGTTTTAGGAAAATAATTTAGGGGAACGATAGAGAGAAGGGAGAGAAAAATTTTAGAGAGAGAGTTATGCGTTCTGACATTATCAAAAGTCACCTTTAACCGGGTGGACGATAAAGGTGATTGTTGGATGCATAATGAGTTATGTGAGAAATGGGAATGATGTAGATGGAATTTAACCCTCCTATAAATTAGGGGTGATATCTATAGGCCTCTTGATTGAGTGAAACTATGAAATGCATAGCCATGCTCAAATAGAGATTTGTTTCATATAGTTTACTCATTGATCAAGAAAAACTGAGATTAAAATTATGAAGAGGATGACACATCCATGCCTTGAATTTAATCTTAGATATCATGGTTAAAAGGATTAAGTTACATTGAAACATTGGTCACGAAAGGTAACGTCGAATCTATGACTTTATTATTACTTGGGTAACAGTGATGTATTACTAGATGCCGCTCACTGTTTATAATTTTGTAATATGATTTAAAATTATTGCCAACGTAATAATAACCTACAGGGTCACACACAAAGAACATTCATCAAGGAGATATAATTTAAATGTCAATGATTTTAATATATCAATAAGATTGATTTAATTAAATCATGGCTTTAAATTATATATATATATATATATATATATATATATATATATATATATATAT
>CM025780.1:17005021-17040470 GCA_014636745.2 Centella asiatica | reverse complement strand
TGATGAGATAGTCGTAGTCTCCGATGTGATATTCTGTTATTCCCCGATGGGTTATTTATTCCCCGATGGGTTATTTATTCCCCGATGGGTTATTTATTCCCCGATGGGTTATTTATTCCCCGATGGGTTATTTATTCCCCGATGGGTTATTTATTCCCCGATGGGTTATTTAATCTCCGATGGGTTATTTAATCCCTGATGGGTTAGTTAGTCCCCGATGACGTCAGGATTAATCCCCGATAGGCTAAAGTTTAGTCTCTGATGACGTCACCAGTATCTCTGATAAGAAGTTAGTCTCCGATGACGTCACCCTTAATCCCCGATAGAGTTAAAGTGACGTCATCAGTCCCTGATGAGTTTTTAATCCCCGACACGTTTAGTCTCTGGCGCGTCCAGTACACGTATTAGTCCCTGATACTTTCCCGTGGTCTCTGATGGCTAAGGGGATTATTCCCCGATGCACAGTTTGTGATCAAAGCTACAAAACATTATTTTCTTAAGGTTATTTCACAATGTTATCATACTAGATTCAAGTCAGTAAAGTCTAAGGACATCTCATATCTATTTTCTTCCATAAATTATTATCAAGGTATTAAGATATTACTTGCGTGATTTACAGAATCTTTTCTCGCAAGTAAATTGATTTGAATTTTGTGCAAAGGACTGAGGCAAGTATATTTACACTCTTATATTTGTTTCAAATTAACGTAAGTATATCTTCATTATTATGCTTGATAATGCAAGTATATTCTTACTCTGATGTTTATTTCAGTTATGCGCATGATCAATTGATTCGACATGCGTACAAGATTATATCCTTTATACTTAAATTTCCTTGTGAAACAAAATGCTATGCTTTAATTCCCGCTAGCATGATATGAATGAAATGCATGGATATAAAGGAGCCTTGACTTATCTGATATTATTCAATCTTATATCTGTGCAAATGAATGAGAATGTTATGTCCCTTAATTGGGAAGTGCCACATAGTTGGCAAGAGGAAAGGAAAGGTGCTGATTTGTTCTTCACCTAACCTAGAGGAATTTTATGTGACTACGTACGTTCACACCAGAGGGATCATGCGGGCACAGTTAGGCCAGCTGTATACCGTATGGTTAGCAGATCCAACGGGTATAGCCCCCGATGGATATTTTTACTCCAAAAAAAAGTTATGCTTGATACTAAGAAGGGTTATACAATTGATTATCATCAGTAACCCTAAAGAATTCTTAAGATTTCAAAGGCATTGATATTGTTCCATCAAGCCTCCCAACAGAATTGGATCTCCTTGAAACACTCGAATCTTTCTTTTCTCTAAATTGTCTATATACTTGCTGGGCGTACATCGCTCATTTTTGTTGAATTTTAATGTCTTGCAGGACAAGAAGTTAAGGCTGAACCCTCGGATAAGGGGAAGGCAAAAATGATTGATTACTAAAGCTGGCTAGCCTTGTGATGCCAATAGGAAGGGAGGGAAGGAAGATGATCTGGGATAGGATATTTTGTATTACAAGATAGAAACAAGATAGCTTCCGCTGTAAATGTAATATTTTGGGTTATAATAACTCCTTATTACTGTTTCTTTCAGTAATTAATCTTTGAGTGGATGTATGGTTATCTTTTCCTTCTTATGACGAAGCCCTGATCCAGTGAGGGATTTTGAGGTCGTCACAGAATATGTCCATTCAGATGCCAAAGTAAAAGCACAAGCTATGATGAAGTTACATGCAAGTACGAGCCAGAATTGAAAAAGTAAATGCAAGGTATAAGGCTCTAATCAACAAGCATAGGAAGCAACCTAATTTCCAGGTGGGTGACCTTGTTTGGTTGCATCTGCGAAAAGAAAGATTTCCTAACTTACGTAAACATAAGTTAATGCCTCGGTCGGAGGGTCCCTTCAAGATTGTTGAAAAGATTAACGACAATGCCTTCAAATTGGAGTTGCCAGGAGAATACAGTGTAAGTGCAACTTTTAATGTTGGTGATTTGACTCCTTATATTCACGATGACGATGTGGCTCAATTGAGGACAATTGTTTCTGAAGAAGAGGAGGATGATACGTTGGAGGAGTTGTTGACAAGTGGAAGAATAAATCTCGTTTCTAAAGAACTATCCTTAGATTTATTTTCTGTCAATATTAACGGAAGTTTTTGGTTAGGGGATGTTAAACAGCCTATGGTGACTTTGCTTGTGAATGGTCGTCAGGGTCTACGGAAGGCATCAGGGACTAAGGCATCAGGGCATCAGGGCGTCGGGGATTAACGCGCATCGGGGACTAAAGTATCAGGGGCGAATGACGTCATCAGCGGGCGTGTTAAACTTGTCAGGGACTATAGTCTCCGATAGTGATATTTCGCGGTTTTTCGGTTCCGGTTGCTAATTTCGTATATTTTATTTGTTTCTTAGATTAAATTGGATTGATTATTTTCCTTGTTAGAATAGATATCTTTAAGTAACAAAATCCTTTCTATTGTAGAATTCTTTCCAAAATAGAATTAGGTTTTTGTAACAACTTATAAATAGCTGATTATGTTGTACAAGAAGGGAGACTTTTGATGAATAAAAATTGTGTGAGTTTTTACTTACGTATCCTGAAAGTTGGTGGTTAAATCCTTTAGACTTTCACAACCTGATTTGTCTTAGCTTGCGGGTGATTAATTTCTTTAAGCAAACTAAACAAATTGATACTTTAGTATTGATTCCCGGAGATTAATTTTCTTTACGGAATTGTGCTAAAGTTATTTTTTTCCACAACCTGTGTTTGATTCTACCGGATCAAATACATCAGCAAGTCAGAAAACAGAAACATTCAAAGGACTTGACAAAGTGAGGAAGAATGTCTGATGCTATTAGTAAACAGTCAAAGTATTCCGCACATCAGAAATTCTAAACAAAGTTGCGTTGATTGAAACCCATCAGGGGAACCCATCAGGGGGAACCCATCAGGGGGAACCCATCAGGGGAACCTGTCAGGGAAACCTGTCAGGGTATGACGAGTGCAGACCAATCCGTTAGGGAAACACTTCAGGACATGTCAGTGTCAGGCAAACCCATCAGGGTAACCCGTCAGGGGGAATGACCAACATGACATCAGTGGAAGCCATCAGTGTATGCCGTCAGTCATAACCATCAGGATCAAGAAGCACTGAGTGAAACTCAAGTGAAGGTTGAAGCCCTGATCCAATCAATAAACATCAGGGGATCCAGAAGCACTGATCAAAGTCCATCAGGGCTGGCAGTCAGTGGATCGTTATGACAACATGCATCCGTCATCAGTTCTTACACGGAAATCAACGTAACGTGTTTAAGAAGCAAGAAATATCAATTGGAAAGATATTTCTTGAAGTTTGTTTTTGATCCAATGAGAACTCTCTCGCATTAAATGCTCACAGATCAAGGGAAGAAAAAAAGCAACAAAGCATGCAACAGTCTGACACATAGGGCTGCGATGTGACATACTTGCGACTAAGTTGAGAAAAGCAGCACGTCACTAGCATGTGATTTCATCAACTGTTCAACATATAAGCAAAAGAGTTCTCATTACAAAAAAAGAAAAAGAAAAAAAGAGAGATTGAATCTATCCAACAGATCAAACAAACAAAGAAGCACACAACACTAGGAAGCTCAGAAATATATTTCGTGAGAGATTTATTTTTCAGAGAAAGTTTTAGTAGCTAGTGAGTGTGAGAAGCTGTGAATTTTATTTGCAGAAATTTGTAGCTGTAAATCACATTTGTGATTATACAGATTTCCAGAAAAACCCCAAGTTTTAATATAACTATTTTAACTTGAATCTGTGTGTTCATTTCTTTAGTTTTTCTGTTTGTTACAACTATTTTCCAGTAAGCACTATTAAGTTTAAAAGGGTGAAAAGTTTCAGGTGTTTGTATTCACCCCCCCCCCTTCTACAAACACTTGTGTTTATATTGCACCAACACATTCCCTTATGATTGTGTATCCACTGATGTACAATTATTTTGCTTTTTGTTGGGAATCTTTGGTGCCTTAGCAATGACAGGCTTCTTGTCACTTCCACCACTTGTAGAAGCTTCATTATTAGGGACACAATTTCCCTTCTCTAAAGTATTGGTTGCTTTTGCAAACTTGATAGGTTGCAAGGTTGTCTTACTAACTCTAGCTTTTTTTCCAACTTTACTACCAGGTTCGTTCTCCTGAGTCTCATCATATCCTATACAGGATTTCTTATCAACAACTTGGCCTTGGATTTGATTCTCAAGTTTCTTACTAGACTTAGTCCATTTCCTTATGACCTCATTCTCTTCTTTAAGACTTTTGAAGGTCCGTTCTTCCGTCTTAATGGGACATTCAAGGAGATTTCTAAAATAGTGTTCTTTTTCTAGATTTTTAAGCCTAGTCAATTCTGATTCAAAAATAGTGTTCTTAGCAGTTAATTTCTCATTAATGTTTTGCACTCTCTCAGTTTCAGCTACTGCACTCCTTAACGTGTTATAAAGGTATATAATCTCATCAGTTATCTCCTTAATAGTCTTATAACAATCATATTTAGACATGTTTAAGGAAATTTCAAGACCGACAAGTGAGTTGCTGATGTCAGTGGATGAGGCCATCAAGGCTAGGTTGACATACTCTTCAGCATCTTTTTCATCTGAATTAGCCTAGTCCTTTCCCTCAGCAATGACTGTTTGCCCTTCTTTTTAGCATTGAGAAGGTCAAAGTACTTCTTCTTGTAATCCACCTCAGTTGTCTTCCCATTGGATTCATTTGCACTAATGTTGTTCTTTTTGCACTCATTAGCAAAATAGCCCAATTCATTGCATTTGTAGCACTTGATTCTAGATTTGTTAATCAAGTTACTTGTGCTATCAATTTTCCTTGCAAAAAATTTCTTTATTCCTTTAGATTTTTGGAATCTTATCTTGGAAAACCTTCTTGCTAAGAAGGCCATTATTTCATCCATCTCTTTTATCTCTTTAGGAGTGTACTCAATCCCCTTGGAGTTAGCTTCATCATTTTCACTGTCTTCATCACTTTCCATATCATCCCCTGATTATTGCTTCATTATGATACTCTGTTCTGCTTCCTTTTTATTCTTCTTAATAACCATCAAGGCTACATATTTCAGCTTCTTAGTATCCCCTAACATCTCAGACCTTTACTAAACTTCAAGTTCATATGTCTTGAGGCTACCATAAAGCCTATCCAGGGTAAGAACATTTATATCCTTCAATTCTTTGATAGCAGTAGTCTTAAGGTCCCTTGACACAAGGAAGGCTCTCATAAACTTACCATTAACATTCTTGTTTGCATATGTTTTACCATACATCTTCAAGTCATTGATAAGTCTGTTGAATCTATCAAACATATCTGTGAGTGATTCACCAGATTTCATGGTGAACCACTCATATTGTTGAGTCAACAGTTGTAGCTTATTTTCCCTGACATATTTAGTGCCATCACAAAGGATTTGAATGGTATCCTAGATAGATTTAGTAGTTTTTAGGGTCATAACACTGTTAAGCACGTCATCATCCAACCCTAGGTAGAGGATATCAATCGCCTTAATGTCCTTCTTCATTTTCTCTCTTTCCTCAAGAGTCATTTCATCAGTAGTCTTTGGGACTAGATGTTCAAGAATAGTAACTCCATCCACCACTTCCTGAGGAATGAACTTCTTTAGCATATGAGGGCCACTTTAAGGATAGACAAATATTCATCATCAATGGCTCTCAGATGTACTAGCATCCTCTGTCTCCAAAAGAAATATTTTCCTCTTTCAAGCATGGGCACCTTACTATTATCATTTTTTTTGTCATTATTAAAGGACCTACAAGCAAGTATAATCTACAAGTAGGCTCTGATACCAACTGTTAGAACTAAACAAGCTCAGGTGTTTGTAGAAACAAATACCATAAACTTTTTGCTCTTTAAATCTTGACAAACAAAAACTGGAATAGTTGCATAATTATCCCCTGATGAGGATGAACACAGAAAAACTAAATTGAAATTAAAATGAACACACAACGACTCGTGTTAAAATAGTTGTATTATAACTTGAGATTTTTCTGGGAATCTGTATAATCAACAAGTGATTAAATAGATACAAATCTATAAACAAATATAGCTTCTCTTCATTCATGCTCCTAGCTACAATTTCTCTATAAATTTCTCTCTCAAGCACAATTACAAAGCTTCTCTCTCTAGTGTGTGAACACTTTCATTTTGTTAATCTGTGTTGTTTTTATCGAGCTTCATATGACTATCTTTATCTATCTATGTGTCTCTGATATATCCTTTGGATATTATGATGTGTTAGGTCCAAAAGGGAAAAATACTAGGGGTGGGGGGGTTGAATAATGTTTTTCAAAATTTAAGTCTTGCTTATAAACTTTACAGATTTAAGTCACTTCTTGCTTAATAAAAAGCTTTCTTATATTTTGAAAAGAGTTAGCAACAGAATTTATAGCAAAGAACCCCTTAGTTTTTAGACTAATGGCTTAAAGTAACAATATTAGTAAGTCTTTGCTAAATGAGTTTAGCAGAGAGTAAGCAAAGCAGGGATAAAAGAAATAAGCAATGTAAAATGTGGTGTCCTGAAGCTAGATAACTTAAACCTTGAAGGATGGGTGTATTCCATCAAAATCATCTTATAAGGAAAACAGAACTAGATGTGATTCAGTTGCAAATGTGGTGTCCTGTGATTCAGTAGATGAGGGAGTTTCTGCACCTAAGTGTATTGCTGAGTCTAAGCTAGTTTTACAGCAGGAAAATGAGACCTTATCCTGGAGCAATGTCGTCTCTAAGGAAGGTAAGCATTCGGAACTTATTTTCTATCCTCCCACTGTTCTTGATGGGTCTATTTCTATCAATCCACCTGCTGAGATTTTGAGGAAAGGTGTTGATAGGTGGAGGTACAGTTTAGAGGGGTATTTCCTGTATTCTAAACCTTCTTTTTTAGTTGTGGAAGCTTTTGCTAAAAGGCACTGGACCTCTTTCGGGTTTGAGAAGCTCACAGTCTATAAGGGCAGATTTATTTTCAAGTTCTCCAGCTCTTTGGGACGTGACAACCTCCTTGCTTCTGGTCCTTGGTACATTGCAAACAAGCTGATTAATTTAAAGCATTGGCGTGAAGGAGCTGAAACTACTGAGGAGAAATGCACTGTTGCTCCCATTTGGGTGAAGTTTCACGACATTCCAATTTCTTATTGGACCTTGGAAGGTTTAAGTTATCTAGCTTCAGGGATTGGTAAACCTTTAATTCTAGACAGGGCCACTTCAAGATTGGAGCCAATGAGTTATGCAAGGGTATGCATTCAAGTAGATGTTTCATTATCTTTTCCAAAATCTCTTCCGGTTACGATCCTGAAAGATGATTCAACAGTTGTTCTTCCTGAATTGGTCAAAGTTGAATATCAGCACAAACCTCCCATATGTTGTCACTGCAATGTGTTTGGACACTCACAATTCCGCTGCCCTTATGCAAATTATAAATGGGTTCCAAAGGATACAAATGCGACATACGTGGACAAGAAGCTTCCTCCTGCTGCTCCCACGCCCACTAATGTGGACAAAGGAAAAGGTGTTCTTATTGATTCTCAGGAGTGGAAGCCTGTTACAAAGGGTCTAAAGGTGGCTGAACCCCCAGATTGCCTAGCTATGGTAGGAGTAGCTGATATTAATACATTTAAAGCTCTTGAAGGTGATTTTGAAACTGTAGTTGATAAGGATGTCAATAGTGTGCATAATCTGCTTGGGTCGGATTCTGATATATCTCCTCCGCTGCTTTTGGACAACCTTGCTTCCAAGATAATTAATATTGATGGGAAGGAGCTAAAATCTGCTTCAACTCTTTTTTTGCCTCCTAGCCAAGACTCCTCTCGTAGGAAAAATAAGAAGAAGAAAGGAGGTAGTTCCTCCAAACTACCTACTTAATTTTATGTCAGCTTTTTGTGGTATGAATGTTAGGGGTCTAAACCAACTGCCAACCGTGCGTAATGTTAAGAACTTATTATTGAAGTTCAACCTATCTTTTATTGGTCGAGACTCGAGTTAAATCTCCCAAAGCTCAGTCTATTTCTTGTTCTATTAATGAGAGTTGGCATTGGTTCTATAATTATCTCTATCACCCTAACGGGAGGATTTGGGTTGGCTGGGACACCACCCTTTGGTCTGTAGATATCTTATCTTCTTCCTCCCAACACATACATTGTAAAGTTTTTTTCTATATCTCTTAATTGTAACATTTTGGTTACCTTTGCCTATGGGTTGTATACTCCTTCAAATAGAAGGCTATTGTGGGTTGAACTGCAGAATTTAACCTCTCTTTGTGGTGGTGTTCCTTGGTGTGTTATTGGAGATTTCAATGAAGTCATTTCCCCTTTGGAAGTTTTAGGCGGAAATTGCTCTTTGTCTGGTGGGATGTATGACTTTAAATCTTGCCTGGGGACCTGCTCCCTATCGGATTTATGTGCAAATGGCACGCATCTGTCTTGGTGGAACTCGCAGGTCGCTAATCCTATCTATAAAAAGCTGGATAGAGTTTTAATTAACCCTTATTTGTTGTCTCAACTCCCTCACTCTCAAGCTCTTTTCCACACAAGAGGTCTTTCGGATCATACTCCCATGATTGTTTACCTGGACATACATGCTCAGCGAGTCAAGAAGCCTTTCCAGTTCTTCAATTTTATGGCTGGTTTAGAGGGATTTAATGATGCTATTCAAAATGCGTGGAAGATGGATGTCCAAGGCAACCCTCTGCAGCAGCTTTGGACAAAATTCCAGAATACTAAACAGCTCTTGATTAACCTCAACAAATCCATTGGCAATGTTCACACTTGTGTCAAGCAATTAACTTTTGAACTTCATCAAGTGCAATCTGATCTGATTTCTCATCCTTTGGATCCTACTCTTCTTGTGAAGCAGCATTCCCTTTCTCTCGCTTTATCTGTTGCCCAAGACAGAGAAGAATGATTTCTCAAGCAGAAATCTCGGGTTAAGTGGCTTAATGAAGGGGATAAGAACAATAAGTTCTTCTTCTACAAACTTAAATCAAATTGGAATGTTAATAAAATCTTTCTGATTCAGGATGATTCTGGACAATTTATTCATGGGCACGAAGGAGTACAGAAGGTTGCTATCAAACATTTCAGAAATATTCGTAGTCATGTCACTGATGATCAGTTTATGGACCTCAGCTCGCTGCCGGTTCATGGATCCATTTGCCAAGAGGATTTCTACTATCTGAATGAAAGTGTCAATGAGGATGAGGTTTTATTGGCCTTCAAATCTTTGAAAAAAAACAAGAGCCCAGGTCCTGATGGATTCAATGCTGAATTTCTAACTCTTTCTTGGGATACCATTGGTAAAGACGTTATTGCTGCGGTTTTGGCATTCTTCAACAAGGGCTGCCCCCTTGGAAATTTCAACAATACTTCTATCACTTTGGTTCCTAAGCTTGCTTACCCTTCCTCTATGCATGATTTTAGACCTATATCCTGCTGCACAGTTGTTTACAAGATTATCTCAAAAATTTTGGCCACGCGATTGAAAAAGGTTCTTCCTGCCATTATCTCTCCATCTCAAGCTGCTTTTGTTCCTAATAGGAATATTGGAGATAACATCCTCATTGCCCAGGACATTGTGAGAAATTACCATCTGGATAAAGGCCCTCCTAGGTGTGCTCTGAAAATTGATCTCCAAAAAGCTTTTGACTCCCTCAAATGGAATTTTATCTTGGCTGCTCTAAGGCACTTAAAGTTTTCGCCAAAATTCTGCTACTGGATTAGAGAATGTATATCCACTGTTTATTACACAGTTAAAGTTAATGGCTCTCTTTGTGGACAGTTCAAGGGCAATAGGGGTATAAGACAGGGTGACCCCATATCTCCGCTCCTTTTTGTAGTGGCTATGGAGTTTCTCACTTTTATTACCAATTTGGAGATTGAGAAGTCTCACGAATTTTTATTTCATCGGAAAGCCGAGGTCATTAATCTAACGCACCTTTGTTTTGCAGATGATCTTTTTATGTTTTCTAAAGGAGATATACCTTCAGTCTGCACTCTCAAGCGAGCTCTGGATATTTTTTCTCAATTATCTGGTTTAAACGTTAACACCTCAAAGAGTCTTTGCTTCCTCTCAGGGGTTGATGATCACAGCAAGGTTCAGATTCTCCAGATCCTAGGTTTTCCGCAGGGTGTTCTCCCTGTAAAGTTCCTTGGAGTTCCTCTAATCTCTTCTAGGCTGCGGGCACGAGACTGTGATACACTAGTGGACAGAATTACAAGCAGAATTGCTTCTTGGACCTCGAAATTTCTATCATATGCTGGTAGAATGCAGCTTATCAAGGTGGTTCTCTTTTTAATTCAATCTTTTTGGACTCAACATTTCTTGTTGCCCAGCTACATCCATAAGAAAATCCAAAGTATCTTCACCAGTTTTTTATGGAAAGGTGCTACTCTTAGCAAACACGGGGCCAAAGTTGCCTGGACGAAGATTTGTTCTCCCAAGGACGAGGGTGGCTTAGACTTTAAATGTACGAGGGAATGGAACCGTGCCCATTTACTGTTAAGGATTTGGCATCTCTTAAATCCTCAGTTTCAATCTTTATGGGTTTTATGGATTCGTAATACTGTTATTAAAAAATCCAACTTTTGGAATATGAAGGTTACTACTCAGTCCTCTTGGACTTGGAGGAAAATCCTCGCCCATAGATCCACAGCCAAGCAGTTCATCTTTTATTCTATTGGAGATGGATCAAGCGTGAGCCTGTGGTTTGATCCGTGGCACAACTCACAACCTCTAGCCAAATCTGTTGATGACCCAATCATTCTTGAATCTAGTCTAGGAAAGGAAGCTGTGGCTGCTGACATTATTCTCAATGACTCTTGGAGGCTCCCAATTTCCAATCACCAAATTATCATCAATTGGAGGAGCATTTTTAACTACCTTACACCTTTAAACTCCTTGAATCAGGATTGTGTGCACCGGGGTAATATTCCTATCTCTTTAACTAAAGTCAAATGTATTTGGTCGGATATTCGCACCAGGAATCAGAAAATTGCTTGGAATCGAGTAATTTGGAACAAACTTGTCGTTCCTCGATACTCCTTCATAAATTGGCTATGCTGCCACAAAAGTCTGTGGACTATGGACAAGCTGATCAATTTTGGCTTGAATATCACAAATCTCTGTGTCTTGTGCAACATTGGACCTGAATCCTTTCATCACTTATTTTTCCAATGCTCCTACTCTCTTAAAATAGCTCATGCCATTTTCCGAAAAGCTGGTTGGTTTGGTTCCAATTTTAATTAGTCCGAGCTCATACACAATATCAGTTCTTTAAACTCTAACTCCTTTAGAAATCAGCTGGTTTGGTTCAGTTTCAACAGTATTGTCTACCACATTTGGTCCGAGAGAAATGGCAGGATGCATGGTAAAGCTGGTAGGAACCCGCTTGACCTTGTAGCTGAAATTCTCATTATTATCAAAACTAGGCTGGTCTCTCATGTAAAATTTAGGAGATGTATGTAAGTATGTAAGTTTGTAAGTTGTATGCTGCCAGTTGCTTGTTGTGGCTGCTGCTACTGCTGGTTTTGTATACATGTTGCTGCTTGATTCAGGAGAGTAATTGCCTTTGGAGGATTTGCCGATTTGAGGGTTTTTACCTTATGCTCCAACTCTCTGTTCTTTGTTCTGTATTGGTGGGTTATGTTTGTTCTTTTTGGCTGCTACAAAGTGCTTCTACTGCTGTTTACTACTCCTGCTACTATTTGTTGCTGCAGTATGCAGCTGCTGCTGTTTACTGCAGCTGGTTTCTGCATACTGCAGCTGGTTTAATGCTGTTTACTGCTGTTGCTGGTTTCAGGTGTCTTCTTGCTGCATTTCAGAGGACCCTAGCCAGCGAAGGATTTACCGTCAGAGGGATTTTTACTTGGTCTCCTTGTATCAGCCGACTTGATTGCTTTGAGTTTATGCTCATAGTTTTGGCTTGTTTTCCCTAGCTAGCGAGATGTGCTAGTAGGTCGAGGAGGATGCCTCTCATTAATTTTGTATTTTCTTTCCTTTTTTATATTTCCGCAATTTAGCAAAAAAAAAAAAAAAAAGATAAGCAGCAAAGAAAAGTAGGCAGAAGAATTTTTATAGTGGTTCAGTCAAAGCCTACTCCACTCTTCTTCTCTTTACTTGAGAAGGCGCTCACTAAAATGTTCACACAGAACAATAAACAGTAGGACACTTAGTCCAGAATTACAGTAGGTCACCTAGACTAGGTAGTCACACAGACTAATAGTAGTTGTTTCTTGCTTGCTATCTCTAAGCAGAAAGCTCCTTGTTGAGCAGATTAGATAACACTTGTTCAAGCTTGGAATTGTGTCTTGCTGAGTTCTTTTTGTGTCAAACTGTCAGAGCAATTCTTGGTTGTTCAGTTCTCATAAATGAAATTTATGACTCCTATTTATACTACTCCAAAAATCTATCCGTTGAGAATTTTGAAATAGATCCATTGGGAGTTGTACTGCCTTGACAGTGACATGTACTTTTCCAGCTGTTCCTTGCTTAGTTCAAAAAGACAGTCGTTATTTTGTCTTCTAGTGCTTTTTGAAAAAGCTCTTTAGGAGTTGACTAAGCAGGACAAACGATAGTCTTTTTCTGACACTCTTACTTGGATCAAGGTAAGGTATCTTGCTATATCATTCCTTGCTTATTTCCATTCTAAGCAGGATTGTCCTTGAACTTTTCTCTATATCTTCAGCATCCTTCTTGATCGATAAGCAGAGTCTTCACTTGTGATCAAAATCCTTACTTAACTAGAAGAAAGTATACACCTAACAAATTGGATATTTTTCTAAGTCCTTTTACATCATATAAGCAAGGACTATATTTGTGAGAACCCGAAAATTTTAAATGTATTTTATGGTAAGAAATAATTTTATTTTGTGTTATTATATTTTTTTTTTATGGAGTTAGCCTTTTTAAATATGAATGATAAATTCATATCTACAATGAAAATTTTGATGATGATGTGATATCCATGATGATGAGGTTAAGTTCCTTAAAATGGTATCAAAAAGGGGATTAGCAAACCCCATATAAGATTATATTGAACAGCATGGAAGAAGAGGAGAGGGTTAGCATTTGTGATTACGTGTTTGATTAGAAACTGTTTAGGTGGCTAAGTTTTCATGCATGTTCGACAGCAGCTGTTTGCTGTCAAGAAGTCATGATGGACAGCCGTTTTACCGTCCAAATTAACCAATCGTTTTATTCCAATGCGTAACCTTAGTTTACTGTTCTTGAACTCTATAAATACCTCATTCGAGATGAAATTTTAATTCCTTTACCAAAATTTCTCTTTTCAGAGTTTTGTTTAAACTTATTATCTCCATAAATTTCCAAGTTCTTCTTTCGGAAAATTATTTTCAGACCATCTTTGATTTCACCCTTGAGAACAAAGAGGTAAGAACCTGGAACCCTACTCAGTTTCTTTCGTGCATAGCATCAAGATTTATGCTAAGTTCTTATTCTTTTGCATCTTCATAAGACATCATAAGCTGAGTTTGAGGATGATAGGTCTTCCATCGTAGCAGAATCAAGAGATGTTGTTAATCTCTGATGAGATATTCTTAGTCTCTGATGATGACGTCACCCTTAGTCCCAGATGAGTTAAGATGACGTCATCAGTCTCTGATGAATTATTTAGTCTTTGATGATGTCAGTCGTAGTCTCCGACAGGCTAAAGTTTAGTCCCCGATGACGTCATTAGTCTCCGACGGGTTATTTATTCTCGGATGACGTCAGCCTTAGTCCCCGATAGGCTAAAGTTTAGTCCCTGATGACGTCATCAGTCCCTGATGAGAAGTTACTCTCCGATGACGTCATTCTTAGTCTCTGACAGAATTAAGATGACGTCATTAGTCCCTGATGACGTCATTCCTTAGTCTCCGATGGGCTAAGTTCAGTCCTTGATGACGTCATTCATAGTCTCTGATGAAGGAAATTTCGTAGTCTCTGATGAAGAAAATTCTACAGTCTCTGATGAAAGAGATTTCTTAGTCTCCGATAGAGGAAATTCCTAGTCTCTGATGGCTAAGGATATCAGTCCCTGACGAGTTTGTTAATGAGAAAATTATTCTCCGATGCATAGTCTGTTATCAAGACTATAAAACATTATTTTCTTAAAGTTATTTTATGATGTTATTCTTTAAAAATAGTAAAAGTTTAAGGACATAACATACATATTTTCTTTCATAAATTCTTATTAAGGTATTAAAATATTACTTGCATAATTTACAAAATCTCTCTCTCACAAGTAAATTGATTTGAATTTTGTGCAAAGGACTGAGGCAAGTATATTTACACTCTTATATTTATTTCAAGTTGAAGTAAGTATATTTTCATTCCTATGCTTGATTCTTGTTGATGCAAGTATATTCTTACTTTAATGCTTATTTCAGTTAAGCGCATGATCAATTGATTCGACATGCGTACAAAATTATGATATTTATATTTAAATTTCCTCGTGAAACAGAATGCTATGTTTTAAATTTCCACTAGCATGATATGAATAAAAGTGCATGGATATAAAGAAGCTTTGCTCTTTCAGCTATTTTTCAATGTTATATCTATGCAATAAATGAGAATGTTATGTTCCTTAAATAATGATGCCACATGGATGGTTAGAGGAAAGGAAAGGTGTTGATTTGTTCTTCACCTGACCAAGAGGAATTTTATGTGACTACGTACGTTCACACAAGGAGGGATCATACGGGCACAGTTAGGCCAACTATACACCGTATAGTTAGCAGATCCAGCGGTTTTAGCCCCCGATGGATATTCTTACTTCAAGGAAGTTATGCTTTGTTTTAAGAAGGTTTACACAATTGTTTATCATCGGTAATCCTAAAGATTCCTTAAAGATTTCTGAGGCATTAGTAGTGATTCACTAAGCCTCTTAACAGAATTGAATTTTTTAAAACATTCCAGAATTGTTTTTCCCAGATTGTTTATATACTTGCTGGGCGTGAACCACTCATTCTTGTAGAATTTTAATGTTTTGCAGGACAGAATATAAAGGTTGAGCCCTCAAACAAGGGAAAGGCAAAAATGATCGGTTACTGAGGTTGGCTAGCCTTTGTAATGCCAATAAGGAGGGAAGAAATGAAGATGATCTGAGAAGTGATGTTTTGTATTATAGTATAGAAACAGTATAGCTTCCACTAACAATGTAATATTTTAGGTTGTAATAACTCTTTATATGGTTTCTTTCAGTAATTATTATATGAATGGATGTGTGGTTATCTTTTCCTTCTTTTGACGAAGCCCTGATCCAGTGAGGGATTCTGGGGTCGTCACAGTTGGTATCAGAGCCCAGTTACGGCTAGAAGTGATTCGTAAGGAAACACTGCCCGTAAGCCACATCCAGGAGTAGGGAGTACTGCGGTATGTCCCAGAATTACTCCAGTAGAGGAATTTAAGAATTTGATGCTAGAACTGAAGTACTAGGATAGGTTAATGGGCTAAGGACTAAGACTTATGTTGGACATTAAGATTGTTGAACACCTTAAGGTTAGAAACTGCTAAGGGAAAATAAGACTGAAATGCAGACACCACCTCATAGATATATTGCTGCATGCATTGTTTATTAAGAAGTTCAGACTTATTGACTTGGATTGTTTCATGTAGATGGCTAGAGATCGTTCTAAATCCCCCGCACGTTCTCCTAAAATAAATCTCCCAATTTATAACTCTTCATCTGAAGAGGGAGAGGAGCCTAGTGTGGAGTCTCCACTGTTCACCTCTACACCATTAAACGAACATCCACCATCACCAGTATATGAAGGTCCCAGCCTCGCCATGAAACCAATGCAGGAGGTCGAACCTTCCACTATTCGTCGCGGGCCGCGCATTCGCCACACAGCACGGAAAAGCACAATACGCCAATGTTCTGATCGCGACCATGTTGTGACACAAGATACCCCTAGGATGAAATGTGATACTCCGAGGCCTGCTTCATCCTCACCACAGGCAGCAGTGCCATCCCATGACGAGATGGTACGTAGTTACGACACAGAAGTTCACTATCGTTTGGCAGCTCGCACCATGACAGTTCGACGATAGGCTGCCACTATTACTAGGTTTCGCACAGTAGTAACAGCATGACAATCCTCTTTTTGGTTGACTCAAAGCCTGTACCATCGGCTGGCACTAGAAATGCATGCACAGATGGTAGCAGCAACAGCAGCTAATCCCACGGTGACGCGTTTAGAGCAAATGAGCAACCACTGTGTGCACCGCATCGAGGAAACACGTTTACAGTCTCGACATTGGGAAAGGGAGGCGGAACGTGAAGGATCTTTGAACACAGAAGATGAGGAGGATTAGTTATAGAAGTGGATGTAAAATTTAGACGGAGGTTATTTTGTGTGTATTTTGAACTCTACTTGGGATAGTTACGACTATCTCAGATGTATTCGAATGTATTTTGACCTATGTATGGCTTGTTGTAAGAATACGAGGGAACGATGTTTATGACAGTCTTCTATGTACATGAATGATAAATATTTTGACACATCTAAATGCTTATGTGTTGCTTAATGCTCTTCACCTTATTGAGTTATAAATTCTTGAGCCATATAAAAATGGAATGTTTCGTGAAGGATGTTTAACTCTTTATGTATATTGTACTAGATTATGGTCAGAGGCAGGAGACCAGGAAGACCCGGGAGAAGTAATCTCCATAACAACCTATCAAGGTCTGACAATTTGGAAAATTTAGAAAGAGAAAACCAAGCTGGTAATGCTGACAAAGTGGTTGTAGAGGATGACAGCTCAGAGGAGGTTGTTGGAATTAATCGCAATACCCCACATGTTCCACCACCGACCCCTGTTAATGACAATGATTCTGCCACAACAATGCTACAGGGAATGCAAATGACAACCCGCTAGCTCAATTTCTTCAGATTATTCGTGAAGCTATAGCTATGAACTAGCCAGCGCCACCACCACCTCCAGCCCCAAGGCTTGTTACCCGTAGGCTATGTATCTGAGAGTTCACAAGCATCAACCCGCCAACTTTTGATGGTAAGGGAGGACCTACTGTAGCACAATATTGGTTGGAAGAGATCGAAAAAGCTTTCGATTTAGTAGACGTGCCGGAAGATTGCAAAATTAAGTATGCGGCTTTCATGCTGAAAGAGGAAGCCAATCACTGGTGGAAAGGTGCCAAGAGAATGGAGTTAACAAAAAGGCAAGCTACAAGGGACACAAACATCGTAATAACCTGGGAACTGTTCACCCAAAGGTTTAGGGAGAAATTTTACCCCCCTAGTGTCTCTAATGCGATGGAACTAAAGTTCCTAAATTTGAAGCAAGGGTCCATGACAGTGGACGAGTATGAGGCAAAGTTTAATGAACTGATGAGGTATGCTCCTCACCAGGTAAATGATGAAGAGAGAAAGGCCCGAAGATTCGAGCAAGGATTGAATCCTTGGGTTTTGAGGCAGGTAGCAATATTTCAACTAGGAAACTTTGATGCAGTTGTGGACAAAGCAAGAATTGCGGAATGGAGTAACAAGACAGTATATGATTTCAATCAAGAAAATAAGAAGGGAGATAGGAGGAAGGGAGATGATAAGGGAAGCCATCAGAACCTTGGTGGTGTAAGTGTAAAGAAGGAAGAGAGAAGCAATAATAATATTACTCTGAGCAATATTGGAAAGAGGAAGTAGAAGGGAGCAATCATCTGAGGTCATTACAAGGAGGGCTACTGTGTGTGCAAACTGTGGAAAGAACCATGGCACAACCCCATGCTTGAAAGGGAAGGATGTTTGCTTCAAGTGTCGCCAACCGGGGCACTTTTCCTCAAATTGTCCGACTTTGAACTCCACTGCTGCCCCGCTCCAAGGAAGACCACCACAACCTCAGCAAAATAACAAACCACTGGCCGCAGTAAGGACATGTTTCACGTGCGGAATGGAAGGACACATCTCCCCCAATTTCCTTCAAAGGAAAGGTGGGAAACCAATGCTGACGGGAGCCAATACTATACTGGTACGACCACAAGCAAGGACTTACAATATGACGGTGCAAGATGTTGTGGCTTCCGATGATGTTGTTATAGATACACTTCTAGTGAACTCCTTACATGCTCATGTGTTGTTTGATTCGGGTGCTACTCGAATTTTTATATCTGAACAGTTAGCTAGGAACATGTTAACTCGGCCTGAACTACTACCGAAGCCTTTAGATATAGTAGTTGCCAATCGTGAGGTGATAAGCGTTTCTCACATTTACCTTAACTGTACTTTGAATATAGATCAACATGAGTTTCTTGCTGATCTTATTCCTTTTCCTTTGGGAGAATTCGACGTAATATTGGGAATGGATTGGTTATTCAAATATCAGACCAATATTGACTGTAAGAAGAAGAAAGTTATCTTACGATCTCCCTAGAAGGTGAAGGTTTGGTTCCATGGCACTAAAATGGAGAAATTCCCGCCATTCTTGACCATGATCCAGACAAAGAAAATGATTCGCAAAGGTTGCGAAGTCTTCTTAGCTTATGTGCACGATGTCAACAAGAATGAAAGTAAAATCGAGGATGTTCTTGTGGTAAGGGAGTTTGTAGACATATTTCCAGAAGAATTACCTGGACTACCCCCAGATAGAGAAGTGGATTTTGAAATTAACTTGATCCCCGGTACTGTGCCAATATCCAAGGCCCCATATCGAATGGCACCATCCGAATTAAAGGAGCTGATGATACAATTGCAAGAACTCTTAGAATGAGGGTTGATCAGACCAAGTGTTTCACCATGGGGAGCACTAGTGTTATTTGTTCGAAAGAAAGATGGATCGATGAGACTTTGCATTGATTATCAGGAACTGAATAAGGTTACGATCAACAATAAGTACTCCCTGCCAAGGATAGACGATCTTTTTGATCACCTTAAAGGAGGAAGGTACTTCTCTAAAATTGATCTACGCTCAGGGTACCACCAATTGAAGGTCAAAGAAGGGGACATATCAAAGACAGCATTTCGAACTCGCTATGGTCACTATGAGTTTGGTAATTCCATTTGGACTAACAAATGCACCCGCAACCTTCATGGACTTAATGAATCGTGTCTTCAAGCTATTCTTGGATAAGTTCATTATCGTTTTCATTGATGATATTCTTATCTATTCAAAGACGACAAAAGAGCATGAGGAACATCTAAGGATAACGCTGGAGGTTCTAAGAAAGGAACAGTTATATGCCAAATTCTCCAAATGTGAATTTTGGCTAAAAGAAGAAAAGTTTCTTGTTCATGTGATCAATGAAACTGGTATTGCAGTGGACCCCAATAAGATAGAAGCAATCACGAAATGGCCTCGGCCAACAAACCCAATTGAAGTAAAGAGTTTTCTAGGTTTGGCAGGCTATTACAGAAGGTTCGTTAAAGACTTTTCAAAACTAGTTGTACCTTTGACGAACTTGACAAGAAAGGCTACAAAATTTGTTTGGACCCCGGATTGTGAGAAGAGCTTTCAGGAATTAAAGACAAGGTTGACTATAGCCCCTATTCTGACATTACCAGATGACAAGGGAGAATTCATTATTTACAGTGATGCGTCAAAACAAGGACTTGGAGTAGTTTTGATGCAGCATGGCAAGGTGATTGCTTATACATCAAGACAACTAAAAGAATGTGAGAAACGATATCCTACGCATGACATAGAATAGGCAGCTATCATTCATGCGTTGAAGATTTGGAGGCATTACCTTTATGGTGGGAAGTGCGAGATACATACGGATCACAAAAGTTTGAAGTATATATTCACGCAAAAAGAACTCAACATGCGACAAAGGGGTTGGTTAGAGTTGATTCAGGACTATGACTGTTCTATCAACTACCATCCCGGAAAAGCAAATGTAGTTGCCGATGCGCTCAGTCGTTGTGAAAGACTGAATGTAATGACCATTCAAGAGGAGATCAGAAAAGAATTCGAACGCTTGCAACTTCATCCCCTTACCACTGCTCAGAAGATAGATATGGAAGAAGAAATTCGAGTTCGGCCTCAATTGCACGATCTCATTAAAATCGCACAAGGAGAGCATTGCAAAGAAATGGACAGATTAATTAAGGGAGATAAAGGTAGATATCACATGCATAGCGATGGATTGCTGCGATATGAAGGTCGGGTGTGGATTCCTGCAAAGGCTGAATTAAAACACGAACTATTGCACGAAGCTCATAACTCAAAGTTTTTTATTCATCTAGGAAGCACGAAAATGTACCAAGACTTGAAACAAAGTTTTTGGTGGCCCAACATGAAGAAAGAAATAGCTGAATGGATAAGTAGATGCTTAACATGTCATAGGGTTAAAGCAGAACATCAAAAACCAAGTGGACTACTTCAACCATTGGAAATTCCCGAATGGAAATGGGAATTTGTCACAATGGATTTCTGATGTGGCCATAGACAGGAAGGAATCAGATGGTGGGCAAGAGATCAGGTTACGGGGTCCAGCTACTAGGTTAAAAACTAAGAAGTTTGCTGTGAGTTTGTCAAATACAACGTGTTTGAAGGTTGAAGAATTAAAAGCTTTGGGGCTTTGTTTGGTGAATTATGATGAAGGTATTGAAACTTGGAAATGGGCTGAAAAGCGTTGTGATTCACCAAGGAATTCTTGCGTTCCTGTCATTATTTTGTTGTCGAGCCTGCCGAGAAATGACGCGCCAGGGACTACGCATGACGCGCCAGAGACTATGTGCCAGGGACTAACGACGCGTCAGAGACTACGCGTCGGGGACTAACGACGCGTCAGAGACTACGCATCGGGGACTAATGACGCGTCAGAGACTACGCGTCGGAGACTAATGACGTCATTCGAAGAATGAAATAACGCACCGGAGACTAACGCTGACGTCACATGAGACTAACAAGCATCAGGGACTAGTGATGTCATCAGCGGGTATTTTTCTACTTGTTAGGGACTAGAGATGACGTCATCAGGGAGTGTAGTCTCCGATAGTTAATTTTCTCGGTTTCTAGTTTCGGTTATGGACTTCATATATTTTATTTGTTTCCTAGATTAAATTGGATTGAATACTTTCCTTGTTAGATTGGATATCTTTCAGTAACAAATTTCTTTCCATTGTAAATTCTTTCCAATTAGAATTAGGGATTTTAACAGCTTATAAATAGCTGCTTCTATTGTAAAAAGAACTAATTTTCTTTTGATTAATGATATTCAGATTTATTCTGTCATTCTATATTGTTTGTGTGATATAAACAAGATCCTGTTCGTATGATTCGAATAGCCTTGAACGTGTAATTTGTTTAAGAACCCTAAATTGGCTTTTTGTGCGTATATCATTAAGTTGATTTAGTTATCCCAGGCTGTAGGCGTAAACACCCTACATCAATTTCATAGTATCAGAGTTTAGCTCACGTTGGGAGTTTGAAATCAAGGACGTGTGATTTATTCTTGTTTTTCTGGTTTCTTACGTAAAGTTTATTCTGGAGTATTGTGTTCATATTACAATTTATATTCAAAGTTAACCATGTCTGATTCAAGTGGGAACGATAATATTGGCGAAACAGGGTTACCTCGTGGAGCTACCTTACAAGACGCAAAGATCCATCGTTTGCAAAATCAATATGCAACGATGACTACGCAACTGGATCGATTGGAAGAGATGATGGCCAGATTGTTGGGACATAACAACAATAATGCACGAGAAGCCGAAGGTCCAGAACAAGAGCTGGAAAATAATGAACGTAACAATCCACATAATGTTCGTGAAAGTAATTCAAACATAAAGCTTAAAGTTCCTTCTTTCACCGGCAGCAGTGATCCCGAAGGGTTCTTGGAGTGGGTTCTAAAGGTCGAAATGATCTTTGAGTTCCAAAACCACACAGAAGAAAGAAAGTGTAAATTGGCAGCTTTGGAATTCTCGAAGTATGCAAGCCTATGGTGGGATAACCTAATGGCCCAGAGAAGACGAGATGGTGATGAACCAATTATTAGTTGGCGCATGATGAAAAACCTGATGAGAAAAAGGTTTGTTCCTGATTATTACAAACAAGAGTTATACTTACATCTGCAAACACTTCGACAAGGAGGCATGAATGTAGAAGATTACGTTAAAGAATTCGAATCATTAAAGTTGCGATGTGAACTGGTCGAGCCGGAGGAGCAAACTATTGCTCGATTCCTGAAAGGATTGCGTAGAGAAATAGCAGATACGGTTGAACTTATTCCGTATGTATTTTTTGAAAATGTTGTCAAGCTTGTTGTGAAAGTAGAGAGACAACGCAAAACAAACGCAAGCAGGACTTACTCAAAACCTATCAAAAACACCAACTCTTGGAGATCGGAGGATAGGAAGTCTGAACCGAGTGAACGCAAGAGCAAAGGCAAAGAAAAGGTTGCAGAAAGTATGGCCAAGAAAGACAATCCCAAGAAGGATTTAAGAAATATTACTTGTTATAAGTGTAAGGGGTTAGGCCATTATGCTATGGATTGCCCTAACAAGAAAACCTTCACTATGCAAGAGGTACGAGAGGCATTTGCGAGGGAAATTGTATCTGAAAGTGACTCTGAATCCGAAGAGGAGCATGATGGTGAATGTAAAGATCTTGAAGTGGAGTGTGATAGTGGGGAGCTACTAGTATTAAGGCGTCTACTTAATACCAAAATAGTAGACGAAATCGACCAACATGAAACCATATTCCAAACAAGGTGCACAGTAATGAAAAAGGTGTGCAACTTACTTATTGATGGAGGAAGCAGTACAAACGTGGTTTTAAGTAAAGTTGTGGTTTTAAGTAATTTTATTTTGTGTTATTATATTTTTTTTATGGAGTTAGCCTTTTTAAATATGAATGATAAATTCATATCTACAATGAAAATTTTGATGATGATGTGATATCCATGATGATGAGGTTAAGTTCCTTAAAAAGGTATCAAAAAGGGGATTAGCAAACCCCATATAAGATTATATTAAACAGCATGGAAGAAGAGGAGAGGGTTAGCATTTGTGATTACGTGTTTGATTAGAAACTGTTTAGGTGGCTAAGTTTTCATGCATGTTCGACAGCAGCTGTTTGCTATCAAGAAGTCATGATGGATAGTCATTTTACCGTCCAAATTAACCAATCATTTTATTCCAATGCATAACCTTAGTTTACTGCTCTTGAACTCTATAAATACCTCATTCAAGATGAAATTTTAATTCCTTTACCAAAATTTCTCTTTTTAGAGTTTCGTTTAAACTTATTATCTCCATAAATTTCCAAGTTATTCTTTTGGAAAATTATTTTCAGACCAGCTTTGATTTCACCCTTGAGAACAAAGAGGTAAGAACCTGGAACCCTACTCAGTTTCTTTCATGCATAGCATCAAGATTTATGCTAAGTTCTTATTCTTTTGCATCTTCATAAGACATCATAAGTTGGGTTTGAGCATGATAGGCCTTCCATCGTAGCAGAATCAAGAGATGTTGTTAATCTCTGATGAGTTAAGATGACGTCATCAGTCTCTGATGAATTATTTAGTCTTTGATGACGTCAGCCGTAGTCTCCGACAGGCTAAAGTTTAGTCCCCGATGACGTCATTAGTCTCCGACGGGTTATTTACTCTCGGATGACGTCAGCCTTAGTCCCCGATAGGCTAAAGTTTAGTCCCTGATGAGAAGTTAGTCTCCGATGACGTCACTCTTAGTCTCCGATAGAGTTAAGATGACGTCATCAGTCCCTGATGAGTTGTTAGTCCCTGATGACGTCATTCCTTAGTCTCCGATGGGCTAAGTTCAGTCCTTGATGACGTCATTCATAGTCTCTGATGAAGGAAATTTCGTAGTCTCTGATGAAGAAAATTCTGCAGTCTCTGATGAAGGAGATTTCTTAGTCTCCAATAGAGGAAATTCCTAGTCTCTGATGGCTAAGGATATCAGTCCCTGACGAGTTTGTTAATGAGAAAATTATTCTCCGATGCATAGTCTGTTATCAAGACTATAAAACATTATTTTCTTAAAATTATTTTATGATGTTATTCTTTAAAACAGTAAAACTTTAAGGACATCACATACATATTTTCTTTCATAAATTCTTATTAAGGTATTAAAATATTACTTGCATAATTTACAGAATCTCTCTCTCACAAATAAATTGATTTGAATTTTGTGCAAAGGACTGAGGCAAGTATATTTACACTCTTATATTTATTTCAAGTTGAAGTAAGTATATTTTCATTCTTATGCTTGATTCTTGTTGATGCAAGTATATTCTTACTCTTATGCTTATTTCAGTTAAGCGCATGATCAATTGATTCGACATGCGTACAAAATTATGATATTTATATTTAAATTTCCTCGTGAAACATAATGCTATGCTTTAAATTTCCTCTAGCATGATATGAATAAAAGTGCATGGATATAAAGAAGCTTTGCTCTTTCAGCTATTTTTCAATGTTATATCTGTGCAATAAATGAGAATGCTATGTTCCTCGAATAATTATGCCACATGGATGGTTAGAGGAAAGGAAAGGTGCTGATTTGTTCTTCACCTGGGCAGGAGGAATTTTATGTGACTACGTACGTTCACACAAGGAGGGATCATACGGGCACAGTTAGGCCAGCTGTACACCGTATGGTTAGCAAATCCAGCAGTTTTAGCCCCCGATGGATATTCTTACTTCAAGGAAGTTATGCTTTGTTTTAAGAAGGATTACACAATTGTTTATCATCAGTAATCCTAAAGATTCCTTAAAGATTTCTCAGGCATTAGTATTGATTCATTAAGACTCTTAACAAAATTGAACTTTTTGAAACATTCTAGAATTGTTTTTCCCAAATTGTTTATATACTTGCTGGGCGTGAACCACTCATTCTTGTAGAATTTTAATGTTTTGCAGGATAGAATATAAAGGTTGAGCCCTCAGACAAGGGAAAGGCAAAAATGATCGGTTACTGAGGTTGGCTAGCCTTTGTAATGCCAATAAGGAGGGAAGAAAGGAAGATGATCTGAGAAGTGATGTTTTGTATTATAGTATAGAAACAATATAGCTTCCGCTGACAATGTAATATTTTAGGTTGTAAGGTTTCTTTTAGTAATTATTATATGAATGGATGTGTGGTTATCTTTTCCTTCTTTTGACGAAGCCCTGATCCAGTGAGGGATTCTGGGGTCGTCACAATATTACATCATCAATTCTTATATTAAATAAATGTAATTATTTAAGCATAGTAATATAAGCAGGGGTGCACCAACACGATGTATCTATATGTTTCAGAGATCCTTCTTTTGTCTATTATATCTTGAGATAAGTCTTGCTTTTTCATCTGATCTTGGTCAGCTTCATTACTTTAATTCAGAGCTCCAAAAGGATGCTGCAGGACCACCATAATTCAAGGAGTATATTCCCAGAAATACCCCTTGCTTCAGTGCTAAGTATCAGTGCATAACTTGTAATTCTTGATGACCATCAGGGCTTAGAGCATTCCCTAATGTTGAGTAGATTAGGTCTAAACTATCCCCTGATGATAAGCTTTGATGTAGACTTGATCAGTGCTTTTGGATCCCCTGATAACAACCCTTGATGTAGACTTGACCAGTGTTTCACTATCCATTGATGCTAATCCATGATGTAGAATTAGATTAGTGCTTTTTGAACCCCTGATGTTAAGTTCTGATGCTATCCACTGATGTCATCCTCTGATGCAGTATTCAGGCTATCCCCTGATGGCTTTAACCACTGATGGCTTCTTGAATACTAACATCTTTAATCATACTTTGTTGGCTGATTCATGAATGCCTGATGTGTGGAAAACTAGAACATTAAGTACAATCAAACATTCCCTGACACTAACAAGTCATATGAGATAACCACTGATGACTTGCCTAGTGTAGTTATGACAATTCTCTGACAAACTAAATTGTCTATCAGTGAATGCTAATTTTTGCAAATATACTAAGGTTTATTAAACACCTTGAGTATTTACAAGTGCACATTTATTAATTGAACAAAAGAATAATAACATCATCATCATCAACATAATTCCTAACAACCTCGATTTAATGATGCAAAATTATTTAAAAGATAAATATGAATTGGGACTTTTATTAAAGTGATTAACAATATTTTGAAAACTATTTAGCTAATTCTACTTAAGCAAACTTGAGACCATACATATTTATTAGTCATCATACTAGTTTATGTAAGTTTACAAATTTAGCTAAGTATGTTTGCAATAGCAATCCTGACCACCACACAAAATATAATTAAAATTGTTAAATGGCATTTTATGTTTTGGGGAATACTTTACTTAGTCACCTCGATGTTTCCTTTGTAAATACTAAGCTCATGCCATTGATTTTTCTTATAAACCTTGAATAATATTAAGAAACTCTCTCTATATCAATCATCTCAAAGATATATACATTATTGATATAAATACACATATATTATTAGGTCCCAAAAAGAAAATAGTAGAAAGGGTTTGAATATGATTTTTAAAATTCTAACTTTGCTTAAATAATTTCTTGTTGAAAACGTATTCCTTCCTTAAGTAAGATTTAAACAAAGTTAATTAAAAATTTTGAAGGCAGCATAATGAAAAATCCGTTAATTATAACAGATTAAGCAAGCAATATGAACACAAGTAAATGAATAAGTAGGAGATAACATACATAAATTTTTATAGTGGATTGGTGAAGCCTATTCCATTCTTCTTCTCTTCTTACTAAGAGAAGACACTCACTAAAAATATTCACACATAAAAAAATACATTAGGACACTTAGTTGAAATTACACTAGGTCACTTAGACATTTGCTTAAAAATCACTAAGACCTTCTCAAAGATATAAAAATCTGTTTTGCTGACTTTAAGTAGGGGTCCTTATTCAGTAGATAGTCAACAGTCTATTCAAGCTTGATAAGATTCATGTCTTGCTTAAAACTTGATGTGTTAGATTGTCAGAGCATTTCTTGATATTTCATCAGTAATAAATAAAATTTATGACTAGTATTTATATTTCTCACAAAAAATTATGACTGTTACTAATTAGAAGACTTGTACTTTCTAGTTGTTGGAGATATCTACTTTTAGAGCCATTTGAAAGTTGTACTTGCTAGCAGTTATTTTGTCTTATAGTGATCATTTAGAAGGTAACTGTTGTCTTAAGAAAGCGTTCAAAGGTCACCTTTTTGTCTTCAAAGAAGTAAACCAAATTCAGCAACGATATCCTTAAGCCTTGCTTAAAGTGCAATATCTTACTTAAGGAATCCTTATTTAATAGATTTAATAGGTAACTCACTCAGTAAAGGAGTCAAGATAGATTCTTTCTTAAGAAGTCTCGTACTTAAATTCCTCAGCCTTGTTGATTATTGAAGTTTCTTTTAAACAAGGGTCTGTTGAAATGAGTCTTTCTTAGATGACCCATGCTTAATTTAATTAATGGCAAACCTATTTAGCAGGCGTTGGTCTTGTCAAAAGTACTCAGTCATTTTTCAATGTTTGACACTTCCTTTCTTGCTGATGATTGTTATTCCCAGATGAGTATTTGTTGAAGGGGGGTTGAATACAAATCTCAGATTTTCCTCATAATGTAAAGATCTCATATATAATTTGTACATTAATTTCAAAATTAATAAACAAGATAAATTATATCAATCAATAAAGAATCACTTTTATTAATCTTTGAATATGATATACAACCCGGTAATCAAAACTTGTTGACACCAGCTTCTTTATTCAGTTCAGTGATGAACAACTGCTGTCTAGAAAATGATTTCTTGCTTCTCAAGTTCTAATAACTTGCTACTCTCTCTATATCTCACTCAATATTTAGCTCTCTATCTTTTAATACAACTTCTGTCTTTCTGTAAATGAATTATAGCTCCTATCTCTCAACTTTTCTCTAAATATGTATAGAGATGTATTTGATGATCTGAGTTATATTTTTCCTCAGTTGCTCTTTGTCTCTATTTATAGACACAACTCCCTTGTTCTCCAAGCTTCTTCTTTGAGCTACCTCCAAAAATATCTCTGATGTTCTTTGGTAATTACAACCCTGTTATGTAATTTCTCTTTTGCATAACCTTTCTTGAACTCCAATTTGTCATGTAACTTATTTGGTACACACTCTCTTCTTATTGCACCAACTCCCTTATTTTATTCTTGGAGTTCTCAGGATAAGTTATCTTTGCAGCATCTGAATTTGTATAATTTATCTCTTTGAGCTTTTCTAGTTCTTATTGGACTAGCTTCCTTATTTCGCTCTTCATGTTTGTATAAGTTATCTCTGTAGTTTATACACTTGCAACTTTATAAACATGTTGTGTATATGTATATCTTATCTCCTTGAAGTTTCTCTTATAGCCAATCTCTCCTTATTGGACCATCTTCTTTATTTTAATCTCAAAGCCCTAACTGAGAGTTAGTGCTCTACTACAGTCAGCCATATGTCATCCCATATTTCATCTTCAATATCAATTGATGAAGAGTTTATCAACTGATGAAGAAATTATCCTCTAATGACCTTTTATGCTCTGATGCATATTAGGAGTTCTTGTATAGTCAACCATATGTCAACTGATGAATAATCTAACTGCTGATGAAGAAATTATCCTTTGCTGACCATTTATCCTCTAATGGCCATTTATCTGCTGATGAACTCTGGTAGAGGACTGCTGTGGCAAGCCATTTATCCTCTGATGCATATTTTACAAATGAAAATGTCATTTATCCACTGCTGATCTAATTCTGCAAATTATTTGCTGATGAAGAAATTATCTACTAATGGCTTATCCACTGATGAAGAAACTATCTGCTGACGGCTTATCCATTGATGAACAACTTTATCCATTGCTGCAGTTCAACTGTTGATAAGACTTTAAGTTTAGTTCCTCTAGCAATCATAAAGTTTAGTTTAATTCAGTTCATCAATCTTGAATCTCAGTTCAACACAAGTTCAGTTCATCAACTACTGCTACAGAATATCCTCTGTTAGGCTTTTTAGAATTTGGTGATGATTATATTTAGAATACTTAGAAATACTATTGTCCCAGTAAGACAGCCAAGAACTTGTGGTGGGTGGGGGGTGAGTTGAATACAAGTTCTATAAATCTTTTTGAATTCTTGTTCTTTAAAATAATATAATTTGCGAAATAAAAAAACAAGACAAATTTATAAATAATTTTTTTTATTCATTAACAATTGATTACAAAAATTCTAACAATCACAAATCGATTGTCAGCTTCAATTTTTTCTACTGCATATATAGAAATCAATAGAATTGTATAACTTCTTGTATCTTTGTAAATTCAATTACAACTTCTTATTTTGAATTATAATTCAGCTTCTAACCCTATTTGATAATATAATTCTATGTACAATTTGAATAGTAACTCTAATTCAATAAATAATTAAAACTTTAGTATATTTCCTAACCAGCTTCGTCTTCAACACAACTTCTTTGTCCATGTTGAAGTCAATTTCTAATTGAATTTTAACTCTGTATTGCATCAGAGATTAATCTTCACTTTAGTCTCTTATGGCTTCAACAATAGTCTTTGGTCGAGTAAGCTTAGTCTTCGATAGACTTAGCTTAGTCTTCGATAGGCTTAATCTTTAGTCTCCGTCATGCTTAGCTTAGTCTCCGATAGGCTTCTTCTTTAGTCTCCGATAAGCTTGGCCTTAGTCTCCGATAAGCTTGACTAACTTCAATAAATCTTCAGTCTGTGGCAGTTAGTCCCTAATAGACTAAACATTATCCATGACTTTGTTGAATTCTCCAATGCAGTTCTGGAAGTCTTTTACAATACAAATTAACTTTCTCTCTTATAAAAATATATTACAACAATCGAGTAAACTACCAACTACAAAAACTCAATTGCTATAAACTAGCACTAACTGTACATTTTTATTTCTAAGTATTCTAAGTACAATCATCATCAAATGTTATAAAACCTAACAATCTCCCCCTATTTATGATTATCAAAATGATAAACATAAATCAAGGTTATTGGTCATATCAGAACACAAAAATTTAAAGAATGTATTAATTACAAACGTACCAGAACTAAGATCTTTGATCTTAAAATTCAACTTCAGCAAGACTCATATTTAAATCCTTTTAAGTCTGGCTTCTTATTCTAAAACAAAATTTCAGCTGCAACCTCTAACTTCTTCTCTTCATGTTGATTTCTCTGACCTTTTCTTCTAGCAACTTCTTGAACTTGATCTCATTTTCATCAATTGAATCCTTGAGTAAGGTAACGAATCCTTCTAGTTTACCTAGGCTTGCTTTGTTGATTTGTTTGTCATAGTCAAAGAAAACTATGTCTCCATGAAAATTCTCATAAAGTAATACAAAAGCAAGTGGAGGAGTTTGAACTTGAGGCAGTTTAAACAATTTTTCCATCTCTTCAAGTTCCTTCTGGATTTGTTTTCTGAAATCTGAATTTAGTTGAGAATTTTCTGGTACAACAGACAACAGCCACTCCAGATCTTTGAATGGCCTCATTTCCAAGCTTGGTTTATTTAGACGCATAGTCTCTTTGTCCTTTTGAATGACTTGGAGATATTCCTTGCCATTTTCATCCTTTTCAACATTGATGGCCTCAACACTCTTCTTGAAGGCTTCTTTGATTTCAAACGGTTGACCATTCCAATCCTGAAGATTTTATTACTTGGAACTGATTTGGATCTTTGAGTTTCAAACACAGTCACCAAAGTAGTTTCAAATTCCTTTTGAGGCTCACTCATCACTGGCTTCCTTCTGGTACTTTTTTCAGACTGCTCAATTTCCTTATTTCTTCTTCTAGTTTTTGCAGACTTTTGATCTCTTTTTCTTTTAATCACTACTGCCTTTTTCTTTGCTACTTCCTCCTCCCTAACTATTGCCATCTCCTCTTCCCTTTGTAATTGTTGAGCATACAGTGCATCAGCTTCAACTAATTTATGCTCTTGAGGATAAATGAGCTCTACTTTCCCATCAACTATAAACTCCATTGGAGTGGGAAAATGAGCAGTTTTCATGGCATCACCCAGTAGCTTTGGTTGTCTTGATTGAATGGACTTTTTCTTCTTTGGTTCTGCAACCAGGATGCCCTTGCCTTTGTCTTGTTTGATGGTTGGGGCTTGTGCACTAGGGGGAGGAACTATTGTTGTTGTTGTTGTTAAGATATTAGTCTTGATGGCTGGATTAAGTTCCTTATTTACAGATTGTAACCTTGTTAATTCAGCCATCAAGCTAACCAAGCTTGTATCCTCAGGGACAACTTCTTTGCCTTGTTGTTGAACTTTAGGCCTTACCTGACTACTTTCCCCCTTTTTGACATCAGCATCTTGAGGGGAAGGAGAAGTAGTAGCCAGAGTATGGATGACTTTGTGTAGAAATTGCGTGAGGGCTTATAAGTCAATGGAAAATTGGTCTTAGTTATGCAGAATGGACTGGACATTGGATTCCAGTGCTTGAAGCCTTCTCTTAGTAGTTGACTGCTTGCGTAGTCGCATTTCAATTGCGTTGAGCATTCGCTTGGGAAGATGGCCTTCATAGCACCATCACATTTTGTCTGTGTCTAGCTCTAATCTAGTCTCGATATTTTGGAGTGCAGCCTTGAGACCGTTGATCAAGAAGTACTGGAAATTTATATGTTTCTTATCAGTTTTGATCAACTCCTCAGAGACTGCACTGGGAGTGACTTTAGCTACACCAGACCCTAATGTGGTCAAATAAACTTGTTGGAGTTGTGCAACTGCCTCATCCAGTGTATTAGTGTAGCTTGTATCCAGCTAAAGGTCCACAAACTATACTCTTCTTATTGACCTCAGAGCTTCTATTGCTCAGATCCCTATTAACTCTAGTGGCCAAGACTTGATTCTTTGGCAAGGTGTTGACATCACTAAAATCTCCTTACGTACCATCTGGAACTCAATTCGAAAGAAATACCCCCCTTCACCTTGGTGCAGTATTCTTTGGAATCCCATTTTGGTCCCTAGAATGTCTTTCTTTACTTGGCTAGCTACCCTTACAAAATTCTTCCCAAATTTGTAGCCCCTTGCCAATTTTGTGAGGAACAAGAAGAATCTACTACTCACATTTTCTTTGATTGCAGGTTTAGTTCGGCTATATTAGCTGAAGTAATGGGTGTTGCAGGTTGGGTTGGTACGCTGGTATCCTTTAACCACTACATTGCTCAACTGGACACTACTAATCTCACAGTGGAGGCGAAGCTCATCAGTCATTTATGCCTTGTAACTATAATATACAAAGTGTGGCTTGAAAGAAATCATAGAAAGCACGGAGGTCAAGGGCATACTGCACACTATGTTGCTCAAAATTGTATTTCCACAGTAAAGTTCAAGTTATACAGCTGGAAAGGCCTTCCCAAAGTTTTACACTTGCACCCTAGTCTAGCAAAATGGAAATTACCTTAATTCTATGAGTTATAGAATGTTGTTATATTGATGTTGATTCTTTGCTTTGTTGTTGTTGCACTGAAAGTGCCTTTGTGTTATTGTTGTTATTGTCCGTTCTGCACAGTTTCTGCCCCATTTCATTGCTGCAGTGATGTTGCATCAGTGCTTTTCTGCTGCTGCAGAGTAGTGTATTTGAAATTGTTGCTGCTGTCATGGTAATTGCTGCCTCTGCTGGACAGCTATTGCAGTGTTGTAATGTTGTTTCTGCTGCATATTGCTGCTGCTGTGTTCTGCTGCAGATTGCTGTGTTCTACTGTGTTCTGCTGCTGTGTTCTGCTACAGATTGTTGTATTCTGCTGCTGTGTCATGGTAATCTGCTGCAGATTGCTGCTGCTGCAGATTTCAGATTGCTGTGTTCTGCTGCAATTTGTTGATGCTTGTAATGTTGCTTTCTTGGAAGTGTTTTTGAAATTGCGATTGCTGTCATGGTAATTGCGATTTGCTGATGCTTGTATTTGAATTGGCGATTGCTGCTGTGATCTGCTACGATTTGCTGCTGTTGTCATGATGTCATGATTTGCTGCTGTCATTGCTGCCTCTGCTGGACTACTGCTGCAGTGTTGTAATGTTGTTTCTGCCGCAGATTACTGCGTAGTTCTGCTGCAATTTTCTTGCTGCAGTGATGTTAGCTGCAGCTGCTGCTGATGATTTTTTCTGCTGCTGCTGCCCTCCAAGTATAGTGTCTTCTATGCTAATCTTAGTGACTTCTCTGTTGCTGCAATGCTGCATGACTGCTTCTGTTTCTACAGTGAAGAAGTTTTTATTCTGCTGATGCTTCCTTGTGGCATTGGTGTTCGTTTTTTTACCCTTGCTGTAGTAGTGATGTCCTTCTGCATATTTTGTTGTATTCTTGTTAGGTGTTTTTTTCTTGATGTCCTTCTGTTTGCTTTGTTTTGCTTGCTGGTTTTTCTGTGTTGGTTTGTCTCCCTAGCTAGAGATCTATGCTAGTAGGCCAGGGGTATGCCCCTTGTTATTTTTGTATCTTTCTTTTCTTTCTATTTTATTCCCAATTTAACAAAAAAATAAAAATAAAAAATAAAGGCCCACATTTTCTTCCAAATCCTCAACTGGCACAGGTTCATTTGCAGCTTGTGTCTTCATGGTTGATATCCTATTTTGATGTTGTTGAATCCCATACAAGACTTCAAAGTCAAAATTGGACATATCAGTCAGCATTTGAAGTGCTGCATCCATTGGCTATGAGCTTCCCTCAATCTCCTCTGATTGTTGTTTGTTGGTGGAACAGAGGAAACTTAAGCTGTGGTGGAGGTGGATGGCTCAATAGGTTTTAAAAAATCACTTTCTGAGAATGTGGATTTCTCTCATTTATTTTGTTCAAGGATCTTATCCTTGCTCACATCCTCTCCTTTTTCCTAGAATTGGACATAGAGCTGCTCGTCCTTTCCTTTTTCCAAGCTGTCTAAAGCTTGACTCTCAAGTGTTTGACTCATCTCTCCTTTTTCCAGGTCAGGAGCCTGACTCTCACTAATTATTCTCTGAACCTCACTCATTTGGATGGTGGCACTCTATCCTACAGAAGGAGGAGGTAAAGAAGAAGTATCTATGGCACCAAGGAGAGGGAGTTCCCTTAATAAAGAGGTAGTTAGGGATCTCTCCAACGTTAATGATTGCTCAACCACGAGTGTTGGCTCTTCCTAGAAAAAAATCAAGAAGATTTGAACTGTTAAGTTCTAAAGAATCAAGATTAGGAGAAGAAGTAGGAGAAGGTATAGATTGGAGTGCTGCTCCTCAAGATGAGAAATTTGAGGCGCATCAATTTGAATTGACTCTGTGTATGCACTCCTTGTGTCACTCTTTCTTTTAGTTCTTCTCTTATAATGGTTTTTCCCTTGTTTTTGTAGAAGGGGTTGTGCATGTTGTTCCTGGTTGGGAACTATCTTTAATGTCAACATTCTTTTGGGAGGATGTTTCCAGTGTACTACTTTTCCTTTAAACCTCCATTGCCTTTTGAGAGACAATGGATTTCTTTTGGCTCAGGGTGATCACTCTCTTCTTCCTCTGAGGAGACACCTCAGCTTCTTGTACTCCCTTAGCCTCATTGCCACCCTCTATTGTTTTTCTTTTGATGGGTAACATTGTAGCTTTCTTTGGTTTTACAACCACAGACTTTTGAGAGACTGTGGAGGGGGTTGTATATTGTTGTTGTGAAGTAGTTGTTGGTGTTTGGGTTTCGTAGAATAAAACGCAGCGAAAAATACGATTTAAAATAAAATAAAACGAAACCCAAACCCGAGGATCTATGTGAAACAATTTAATACAGATAATTTAAGATTTTACCGATTAATTGTGCGAATCTGAAGCTTTGGTGAAAGTGTTGATCGTCTCCAAATCTTTAACGCAATCCAACAGAACTACGTCTCTATGGTATCCACACGAACACCCACAAACCATCTCACGATTCAAACGAGAAGAGTTACAGTACTAGCTGTACAATCTATATCTCTCTTTTCTCTCTATATCTCTGAACTTCAGTTTCTCTCTTATGAGCAACTAGGGTTCATAGAATACGTGAAAACGTTGGTTTTTAGAGAGTAGCTGATATATCATATATATAGCTTTTCATAGAGTAATTCCAAAACCTAATCTAATTAGGAGACTTAAAATCTGAATTTTATATTTATTAGATATATATATTTAATCAAGTCTCACTTAATTAATATATATATATGCACAAATAAATATATATTCGTATTTCCTTCCAAAGGACTCTATTTCATACAGATTACATATATTAATATATATTTATATAATTTAAAGCCATGATTTAATTAAATCAATCTTATTGATATATTAGAGATGACGTCATCATAGACTAACATTTAGCCTGTCAGAGACTAATGCTGACGTCACTATAGACTAACATTTAGCCTGTCGGAGACTAATGCTGACGTCACGATAGACTAACATTTAGCCTGTCGGAGACTAATGCTGACGTCACCAGAGACTAACATTTAGCCTGTCGGAGACTAATGCTGACGTCA
>CM025780.1:16969602-17005011 GCA_014636745.2 Centella asiatica | reverse complement strand
AGACTAACATTTAGCCTGTCGGAGACTAATGCTGACGTCACCAGAGATTAACATTTAGCCTGTCGGAGACTAATGCTGAAGTCATCAGAGACTAAGAATTTAGCCTGTCGGAGACTAATGCTGACGTCACTAGAGACTAACATTTAACCTGTCGGAGACTAATGCTGACGTCATCAGAGACTAACATTTAGCCTGTCGGAGACTAATGCTGACATCACCAGAGACTAACACTTAGCTTGTCGGAGACTAACGCTGACGTCATCAGAGACTAAGAATTCCTTCATCAGAGACTAAGACTGACGTCATCAGAGACTACAATTAGCCTGTCGGAGACTAAAGATGACGTCATCAAAGACTAAGAATTCCTTCATCAGAAACTAAGACTGACGTCATCAGAGACTATAATTAGCCTGTCGGAGACTACAGATGACGTCATCAGAGACTAAGAATTCCTTCATCAGAGAGAACTAAGACTGGCGTCATCAGAGACTACAATTAGCCTGTCGGAGACTAAATATGACGTCATCAGAGACTAAGAATTCCTTCATCAGAGACTAAGAATTCTAATATACGAAATTCTGAAACAATTCCGGAATCCTAAACATATCCTATATGTCCAGTATCGTATAACCCATCATCATCTCGACATCCCACGCCGATCTTTCATATCAAATATGCAGAATACCCAATAAGCATGTATCAAATATGATCAGAATACGTAATTCCAGAATATCAATACTTGCAGAATATCATATATATTCAACATAAAATTCGGTAAACTTGTATTAACGACATTTATCAAATATATTGAATACAATTAAACACATAAATCCATATTAACGTCTCGCATATAGCTCTGATACCACTGTTGGGTTTTGTAGAATAAAACGCAGCGGAAAAATACGATTTAAAATAAAACAAAACGAAACCCAAACCCGAGGATCTATGCGAAACAATTTAATATAGATAGTTTAAGATTTTACCGATTAATTGTGCGAATCTGAAGCTTTGGTGAAGGTGTTGATCGTCTCCAAATCTTTAACGCAATCCAACAGAACTACGTCTCTACGATATCCACACGAACACCCACGAACCATCTCACGATTCGAACGAGAAGAGTTACAGTACTAGTTGTACGATCTGTATCTCTCTTTTCTCTCTATATCTCTGAACTCCAGTTTCTCTCTTCTGAGCAACTAGGGTTCTTAGAATACATGAAAACGTTGGTTTTTAGAGAGTAGCTGATATATCATATATATAGCCTTTCATAGAGTAATTCCAAAACCTAATCTAATTAGGAGACTTAAAATCCGAATTTTATATTTATTAGATATATATCTTTAATCAAGTCTCACTTAATTAATATATATATGCACAAATAAATATATATTCGTATTTCCTTCCAAAGGACTCTATTTCGTATAGATTACATATATTAATATATATGTATATAATTTAAAGCCATGATTTAATTAAATCAATCTTATTGATATAGTAAAATCATTGACATTTAAATTATATCTCCTTGACGAATGTTCTTTGTGTGTGACCCTGTAGGTTATTATTACGTTGACAATAATTTTAAATCATATTATAAAATTATAAACAGTGAGCGGCATCTAGTAATGCATCACTGTTACCCAAGTAATAATAAAGTCATAGATTCGACGTTACCTTTCGTGACCAATGTTTCAATGTAACTTAATCCTTTTAACCATGATATCTAAGATTAAATTCAAGGCATGGATGTGTCATCCTCTTCCTAATTTAATCTTAGTTTTCTTGATCAATGAATAAACTATATGAAACAAATCTCTATTTGAGCATGGCCATGCATTTCATAGGAGGCCTATAGATATCAATCAAGAGGCAACGTCAATCATTATGCATCCAACAATTACCTTTATCAAGAGGCCTATAGATATCACCCCTAATTTATAGGAGGGTTAAATTCCATCAACATCATTCCCAATTCTCACATAACTCATTATGCATCCAACAATTACCTTTATCGTCCACCCGGTTAAAGGTGACTTTTGATAATGTCAAAACGCATAACTCCTTATGTAGAAATGTCATGACTTCAGGTCGAAGGACCATTACATCATTGTCACTATGAGAATTACTTATGACACATAGCATAACGCACCGTGTAGAATTCTCATGGTGGGTCTGTCCAGTACTATGTTCTCTAACATGTACCTATGTATCAACTTAATATATCTCGTATATATTTATGACCAATGAGATATGGCCATCAGTTAATCCACATACTAGTCTCAATGTATTATTGTTGTCCCACTGACAATGATACTTAAATAGGGACATTTAAGAATAATGATACATTACATACTTATATCATCTCATATTCAAGTCACATACTTGAATCCATATAATTACTATCATTCTTCTAAGGACATTTATTACGTTAACATTTATATAACGCAGTAAATGAAACATAATAAAAGAAATTATCATTTAACCAAAAACATATCATAAATATAGTGTCACAATCATTACATAATTGGCCACTAGGGCATACACTCTAACAATCTCCCACTTGCACTAGAGCCAATCACTCTTGTATCTAATACCAATAGCAATAGTGTGACCTTCGTGCTTCTGTTGCGACAAAGCCTTGGTCAGTGGGTCTGCAACATTTTCTTCTGTTGGTATTCTGCAAATATGTACATCACCACTCTCGATAATTTCTCGAATGAGATGAAAACGCCTAAGTATATGCTTGGATCGTTGGTGAGATATAGGTTCCTTTGATTGTGCAATGGCACCATTGTTATCACAGTAGAGGTCTACTAGATCAACAATAGAAGGAACAACACCAAGTTCAGTAATGAACTTCTTTATCCATACAGCCTCCTTTGCTGATGATACGTTGGAGTTATTGACAAATGGAAGAATAAATCTCGTTTCTAAAGGATTATCCTTAGATTTATTTTCTGTCAATATTAACGGAAGTTTTTGGTTAGGGGGTGTTAAACAGCCTGTGGTGACTTTGCTTGTGAATAAGGCGTTAAGCAGTTGTGGACTTTAATGGTTGTCAGGGTCTACGGAAGTCATCAGGGGTTGGTCTACAGGGTCTACGGAAGTCATCAGGGGCTAAGCCATACGCGCATCAGGGCATCAGGGCATCGGGGACTAAGGCATCAGGGCATCAGGGATCAAGGCATCAGGGCGTTGGGGACTAACACGCATCAGGGACTAAAGTATCAGGGACGAATGACATCATCAGCGGGCGTGTTAAACTTGTTAGGGACTATAGTCTCCGATAGTTATATTTCATGTTTTTTTTCGGACCCGGTTGCTAATTTCGTATATTTTATTTGTTTCTTACATTAAATTGGATTGATTATTTTCCTTGTTAGAATAGATATCTTTCAGTAACAAAATCCTTTCCATTGTAGAATTCTTTTCAAAATAGAATTAGGTTTTTGTAACAGCTTATAAATAGCTGCTTATGTTATACAAGGAGGGAGACTTTTGATGAATAAAAATTGTGTGAGTTTTTACTTACGTATCCTGAAAGTTGGTGGTTAATTCCTTTAGACTTTCACAACCTAATTTGTTTAGCTTGCGGGTGATTAATTTCTTTAAGCAAACTAAATAAATTGATCCTTTAGTGTTGATTCTCGGTGATTAATTTTCTTTACGGAATTGTGCTAAAGTTATTTTTTTTCGCAACCTGTGTTTGATTCTACCGGATCAAATACATCATCTTGGTATCAGAGCTTTTGGTGGACAGATTGTCTTGATTCATTCTAACAAATTTAAATCCAATGGCTGGAGAAGAAGAACAAATTATCCCGCGAGGACTTACCATGGAGCAAGCACAAAACTTACGTTGTGATAGACAGATCAATGACCTGTCTGAAAAGATGAACGAGTTACTAGCCAGGTTAGACCGAAGAAACCTTTCCACAAGTCCAAACCGTAGTACCAGATTTGCTCGTACGTCAGATTCGGAAGGAGAAGAAGTGGCCAGACCAGCACCGAGGAGGCAGAGAGACAATGCTGACGACGATAAGGGGATGAGGTTAGATATTCCAGACTTTGATGGCAGCATGAAGCCAGAAAAGTTCTTGGAATGGCTACAAAGAATTGAAAGAGTCTTTGAATACAAGGACTATGATGACCACAAGAAATTCAAGGTGGCAGTATTAAAATTCACAGGTTACGCTAATCTGTGGTATGAAAACTTAAAGAATAAGAGAAGAAGAGAAGGTAAGGCACGGATTGTGTCTTGGGAAGCCTTGAAGGGTAGGATGAAGAAACGGTTCCTACCTACGGATTATGTACAAGATGTGTTCTTGAAACTACAAAGTTTCAAACAAGGGGCACTGTCGGTGGAAGAGTACACGGTCGAGTTTGAGAAACTCACCATGTTATGCGATCTTGAGGAGAGGGCAGAACACAAGATTGCTCGGTTCTTAATAGGACTGAACAATAATATTGCCGAGAGAGTAGAGTTACAACCCTACTGGTCCTTCGAAGAAGTATGTAAGGTGGCCATGAGGGCTGAGAAACATGCCAAGGCCAAGGTAAACAACTATATACGACCAGTAAACAAAACAATGGAAAGAGGCAGAAGCGAAAGGAGAAACGAAGCAATCCATGGTATACTTCGGGGGCAGCGAGAGGGGAAGTCAACAGCGTTAGTTTCGCTGAATTTGTGAGTAAATCCATGGTATACTTATGTGTTATATTTGTGTATCTTGGATGATATATGATTGTTTGCTTATTGTATCATGTCTATATGGGATTACTTGCTGTGTTTGATGAATTAAATGTGTAATTGACAGTTTGGTGTACAAGCTGAAAATATGTGCTATTGGTAATTGTAATGATCCGAACTATATTTGGAATGTTATCAATATGAGGAATTATGTATATGAGCTATGGGTACTGAATTGAAATGAGAACTATATATATATTGTGCATTTGATTTCATATGACTTAAAGGAAATGGTATGGCTGATGTGTTCAGGTATTTGCAAATATATTGGTTATATTGGTTACATGAGAAAATAGGTGGACTAAGTGCTGTACGAGGTGAAAACCCGTATGAGCCACCTCTGGGATCCATTCTATCATATGGGCTGGCCAGCAATTTATTTGATTAAACCTACGGGTTCATACTATTGGTCAGAGGAAATATCCTTGTGATCTGTATACAGGAATTCCCGGGGCAATATTTTGACATATCGAGCCATTACCGGAAAAAGAAAGGAATATTGTATTGCATATTTGATATATCCGGATTGATTAGAGTTATATGAATTATATATGAAATTGTGTGTATGGTAAATTATATGATGTGTGTAGGGTTTACAAATTGAGTTGCGACTCATATAAAGCGCAAAATTTTTCAGGTTGTGCAGTATAGCTTTTGAAGCTGTTTTACAGCTTTGTGCAAACATCAACGCAACAGGGGTCGTGATGTAGGGTGTTTAAGCCTACAGCCTCGGATAACTAAATCAACCTATTGATATACGCACAATAAGCTAATTTAGGGTTCCTGAACGAATCACACGTTCAAGGCTATTCGAATCACACGAATAGGATCTTGTTTATATCACGCAAACAATGAGAAAAATTACAGAATACTTCTGAATTTTATTAATCAATTTCAACTATCTATCTCTTCAAATACAATAGAAGCAGCTATTTATAAGCTGTTTAAATCCCTAAATTCTAATTGGAAAGTATTTTCAATGGAAAGAATTTCAATACTGAAAGATATCTATGCTAACAAAGAAAGTAAATAATTCAACTTAATCTAGGAAACAAATAACAAATATAAATAATTATTTGAAACTAGAAAACCGGAAAAATCATCTATCGGAGACTATAATCTCTGATGACGTCATTCATAATTCCCGTCAAGCGTAAGTCAATCACTGATGACGTCACGATACTCCCGAGACTTGTTAATCCCTGATGCTGATATTAGTCTCCGACGCATGTTTCGGCTTGTTAATCCCTGATGCGGATATTAGTCTCTGATGCATGTATCGCTTAGTCCCCGACGTGATTATTAGTCTCTGGCGCGTTATTTCTAGTCTCTGGCGCGTGGCTACTCGGCAAACTCGATATCAATAAAACAAAGGCATTAACACAAGAATTCCTTGGAAATTCACAATGCTTTTCAATCCATTCCCACGTTTCAATTCCTTCATCAAAATTTACCAAACATAACCCCAACACCTTTAATTCTTCAACCTTTAAACACGTTGCATTTGACAAATTCCCAGCAAACTTTCTAGTCCTTGATCTAGTAGTTGGACCTCGTAATCTGAGTTCTTGACCCCCATCTGATTCCTTATCATCTATGCCCACATCATTCCCTCCTTGTGGGAAAAGGTTTGTCCTCAAATCGTCTTCATGATCATCACCATTAAAAACATTAAAAGTGGCTGAAACTCCAATGTCGCCAGGAAGATCAATTTTATAGGCGTTGTCACTGATTTTCTCAAGAACTCGGAATGGTCCCTCAACTCTCTTTTGCAGCTTAGACCTGCGCTTCAAAGGAAATCGTTCCTTGCGTAAGTAAATCCAGACTAAATCTCCGACTTTGAAAATGTCCTTTCTTTCCTTTCTTTGTACGTCGAATATAAGCCTCATTGGCTCGTTGTAATCGTTCTTGAACTTCTCCATGCAGTCTTTTGACAAATTCTGCTTTAGCTTGTCCGTCCAAATTAATTGCATGTTCAATTGGAATGGGTAACATATCCAATGGAGTCAAAGGTGCAAAGCCATAAACGACTTCAAATGGGCATAAACGAGAACCAGAATGCACACTCCGGTTATAAGCAAATTCGACATATGCGAGCTTCTCATCCCAATCTTTCAAAGATTTTCCCACAAATGCACGCAATAAAGTTCCCAAAGTTCGGTTGACCACTTCGGTTTGTCCATCCGTCTGCGGATGACTGGCTGTGCTAAACAACAGTTTTGTTCCCAACTTATGCCATAACATTTTCCAAAAATAGCTTAGGAATTTAACATCTCTATCACTTACAATTGTTTTTGGCATTCCATGCAAACACACTACTTCACGGAAGAACAAATCAGCCACATGTGTAGCATCATCCGTTTTGTGGCAGGGAATAAAATGTGCCATCTTTGAAAATCTGTCAACAACAACATAAATGGAATCCTTACCTCTTGCTGTTCGTGGCAACCCCAACACAAAATCCATGCTCATATCAATCCATGGATGATTTGGAACTGGCAGTGGCATATACAGTCCATGTGGTTGTTGATGAGCTTTAGCTTGCACACATGTAACACATCTTTCAAATATTCGATGAACATCTCGATCCATGCTTGGCCAATAAAAGTGTTCTTTTAAGGCTTCTAATGTTTTTCCTTCTCCGAAGTGACCAGCAAGGCCTCCACCGTGTGCTTCCCTAATCAACAATTCACGCAGAGACGACCTTGGTATACACACTCGCTTTCCCTTGAGAAGGAATCCATCATGCATGAAATATTGTCCATTTGCACCCTTGCAGCAGTCCTCTAAAACTTTGGCGAAGAAAGGATCGTTTGCATATTGTTCTTTGATAAGATCAAATCCTAACAAACGAGAGTTGAGCAATGATAACAGAGTATACCTTCTTGACAGTGCATCAGCTACCACGTTTCCCTTTCCTTGTTTGTATTTAATCACATAAGGAAAAGTTTCAAGGAATTCTACCCACTTGGCTTGTCTAGGATTCAACTTACCTTACCCTCGAATGTACTTTAGAGATTCATGATCAGTATGAATTACAAACTCTTTGGGCAAGAGATAATGTTGCCATGTTTCCAAGGCTCGAATCAGTGAATAAAATTCTTTCTCATAAGTGGAATAGTTCAGACTCGCCCCACTTAGTTTCTCAGTGAAATATGCTACTGGTCTGCCTTCTTGCATTAAGACAGCACCTATGCCTACACCACTAGCATCGCAATCTACTTCAAAAGTGCTGTTGAAGTTTGGTAATGCTTATACCGGTGTCTCACACAATTTCTGCTTTAACAGTTCGAAACTTTCTTTGGCAGCTTGTGTCCACCTGAACCCTCCCCCTTTCTTTAGACACTCAAGCATTGGTGATGCAATCGTGCTAAAGTTCTTCACAAATCTTCGATAGAAGGAAGCCAAACCATGAAAGCTTCTTATATCACTTACCGATTTTGGTTCTGGCCATTCCTGTATTGCTCTTACTTTTCTTTATCCACTTCTATTCCATTCTTAGATACCACATATCCTAGGAATATCAATTTATCTTTAGCAAATACACTTTTCTTTAGATTTGCATACAACTGATTTTCGCTAAGAACAACGAATACTTCATGTAAATGTTGTAAGTGATCATCCATATTGTTGTTATAGACTAGGATGTCATCAAAATATACCACTACAAACATACCAATGAACCTACGTAGAACGTGATTCATGAGTCTCATGAAAGTGCTTGGTGCATTCGATAACCCGAAGGGCATGACCATCCATTCATATAATCCATGCTTGATTTTGAATGCAGTCTTCCATTCGTCTCCTTCTCGCATTCTAATCTGATGGTAACCGCTCTTCAAATCAACTTTTGAGAATACTACAACTCCATGCAGCTCGTCCAACATATCATCGAGTCTAGGAATTGGATAGCGATATTTAACCGTTATCTTGTTGATGGCGCGACTGTCCACACACATTCTCATTGAGCCATCCTTTTTCGGTACTAGCAATGCTGAAACTGAACACGGACTCATAGATTCGCGAACATATCCTCTTTCAATCAGTTCATCAACTTGTCTCTTCAATTCCTTTGCTTCCTCTGGGTTACATCTGTAAGCTGCTCTGTTTTGTAAAGATGCTCCCGGTATTAAATCAATTTGATGTTCTATCCCTCGGATCAGCGGTAATCCTTTAGGCAATTCATCCGGAAACAATGATTGGAATTCTTCTAGTAGTTTCTGAATTCGAGGGTTGACAGTTACGGAACCCAGCTTCATCACTTCTTGCACCAATAACATCAAAATAGTTCCACCACCTCGTAGGGTTTCTTCTATCTCTTGTTTACTTGTTAATAACGAATTCTTCGCTTCTTTTGAAATTTTGTTTTCCTTGGCTCTAGCCTTACGATCATCCAAAATTTGTTTTGGTGTCATAGGCTTTAATACAATCTTTCGGCCCTCCTTGTGGAAAGCATAAGTGTTATGCTTTCCATCATGCATGGCATGACCGTCAAACTGCCAAGGCCTTCCCAACAGCATATGACATGCATCCATATGTGGTATAACATCAAACAATACTTCATCCTTATAGATATTGCCGACTGAAAACGAAATTAATACTTGTTTGTCGACATTCACCACATTGTCTTGATTAATCCATTGGAGCTTGTATGGATTTGGATGCTTCATTGTCTTGAGTTGTAGTTTCTCCACCACTTCACTAGAAACCCGTTTGTACTACTTCCTCCATCAATGAGCAAGTTGCACACCTTTTTCATTACCGTGCACCTTGTTTGGAATATGGTTTCACGTTGATCAGTCTCATCTACTATTTTGGTATTAAGGAGACGCCTTAATACTAGTAGCTCTCCACTATCACACTCCACTTCATGATCTTCACAATCACCATCATTCTTCTCTTCGGATTTGGAGTCACTTTCATAGGCAGTTTCCATCGCAAACGCTTCTCGTACTTCTTGCATCGTGAATGTTTTCTTGTTAGGGCAATCCATAGCATAATGGCCTAACCCCTTACACTTGTAACATGTGATATTACTCAAGTCCTTCTTTGGTCTTTCCAGTTTAGGCAAACTTTCTATCATCTTTTCTTTGCCCTTATTCTTGGAACCACCTGGTTCAGATTTCCTATCTTCTGATCTCCACGAATTTGTGGTTTTGATTGGTTTTGGATAAGATCTACTTGCGTTTGTTTTGTGCTGTCTCTCCACCTTAACAACAAGCTTGACAACATCCTCGAAGAATACATACGGGCTAAGTTCAACCGTATCTGCTATTTCTCTACGTAATCCTCTCAGGAAACGAGCAATAGTTTGCTGCTCTGGTTCAACCAATTCACATCTCAATTTAAAGGATTCAAACTCCTTCACATAATCTTCAACACTCATGGCCCCTTGTCGAAGTGTCTGCAGATGTAAATATAGCTCTTGCTTGTAATAATCAGGAACGAACCTTTTTCTCATGAGGTTCTTCATCACACGCCAACTACGGATGGGTTCATCACCATCTTGCCTTCTCTGTGCTACTAGGTTATCCCACCAAAGGCTAGCACACTTCGAGAATTCCAAAGCTGCTAGTTTGCACTTTCTTTCCTCTGAATGGTTTTGAAATTCAAAGATCTTTTCAACTTTCTGAACCCATTCCAGGAATTCTTCAGGATCACTACTCCCAGTGAAAGGAGGAACTTTTAGCTTAATATTGGAACATTCTTCACGATCATTAGGTGGATCGTTACGAACATTAATTTCCAACTCTTGTTCCGAACCTGCAGCTTCTCGATCATGACCATTGTTATGTCCCAACAATCTGGCCATCATCTCCTCTAACCGATCCAGTTGAGTGGTCATTGTTGCATATTGATTTTGCAAACGTTGGATCTTCGCATCCTGTAGAGTTGCGCCACGATGTAATCCCGTCTCCCCAATATTATCGTGTCGACTTGAATCAGACATCAGAATAATTATAACGTAAGAACTAGAAAACAAGAATGAATCACACGTCTTTGATTTCTTACTCCCAACGCCAAAGCTCTGATACCAATATGATGTAGGGTGTTTAACCCTACAGCCTCGGATAACTAAATCAACCTATTGATATACGCACAATAAGCTAATTTAGGGTTCCTGAACAAATCACACGTTCAAGGCTATTCGAATCACACGAATAGGATCTTGTTTATATCACACAAACAATTAGAAAAATTACAGAATACTTCTGAATTTTATTAATCAATTTCAACTCTCTATCTCTTCAAATACAATAGAAGCAGCTATTTATAAGCTGTTAAAATCCCTAAATTCTAATTGGAAAGTATTTTCAATGGAAAGAATTTCAATACTGAAAGATATCTATGCTAACAAAGAAAGTAAATAATTCAACTTAATCTAGGAAACAAATAACAAATATAAATAATTATTTGAAACTAGAAAACCGGAAAAATCATCTATCGGAGACTATAATCTCTGATGACGTCATTCATAATTCCCGTCAAGCGTAAGTCAGTCACTGATGACGTCACGATACTCCCGAGACTTGTTAATCCCTGATGCTGATATTAGTCTCCGACGCATGTTTCGGCTTGTTAATCCCTGATGCGGATATTAGTCTCTGATGCATGTATCGCTTAGTCCCCGACGTGATTATTAGTCTCTGGCGCGTTATTTCTAGTCTCTGGCGCGTGGCTACTCGACAAACTCGATATCAATAAAACAAACGCATTAACACAAGAATTCCTTGGAAATTCACAATGCTTTTCAATCCATTCCCACATTTCAATTCCTTCATCAAAATTTACCAAACATAACCCCAACGCCTTTAATTCTTCAACCTTTAAACACGTTGCATTTGACAAATTCCCAGCAAACTTTCTAGTCCTTGATCTAGTAGTTGGACCTCGTAATCTGAGTTCTTGACCCCCATCTGATTCCTTATCATCTATGCCCACATCAGGTCGGGAAGCTGTGATTACACTCTCTCTCCAGTCCACTTGTGCATATAGTTTTTCTTAGAATGTATTTTTCGGGGCTTATTAGGATTTTGGCTTGTAATGTATAAAGATATGTTTTGTATAATAGGTTGTGTTTATTTTGTTTAGAAGTGTCTAATATTTCAGATCGTTTGATGTTGAATTTAATGACTTGTTGAATATGGTATTTGAAATGTAATTGCTGTTTATTTGTTATTCGAGTTAGGTCTTTAGAAGGTTTTTCATCATGCACCAACTAGTAATGGGTTCATCACCATCTCGTCTTCTCTGGGCCATTAGGTTATCCCACCAGAGGCTTGCATACTTCGAGAATTCCAAAGCTACCAATTTAAACTTTCTTTCTTCTGTGTGGTTTTGGAACTCAAAGATCTTTTCGACCTTTTGAACCCACTCCAAGAACTCTTCCGGATCACTGCTGCCGGTGAAAGAAGGAACTTTAAGCTTTATGTTTGAATTACTTTAACGAACATTATGTGGATTGTTACGATCATTATTTTCCAGTTCTTGTTCTGGACCTTCGGCTTCTCGTGCATGATTGTTGTTATGTCCCAACAATCTGGCCATCATTTCTTCCAATCGATCCAATTGCGTAGTCATCATTGCATATTGATTTTGCAAATGATGGATCTTTGCGTCTTGTAAGGTAGCTCCACGAGGTAACCCTGTTTCGCCAATATTATCGTGCCCACTTGAATCAGACATGGTTAACTTTGAATATAAATTGTAATCTGAACGCAATACTCCAGAATAAACTTTACGTAAGAAACCAGAAAAACAAGAATGAATCACACGTCCTTGAATTCAAACTCCCAACATGAGCTAAGCTCTGATACCAATATGATGTAGGGTGTTTACGCCTACAGTATTGGATAACTAAATCAACTTAATGATATACGCACAAAAAGCCAATTTAGGGTTCTTGAACGAATCACACGTTCAAGGCTATTCGAATCACACGAACAGGATCTTGTTTATATCACACAAACAATATAGAATGACAGAATAAATCTGAGTTTCATTAATCAAAAGAAAAGTTCATTCTTTTTTTTTTTGTACAATAGAAGCAGCTATTTATAAGCTGTTAAAATCCCTAATTCTAATTGAAAAGAATTTACAATGGAAAGAAATTTGTTACTGAAAGATATCTAATCTAACAAGGAAAGTAATCAATCCAATTTAATCTAGGAAACAAATAAAATATATGAAGTCCATAACCGAAACTAGAAAACCGAGAAAATTAACTATTGGAGACTACAGTCCCTAACAAGTAGAAAAACTCCTGCTGATGACGTCACTAGTCCTCGATGCTTGTTAGTCTTGTGTGACGTCAGTGTTAGTCTCCGATGCGTTATTTCATTCTTCGGATGACGTCATTAGTCCCCGACGCATAGTCTCTGACGCATCATTAGTCCTTGGCACGTAGTCTCTGGCGCATCATGCGTAGTCCCTGGCGCGTCATTTCCCGGCAAACATGACTAAACTTAAAACAAATTTGTTTCCAATTTTGAAAACAAAATAATGACAGAAAAGCAAGAATTCCTTGGTGAATCACAACGCTTTTCAGCCCATTCCCAAGTTTCAATACCTTCATCATAATTCACCAAACAAAGCCCCAAAGCTTTTAATTCTTCAACCTTCAAACACGTTGCATTTGACAAACTCACAACAAACTTCTTAGTTTTTGACCTAGTAGCTGGACCCCGTAACCTGAGCTCTTGCCCACCATCTGATTCCTTCCCGTTTATGGCCACATCAGTGCAGAAACCCCCTCAGCTACTGAATCACAGGACACAACATTTGCATCTGAATCACATATAGTATTGTTTTCCTTAGAAGATGATTTTGATGGAATACACCCATCCTTCAAGAAAGCATTCGCATCATTAAAATCCCAACCAAGATTCTTGATGAAATTAATCAAATCAGCACTCTTCCGACGCTCTGCTACAGTAGAAACTCTATCATTCATGGTGAGTTGAGCAGCAGCCCTAAAAACTTCTGTTGAGAGGGAGCTAGGAACAAATTCCCCCTATTCCCCTTCCTCCTCCTCTGAATCTGCGATAGAGAGAGCAGTAGAAACCATTTGAATAGAGGTAATTTCTGAATCAGCCAAAGAGATTAAATCCCCATGAAAAGGGGTAGAACCCAAACAAACCATGAAAACTTGGAACACAACACAAAATGAACTGAGCCGCGAGCAGGAGAAAAAAAGAAAAGGGAAAAGTTTAGGAGAAGACCCTCAGATCCGAGACAGGAAGAGAAGGTTTGCAGGAACGAGAAGCAGGCTAAGGATTTAGGTGAAGGAATGGGTTGCAAGTTAGGGTTTTAGGAAAAGGTTTAGGGGCACGGTAGAGAGAAGGGGGAGAAAAGTTTTAGAGAGAGAGTCATTTTAGGGTTTTAGAACTTGTTGATTGCTATTGGGTTTCAAGTTGAGCAAGTACAGGGGAAAACAAATGGAGCCTTGGAAGAATTATTGTCAGAATTCCAGGATGTGTTTCCCGAAGATTTGCCACCATGCTTACCACCTATTAGGAGGATTGAACATCAGATTGATCTAATCACAGGTGCATCATTACCTAACAAGGCAGCTTATAGATGTAACCCTCAGAAGGATCAGGAAATACAGAGGCAGATTGAGGAACTGATGGAACGAGGTTATGTACGAGAAAGCATGAGTCCTTGTGTTGTACCAACCTTAGTGGTACTGAAGAAAGATGGAACGTGGAGAATGTGTATTGATAGTCGAGCAGTGAATAACATTACTATCAAGTATAGATTTCCAATTCCAAGACTAGACGACCTACTGGATGAGCTACATGTTTCAATGGTATTTTCTAAGATAGATCTTCGTAGTGGATATCACCAAATAAGGATGAGGGAAGGCGATGAATGGAAGACGACATTCAAGACAAAAGTAGGATTGTATGAAAGGCTGGTCATGCCTTTCAGTCTTAGCAATGCACCAAATACCTTCATGAGGATGATGAATGAGGTACTCAAACCTTTCTTAGGAAAGTTTGTTGTGGTGAACTTAGATGACATACTGATCTACAGCAAGAACAAGGAAGAACACTTTATGCATTTTAAATCAGTATTTGAAATGTTGAGGAAGCAAAAGCTTTACGCCAAGTTGGAGAAGTGTTACTTGTTGGTGCCTAGCGTAACCTTTCCTAGGTTACATAGTTTCTGGGGATGGAGTTTCAATTGATCCATCAAAAGTGGAAGCTATCAAATCTTGGCCAGTACCAACTACAGTAACGGAGGTGAGATCTTTTCATGGTCTTGCTTCGTTTTATAAAAGATTTGTTAGAAATTTCATAGTGTGGTTGCACCCATTACTGAATGCATAAAGAAGGGGAAATTTGAATGGACAGAAGCTGCTCAGAAGGCATTTGAAAAGGTGAAGGAACTTCAATTTGCTGCTGCTGAAGTGGTTATCTTTTTCTACTGATGTTTGGTGTTTGCTGGTGCTAGCTGCTTCTGCTGGTGTCTGCAGAATTGTTTGTTGCTGATATCTGTTGTTGTAATGCCTGCAGTGAGGTTTGCTGCAGCTGTTGCTGGTTGTTGCTGCTGCTGCTGGCTTTCCCTGCTGCTGGTTTTTCCTGCTGCTGTTTTCTGCTTCTGGTTTTTTCTGCTGCAGCGCTGGTTGCATCTAAACCCATCTGTAGTGTTGGTTACAGAGTAGTGCTGCAGTGCTGGTTGCATCACAGCTGGTGATGGCTGCTGATGTAGTGATGTTTTCTGTAGTAGTGGTTCGAGTGCAGTGTTAGCTGTTTAGTTTGCTGCCTTCCAAGTTCAGTTTTAGTAGCCTGTTCTTCGCTTTTTCTTGCACAATTTTGGTCTCAGCAATGGCTTCTTGTGTGTTTTTCTCCTGCTACAATGATATTGTTTATGCTGCTGTTGCTTTGATGTTGATTCTTTTTTCCTTTGCTGCTGCGATGGTGGTGCCTCTGAGTTATTCTGAGGAATTCATGATAGTGGTGTTGCTGTCTGATCTACGCAGTTTCCTGTCTCTTCTGCTGCTGCAATAGAGTTGTTTCTGTTGCTTTGTATTGGTGTTGTTTCTTCATTGGTGTTGTTTCTGTGTTTCCTTGCTGCTACAGTGATGTTTCCTCTGTTGTGCTATTGTGAGGAAATCATGTCAGGTTTTGAAATCTTGCTTAGTGTGGCTCTTGCTGTGGGTTTTTGGCTATTGCCTTTCCATGTTTTTTGTTGTTTAGGAGGTGGTTTAGCTTGCTCTGGTTCTGTTTAGCTTGCTGCTTTCCTGTTTGGGTTTTGTTTTCCTATCTAGCGTTCTGTGCTAGTAGGCCGGGGGGTATGCCCCTCGTTAGTTTTGTTTCTTCTTTTTCTTCTATTGCATTTCCAATTTAACAAAAAAAAAAAAAAATAAAGAAGGAACTGTTGTGTGACACACCAGTGTTAGCTTTACCTGATTTTACAAGTCCTTTTGAAGTAGAGTGTGATGCAAGCGGAGTAGGTATAGGAGCTTTCCTAGTACAAAAGAAGAGGCCTATTGCCTACTTTAGTGAGAAGTTGAATGAAGCAAGACTTAAGTACTCGACCTATGACAAAGAGTTTTACGCAATAGTGAGAGCACTTGACCATTGGAGTCAGTATTTGCGTCTGAGTCACTTCATATTGTATTCAGACCAGAGACTTTGAAGTACATTCACGGGCAGCAGAAACTGAATCCTCGTCATGCTAAATGGGTTGAGTTCTTACAATCTTTTAATTTCTCTTCGAAACATAAACAGGGGAAGGACAATGTGGTGGCTAATGCATTGTCAAGAAGATAAACTGATTTGATAGGATAATCAGCTTATAGTTAGTTTTAGTTGATTTATAGTTTTATAGTTTATTAGGTGAGATCAGTGTGACAAAGTGTGCATCAGGGACTAGCTTAGCCAAGATTTGGCTGAAAACATATATCAGGGGATGTTGAGGCAAGCATCAGGGAATAATTATAACATCAGAGACTACGAAATCACGAGATGAGATTCAACATCAGAGATTACGACGTCAGGGGATAATACTCTTCAACAGTGTAAATCTACCCATTAAGGGATGTTAGTCTCCGACAGCCAAATTCATGTGTCAGGGGATAGTCAGACTCCGACAGTGTAATTTGCTTGTCAGGGAATAGCTAGTCTCTGATAGTTAAATTTGCTCGTCAGAGGATAATTAGTCTCCGATAGCTTAATTATCCACTGATAGTTTCGGTAAATAATTTTCATGTATTTTATTTATTTCCGTATTTGTTTCGTATTTGTTTCCTAGTTTTAATAAGTTTGTTATCTTTCCTTATTGGATTAGATTTCTTTCCAAAATATTATTCTTTCCAATTAGGGTTGTGGATCTTAACTGTGATGACCCAGAATTTTATTTTCTTAAATAAATAGAAATAAAATGTTTATGAGATGATTTCCTATGAGGTATGAGGTATGAATTTTAAATGCATGAGTTTTATGTCAATGTGATGTCCAAAATTCAATGATTCCAGTTGCTTTGTAAAACCATCAAAGGGATATGAAGTATATTAATCTCAAAATCTTATATAAGATTAATTGAATAAAGCATGAGCAGAGATTGTTTTAATGAGCAAAGATATTTTCGAGCTTACTTGAGAAGGAGGTTGTTGCGTGTATTCAGAGGATTTCGTGTTTTTAAGGGGATTGTATTCAGATGATTACGTGTGTTATTATTTGGTTAGTAAGCTGCTTGTGTGCCAACAACTAGTAAGATTGAATTGCATGAGTGTCATCAGCTGATTAAGGATTGACCTGCATGTGTGACAACAGCTACTTGTTTAAACTCAAGCAGTACCCATTAACCATGTTGTCCAACCATGCTTGTAAAGATATTTGTTAAGAAAGAGTGTTACATAAGGCACCAACGGGAGGAGAATTTTTGCCCAATAGATTGTCGGCTTTCATAAGTGATTGGTTAATATTTGGGCAGCCGCTATGCCGACCAAGCTAGCCAATCACATCATTCCAAGGAAATAATTCTAGCCAACGGCTGAGAATTATTCTTCAAAATGATCCAACTGCTCTAGTCGGTTTATGAACACTATAAATACCTCATTTGAGACAAATTTTAATCTCCCTTCTCTTTCACCAATCATTCTCATGAATCTCAAGCTTATTCTCTTGTCTAGAGTAGCCAAGCTTTTGATTTCTTCCTTAGAGACGAAGAGGTAAGAGCTTTATAATCATATACTCTGCTCTGTTCTGTTTTATGCTCTCATGCATAACATTTGAAAGTATTAGTCGTGTATGCTAAGTTTTCAAGAAAGAATAAAGCTTTAAAAACTGCAGTAGTATTCTTTCGAATATTTGAGTGTGTGTATTGTGAGAAGAAACAATACACACTGCAGAAAAGATGAGGACGAGAGTATGACCCATGTATGGTTATCTGTTGATAACACCACCCATGGAGGAGTGAGGAAGACACCACTGTATCTGAGACAAGTTCTAACTTAATCTCCAATAGTTTGGAATTAGTCTCCAACCGAACAAAATAGTCCCTGGGAGATTCTAAGTTAGTCTCTGACGATATAAATGTTAGTCTCTGATGAGATATATGTTAGTCTCTGATGAGATATTTGTTAGTCTCTGACGAGGAAATTTCTTAGTCTCTGGTGGGCTAAATTTGTTAGTCCCCGATGATGATCTGTTGGAGTCATTGGGTGCCAAACAAATAGGTGCAGTTTCGGACGGAAGAATAAATCTTGCTTTGAAGGAATTATCCTTAGATTTATTTTCAATTGATGCATTTTCGGGATGTTGGTTAGGAAGTGTTTGTCAACATGTTGTTACTTTACTTGTTAATGTTGAGTTAAGCAGCTTCGTGACTTAGCCGAGAGGTAATCATCAGAGACTGGCGTCAGGGATGTTTAGGCATCAGGGACTAAGGATGATATCATCAGTGGATCTTTTATTCGCATTGGAGAATACGGATGACGTCATCATCAGCGGATAAGTTGTACATCGGGGACTAGTCTAGTCATCAGAGACTAATTAAACCCATCAGGGGATAATTTGTCTCCGACAGTCTATTTCATCCGTCAGGGAATGATTTAGTCTTCGATAGTGTAATTGATCCGTTAGGGGATAATTAGTCTCCGACAGTCAATTATCCACTGACGGGTATAATTGTTTTATTTCTTATACTTTATTATTTTTCGTGTTTGTTTAGGTAATTATTTCCTATTTGGAATAGGTTTGTTAGTTCCCTTAACAGATTAGATTTCTTCCCTTTGTAATATCTTTTCCAATTAGGAGTAGGTTATTATTCAGCTTACAAATAGTTGTTCATAATGTATGGAAAAATTCAGACTTCGATTAATAAAATTGTGTGAGTTTTTACTTACGATTATCCTGAAAGTTGGTGGTTGATTCCTTTATACTTTCATTACCTGATTTGTTTTAGCTTGCGGGTGATTAATTTCTTTAAGCAAACTAAACAAATTGATCCTTTAGTGTTGATTTCTAGTGATTAATTTCTTTACAAAATCTTCCTAAAGTTATTTTTCTGCAACCTGTGTTTGATCCTACCAGATCAAATACATCATCTTGGTATCAGAGCTTTGGTAGACGGATTGTTCTTGGCTTATTCTACAACCTACAATCTAATGGCTAGAGAAGAAGAACAAATTATTCCACGAGGACTTACCATGGAGTAAGCACAAAACTTGCGTCGTGATAGGCAGATCAATGACTTAACCGAAAAGATGAACGAGTTATTAGCCAGGTTGGATCGAAGGAATCCTTCTACGAGTCCAAACAGAAGTGCGAGATCTGCTCGCACTTCAGACTCAGAGGGAGAAGAAGTGGCTAGACCAGCGCCGCGAAGACAGAGAGAAAATGCAGATGATGACAAAGGTTTGCGACTTGATATTCCAGATTTTGATGGCAGTATGAAGCCTGAGAAATTCTTGGAATGGTTGCAGCGTGTGGAGAGAGTCTTTGAATATAAAGACTATGACGACCACAAAAGATTTAAAGTGGTGGTATTAAAGTTCACGGGTTATGCCAACTTGTGGTATGAAAATTTGAAGAATAAAAGAAGAAGAGAAGGCAAGGCACGCATCGGGTCTTGGGAAGCTTTGAAAAGTAGGATGAAAAAACATTTCCTACCCACAGACTACATGCAGGATGTGTTCTTGAAGCAAAAAAGTTTCAGGCAAGGGGCATTATTAGTAGAAGAATACACAGTGGAGTTTGAAAAACTCATCATGCTGTGTGAACTTGAAGAAAGGGCAGAACATAAGATCGCTCGGTTCTTAACAGGACTAAACAACAATATTGCCGAAAAGGTGGAATTACAACCCTACTAGTCCTTTGAAGAAGTATGTAAGGTGGCCATGATAGCTGAAAAATATGTGAAGGCCAAGTTCACTAATTATATGCGACTAGTAAACAAACCGGTGGAGAGAGGCAGAGTAGAAAGGAGGAACGAGGCACCACCTGCGCCGAAATTCACTCCTACCTTTGACAAATTCAAGAAGGACAAAGGTAAGGCTTCTACGCCACTAGCAACGGAAGATAGACGAATTTGCTTCAAGTGTAAAGGCTACGGACACATGCAACGTGATTGTCCTAGCAACAGAGTGATGACTCTCCATGACATAGAAGAGATTGAGGGATCTTATACATCGAAGGAGAGGGAAACACTTGAAGAATAGGAGTCAAATAGCTGTCGGGAAGCCGAAGATGATTTTGAAGTTGACTCCAAGGAAGAGCTTGAAACGCATGGTTCCCAGTTGATAGTCCGCAGATTATTACAAGCTAAACCAGTCCCATTGGAAGCTGACCAACGGGATAAAATATTCATGACCAGAGTGCTAGTAAAGGACAAACTGTGCAATTTGATAATTGACACGGGCAGCTGCACCAATGTGGTCTCTACTACATTGATTGATAAATTGAATTGGTCGTCAACACCCCATCCTAAACAGTACAAATTACATTGGCTGAGTGATGGAGGAGAAGTTAAAGTAACAAAGAAAGCGCTGATTTCGTTCAAGATTGGCAAGTTCAAAGATCAGGTACTATGTGACGTTTGTGTCATGGATGCATGCCACATACTATTGGGAAGACCATGGTAGTATGACAGGTTTGTCAAGTATGATGCTAGAACAAATGTATACATTGCCAAGGTACGCAATAAGAAGACGACCCTAAAACCTTTATCCTCTCTTGGTGCACGCAAGGAAAGTTTAATGGTGACTGAAAAACAATTCTAGACTTAACTAGAACAAGAGGGTCAGGGCTACTTACTGATTGCTATCGATTTTCAATCAGAGCAGAAGCCAGAAGAACCAAATAAAGACGTGGAAAAATTGTTGGTAGAATTCCAAGATGTGTTTCTTGAAGACTTGCCACCAGGTTTGCCGCCTATCAGGGGAATTGAGCATTAGATTTACTTAATCCCAGGAGCATCATTACCGAACAAGGCAGCTTACAGATGTAACCCTCAGGAGGCTCAAGAGATACAGAGGCAGATTGAGGAGCTAATGGAGCTAGGTTATGTGTGGGAAAGCATGAGTCCTTGTGTTGTACCAACTTTGGTGGTACCAAAGAAGAATGGAACATGGAGAATGTGCATTGATAGTAGAGCAGTAAACAACATTACTATCAAGTACAAATTTCCAATTCCGAGACTGGATGATCTGTTGGATGAACAGCATGGTTCGACGGTGTTTTCCAAGATAGATCTTCGCAGTGGATACCATCAGATCCAGATGAGGGAAGATGATGCATGGAAGACAGCATTCAAGACAACAGTGGGTTTGTATGAATGGCTGGTCATGCCTTTTGGCTTAAGTAATGCACCAAGTACCTTCATGAGGTTGATGAATGAGGTACTAAAACCCTTCTTGGGAAAATTTGTTGTGATGTATTTGGATGATATACTTGTATATAGTAAAAATGTTGAAGATCATCTTAGACACTTGAGATTGGTGTTTGGAATGTTGAGGAAGCAACAACTTTACGCCAAGTTGGAGAAGTGTTAATTCTTGGTTCCTTGTGTAACCTTCCTAGGCTATATAGTGTCAAAAGATGGAGTTTCGGTTGATCCATCAAAAGTCGAGGCTATCAAATCTTGGCCGGTACAAACGATGGTAACGGAAGTGAGATCTTTCCATGGACTTGCTTTGTTCTATAGGAGATTTGTTAAAAATTTCAGTAGTGTGGTTGAACCTATTACTGAATGCATAAAGAAGGGAAAGTTCGAATGGACGGAGGCTGCTCAAAGAGCATTTGAAAAACTGCTATGTGACACACCAGTGTTAGCTCTACCTGATTTTTCAAGTCCTTTTGAAGTAGAGTGTGATGCAAGTGGAGTTGGCGTAGGAGCTGTCCTAGTACAAAAGAAAAGGACCATTGCTTATTTTAGTGAAAAGCTCAATGATGCAAGGCTGAACTACTCGACTTATGATAAAGAGTTCTACGCAATAGTGAGAGCTCTTGACCATTGGAGTCACTATTTGCGGCCTAGTCACTTTATATTACATTCGGACCATGAGGCCTTAAAGTACATTCACAGTCAACAGAAACTGAATCCTCGGCATGCTAAGTGGGTTGAGTTCTTACAATCCTTTAATTTCTCTTCAAAGCATAAACATGGCAAAGATAATGTTGTGGCTGACGCATTATCAAGAAGATATACCTTGCTGGGGGTACTGAGTTCAAAATTGCTTGGTTTTGAATTGATCAAAGAGTATTACAAACTAGACGTGGACTTCCAACCAATTATTGAATCGTGCTCACGAGGTACCGTTGGTAGTTACTTATTCCAAGATGGTTTTCTATTCAAGGGAAATTGTTTGTGCATTCCATCCTGCTCAATTCGGGAGTTGTTAATAAGGGAGGTTCACGGAGGAGGATTGGCTAGGCATTTTGGCATTACCAAGACTTTGGCGATATTACAAGAACATTTTTATTGGCCAAAGATGCAGGGTGATGTAACTGGTATAATTGCGAGGTGTGGTACTTGTCAAAAGACAAAAAGTACGTCTCATTGGGGTCTTTATACTCCACTACCGGTGCCAGATTCTCCTTGGGAAGATGATGTGAGCATAGATGATAAAGAATCAGATGGGGGTCAAGAACTCAGATTACGAGGTCCAACTACTAGATCAAGGACTAAAAAGTTTGTTGGGAATTTGTCAAATGCAACGTGTTTAAAGGTTGAAGAATTAAAGGCGTTGGGGTTATGTTTGGTAAATTTTGATGAAGGAATTGAAACATGGGAATGGATTGAAAAGCAGTGTGAATGTCCAAGGAATTCTTGCGTTAATGCCTTTGTTTTATTGATATCGAGTTTGCCGAGTAGCCACGCGCCAGAGATTAGAAATAACGCGCCAGAGACTAATAATCACGTCGGGGACTAAGCGATACACGCATCAGAGACTAATATCCGCATCAGGGATTAACAAGCCGAAACATGCGTCGGGGACTAATATCCGCATCAGGGATTAACAAGTCTCGGGAGTATCGTGACGTCATCAGTGACTGACTTACGCTTGACGGGAATTATGAATGACGTCATCAGAGATTATAGTCTCCGATAGATGATTTTTCCGGTTTTCTAGTTTCAAATAATTATTTATATCTGTTATTTGTTTCCTAGATTAAATTGAATTATTTACTTTCTTTGTTAGAATAGATATCTTTCAGTATTGAAATTCTTTCCATTGTAAATTCTTTCCAATTAGAATTTAGGGATCTTAACAGCTTATAAATAGCTGCTTCTATTGTATTTGAACATATAGAGAGTTGGATTTGATTAATAAAATTCAGAAGTATTCTGTAATTTTTCTCATTGTTTGTGTGATATAAACAAGATCCTATTCGTGTGATTCGAATAGCCTTGAACGTGTGATTCGTTCAGGAACCCTAAATTAGCTTATTGTGCGTATATCAATAGGTTGATTTAGTTATCCGAGGCTGTAGGCTTAAACACCCTACATCAGAAGATGTCTCAATGGATTTTATTGTGGGATTACCTCGAACACAACGGGGTAATGATTCAATTATGGTAGTGGTAGATCGATTTTCCAAGATGGCACATTTCCTAGCTTGTCATAAAACTGATGATGCATCTCGAGTGGCTGATATATATTTGAAAGAAGTGGTTTGATTACATGGGATTCCACGAACCATAGTCAGTGACCGAGATACCAAATTCATGAGCTATAAATTTTGGAAGACGCTATGGAAGCTGTTGGGTACTAAGCTATGTTTCAGTACTTCACATCATCCTCAAACGGATGGACAAACTGAGGTGACCAATAGAACTTTAGGAGTCTTGTTGCTTGGGTTGGTGAGCAAAACTACAAAAGATTGGGATGTCAAGCTTGCACATGCCGAGTTTGCCTACAATAGATCTTCTACCTACGCCACAAAACATTCCCCCTTTGAAGTGGTATATGGCGAGAATCCTAGAATTCCAGTGGATTTAATTCCTTTACCAACGGGTGGGTATGTCCATACTGATGCGAAAGCGAAGGCTCAGGCTATAGTTAAACTGCATGCAGAAGTGCGAGCCAAAATTGAAAAGGTTAATGCAAGGTACAAGGCTCTAACCAATAAGCATATGAAGCAACCTGATTTCCAGGTAGGTGATCTTGTTTGGTTACATCTGAGGAAAGAAAGGTTCCCTAACTTACGCAAGCATAAGTTAATGCCTCGGTCGAAGGTTCCTTTCAAGATCGTGGAAAAGGTTAACAATAACGCCTTCAAGTTGGAGTTGCCAGGTGATTATGGTGTGAGTGCAATCTTCAATATCAGTGATTTAGCTCCTTATATTCATGATGACGATGTGGCTCAATTGAGGACAATTGTTTCTGAAGAAGAGGAGGATGATCCGTTGGAGTCATTAGGTGCCAAACAAATAGGTGCAGTTTCGGATGGAAGAATAAATCTTGCTTTGAAGGAATTATCGTTAGATTTATTTTCTGTTGATACATTTTCGGGATGTTGGTTAGGAAGTGTTTGTCAACCTGTTATTACTTTACTTGTTAATGTTGAGTTAAGCAGCTCCGCGACTTAGCCAAGAGATAATCATCAGAGACTGGTGTCAGGGGATGTTTCTGGCGTCAGGGGATGTTTAGGCATCAGGGACTAAGGATGATGTCATCAGCGGATCTTTTATTCGCATCGGAGAATACGAATGACGTTATCATCAGTAGATAAGTTGTACATCGGGGACTAGCCTAGTCATCAGAGACTAATTAAACCTGTTAGGGGATAATTTGTCTCCGACAGTCTATTTCATCCGTTAGGGAATGATTTGGTCTCCGATAGTGTATTTGATCAGTCAGGGGATAATTAGTCTCCGATGGTCAATTATCCACTGACGGGTGTAATTGTTTTATTTCTTATACTTTATTATTTTTCGTGTTTGTTTAGGTAATTATTTCCTATTTGGAATAGGTTTGTTAGTTCCCTTAACAGATTAGATATCTTCCCTTTGTAATATCTTTTCCAATTAGGAGTAGGTTATTATTCAGCTTATAAATAGTTGTTCATAATGTATGGAAAAATTCAGACTTTGATTAATAAAATTGTGTGAGTTTTTACTTACGATTATCCTGAAAGTTGGTGGTTGATTCCTTTATACTTTCATTACCTGATTTGTTTTAGCTTGTGGGTGATTAATTTCTTTAAGCAAACTAAACAAATTGATCCTTTAGTGTTGATTTCAAGTGATTAATTTCTTTACGAAATCTTCCTAAAGTTATTTTTCCGCAACCTGTGTTTGATCCTACCAGATCAAATACATCAGATGAATAAATTTTGATTAGTCTCTGATGGGCTAAAAATTTCTTAGTCTCCGATGAAGGAAATGTTGTTAGTCTCTGGTGAGCAAAGTATGCTAGTCTCTGATGACATCATCCTTAGTCCCCGACAAGCTAAGTTTAGTCCCTAATGACGTCATCCGTAGTCTCTGATAGGCAAAATATGTTAGTCTCTGATGGCTAAAGATATTAGTCCCCGAGGAGTTCGGCGTTGAACAAGTTGTCACCCGACGAGTTTGGCGATGAAGAAGACCATCCCCTGATGGGTAAGTCATCCCCTGATGACCATCCCCTGACGGGTGAATTACTCCCTTAACGACCAAGGAGACATCCCCTAGCGAGTAGTTTATCCACTGATGATTGATTATTCCCTGACGATCAGAACTCATTCCCCTGATGGATGTGTAACAATCTGAAAATCCCTCAGGCTTGTTTAAATGAAAAGTCTCAATTTTTCGATGCAACAAATGATTGCATTAAGACATCAAGAGAATAAGAATGCACGGACATCACAGGCATCACATTTGTACATACTCACATTTATATTCAAGCTTAGATTCTTCTGCTAAGTAAACATATGTATGTTCATCAGAGGTATTTCACCAAGCAAGTGAATTAGATTTAGCTCAGCTAAGGACCAAGGCAAGTATATTCTCACTCTTATGCTTATTTCATTTAAGCGCATTATCAATTGATTCAACATGCGTACAAGGTTATGACTTTTATGTTTAAATTTCCTTGTGAATCAGAATGCTATGCTTTAATTTCCGCTAGCATGATATGAATGAAAATGCATGGATATAACTGAGATTTGATTTATCAGTTATTTTTCAATCTTATATATGTGCTAATTAATAAGAATGTTACATCCCTTACATGGGTCGTTAAACTCTAATGTTCCACTTGGACATTAAGCAAGTGCTTATGTTAGTCTTGAGAGGGTAAGATGGTTATCGTACGTAGTTACGAGCCTCCTCTGAGCTAATTAAGACATGCAAAATGGTTAAGGAAGGAAGGAAGAATTTGAAACTTCAAACTCCAAGATATTTCTAAAGTGTTAGAGGTTTTGACAATTGAATCCGTCATACCTCACAAACAATTTGAACCCTTGTTGTGCTTCAAACCCATCATACATGATTATATGTTTGTTGAGTGTAAATCGCTCATCCTTGCTATTATTAAATGTTTTACAGGTGATAAAGGTAAGATATACATGGATAAGGTCATTGCGAGTTAACTGTGGGTAGAGATGAGGAGGAGAAGAGGATTGAAGATGTAAGAGCACAATTGAAGTGTTAAGTCTGTTAGACCTACGGGTCACAACTTTATGTAAGGATGATGATTAAAGCTATTGTAATAGCTTAGTTTCCGCTGCAAGATTTGTACTCTTAATATTTGTAAGGATGTACTATTAATCACTTTAGTACATTAGTGTTGTATGGATATGTTGTTGTTGTTGTTGTTTGTTTCCTTCCTCTGACGGCGCCCGGGTCCCATGTGGGATTTTTGGGGGTCGTCACATTAACAACTTATAAATAGCTGCTCATATTGTACAAAGAAAGTAGTTAGTTGATTGATTAATAAAATTCAGAGTTATTCTGCAATTTCTTCTTGTTTGTGTGATATCAACAAAACCCTATTTGTGTGATTCGAGTAGTATTTGTTGGGTTTCGTACCAGCAAACGCAGCGGAAAAATACGGATTAAATCAAAACAAAACGAAACCCAAACCCGAGGATCTATGCGAAACAGTTTAATACAGATAGTTCAAGATTTTACCGATTAAAAGTGCGAATCTGAAACTTTGGTGAAGGTGTTGATCGTCTCCAAATCTTTAACGCAACCCAACTGGACAGCGTCTCTACGGTATCCACACGAACACCCGCGAATCGTCTTACGATCCGAACAAGAAGAATTACAGTACTAGCTGTATGATCTGTATCTCTCTTCTCTCTCTATATCTTTGAACTCTAGTCTTTCTTTTGTGAGCAACTAGGATTCTTAGAATACGTAAAACGTTAGATAGTTAGAGAATAGCTGATATATCATATATATAGCCTTTCATAGAGTAATTCCAAAACCTAATCTAATTAGGAGACTTAAAATCCGAATTTTATATTTATTAGATATATATATATTTAATCAAGTCTCACTTAATTAATATATATGCACAAATAAATATATATTCGTATTTCCTTCTAAAGGACTCTACTTCATACAGATTACATATATAAATATATATATATATGTATATAATTTAAAGCCATGATTTAATAAATCAATCTTATTGATATATTAAAATCATAGACATTTAAATTATCTCTCCTTGACGAATGTTCTTTGTGTGTGACCCTGTAGGTTATTATTACGTTGGCAATAATTTTAAATCATATTATAAAATTATAAACAGTGAGCGGCATCTAGTAATACATCACTGTTACCCAAGTAATAATAAAGTCATAGATTCGACGTTACCTTTTGTGACCAATGTTTCAATGTAATTTAATCCTTTTAACCATGATATCTAAGATTAAATTCAAGGCATGGATGTGTCATCCTCTTCATAATTTAATCTCAGTTTTCTTGATCAATGAGTAAACTATATGAAACAAATCTCTATTTGAGCATGGCCATGCATTTCATAGTTTCACTCAATCAAGAGGCCTATAGATATCACCCCTAATTTATAGGAGGGTTAAATTCCATCTACATCATTCCCATTTCTCACATAACTCATTATGCATCCAACAATCACCTTTATCGTCCACCCGGTTAAAGGTGACTTTTGATAATGTCAAAACGCATAACTCCTTATGTAGAAATGTCATGACTTCAGGTCGAAGGACCATTACATCATTGTCACTATGAGAATTACTTATGACACATAGCATAACGCTCCATGTAGAATTCTCATGGTGGGTCTGTCCAGTACTATGTTCTCTAACATGTACCTATGAATCAACTTAATATATCTCGTATATATTTATGACCAATGAGATATAGCCATCAGTTAATCCACATACTAGTCTCAATGTATTATTGTTGTCCCACTGACAATGATACTCGACTAGGGACATTTAAGAATAATGATACTTTACATACTTATATGATCTCATATTCAAGTCACATACTTGAATCCATATAATTAGTATCATTCTTCTAAGGACATTTATTATGTTAACATTTATATTACGCAGTAAATAAAACATAATAAAAGTAATTATCATTTAACCAAAAAAAAAACATAACATAAACATGGTGTCACAATCATTACATAATTGGCCACTAGGGCATACACTCTAACAGTATTGAATGTGTGATTCGTTCAAGAACCTTAAGTCGGCTTCTTGTGCGTACATCAACAAGTTGATTTAAGCTATCTGAGGTTGTACGCTTAAACACCCTACATCATACACTTTGTTGGGCGTACTAATTTCAAAACTACTTGGGTTTGAATTAATCAAGGAGTACCACAAGCTGGACCTTGATTTCCAACCGATAATTGAATCGTGCACACGGGGAGCTAATGGAGAGTACGTGTTTCAAGATGGATTCTTGTTTAAAGGTAATTGTTTGTGTATTCCGTCTTGTTCAATTTGAGAATTATTGGTAAGGGAAGCTCATGGAGGGGGTTTGGTTGGACATTTTGGCATCACTAAAACGTTAGCAATATTACAAGAACATTTCTTTTGGCCAAAAATGCAAAGAGATGTTACTGGGGTGATTGTGTGATGTGTGACATGTCAAAAAGCGAAGAGCACGTTTCATCAGGGGTTATATACTCCTTTGCCTATTCCGAATTCTCCATGGGAGGATGTAGCCATGGACTTCTGATGTAGGGTGTTTAAGCCTACAACCTTTGATAACTTAAATCAACTTGTTGATGTACGCACAAGAAGATGATTTAAGGGTCTTGAACGAATCACACGTTCTGATCCGTTGGAGGCATTGGGTGATAAGCGGTCGGTTGCAAATGTAAATCTTGCTTGGAAGGAAGTATCCTTAGATTTATTTTCTGTCAATGCATTGGCGAAAGGTTGGTTAGGAGGGGCTTGTCAACCTGTGGTTACTTTACTTATTAATACTGAGTTAAACAACTTCGGGACTTAGTCGAGAATTAGTCATTAGAGACTGACGTCAGGGGATGCGTCTAGCGTCAGGGGATAATTAGCGCATCGGGGATTAACGATGATGTCATCAGCAAATGTTATTGTTCTATCAGAGACTGTGACTGACGTCATCATCAGGGGATGTATTGTGCATCAGAGACTAGTCTTGTCATCAGGGACTAATTTAACCCATCAAGGGATAATTAGTCTCCGACAGTCTATTTTATCCTTCAGGGGTTGATTTAGTCTCCAATAGTGTATCTGGTCTGTCAGGGGATAATTAGTCTCCGACAGACAATTATCCACTCACGGGTACATTTATGTTATTCCTTATATTTTATTATATTACGTATTTGTTTTGGAAATTGTTACCAGTTTGAATTAGAATATCTATTTTCCTTGTTAGATTAGATATCTTTCCATTATGGAATTTTTTTCCATTGTAAAATTCTTTTTGAAGTGGGAATTAGGGTTTATTTTCAGCTTATAAAATAGCTGCTTGTAATATTCATAGGGGAGATTTTTTTTTGATTAATAAAATTGTGTGAGTTTTTATTTACGTTTATCCTGAAAGTTGGTGGTTAATTCGTTTAGACTTTCACAACTGATTTGTATTAGCTTGCGGGTGATTAAATTATTTAAGCAAACTAGTCATATCGATCCTTTAGTGCTGATTCCTAGTGATTAATTTCTTTACGGAATAGTGCTAAATTTATTTTTTCGCAACCTGTGTTTAATTCTACCGGATGAAATACATCATCTTGGTATCAGAGCCTGGGTTGGACGAATTCTCTTGACTCATTCTACATCCTACAATCTAATGGCTGGGGAAGAAGAACAAATTAGTCCACGAGGACTTACCATGGAGCAAGCACAAAACTTGCGTTGTGATAGGCAGATCAATGACTTGACTGAAAAGATGAACGAGTTACTAGCCATGTTAGATTGAAGAAACCCTTCCACAAGTCGAAATCGTAGTACAAGATCTGCTTGCACTTCAGACTCAGAAGGAGAAGAAGTGGCCAGACCAGCACCGAGGACGCAGAGAGACAATACTGACGATGATAAGGGTTTGAGGTTAGATATCCCAGACTTCGATGGCAGCATGAAGCCTAAAAAGTTCTTGGAATGGTTACAAAGAATTGAGAGAGTCTTTGAATACAAAGACAATGATGACCACAAGAAGTTCAAGGTGGCAGTATTACAATTCACAGGTTACGCTAATCTGTGGTATGAAGACTTGAAGAATAAGAGAAGAAGAGAAGGTAAGGCAAGGATTGTGTCTTGGGAAGCCTTGAAGGGTAGGATGAAGAAACGGTTCCTACCTTCAGATTATGTACAAGATGTGTTCTTGAAACTACAAAGTTTCAAACAAGGGCCACTATCGGTGGAAGAGTACACGATGGAGTTTGAGAAACTCACCATGTTATGCAATCTTGAGGAATGGGCAGAACACAAGATTGCTCGATTCTTAACAGGACTGAACAATAATATTGCCGAGAGAGTAGAGTTACAACCCTACTGGTCCTTCGAAGAAGTATGTAAGGTGGCCATGAGGGAGAAGCCAAGGTCAACAATTATATACGGCTAGTAAACAAAATGGTGGAAAAAGGCAAAAGCGAAAGGAGAAACGAAGCATCATCTGCGACAAAATTCACTCCTACCTTTGACAAGTTCAAGAACGACAAAGGAAAGGCTTTTACGCCATTGATGACGGAAGATAAACGAATTTGCTTCAATTGTAAGGGCTACAGACACATACAACAGGATTGTCCTAGCAATAGAGTAATGACTCTTCATGATGTCGAAGAGATTGAGGCATCTTATGCTCCTAAGGAGAGAGAAACACTTGAAGAAGAGGAATTGAATAACTGTGAAGTTGAAGATGAGTTCGAAGTTGATTCTAAGGAAGAACCCGAGACTCATGGATCACAATTGATCGTTCGAAGATTGTTACAGGCCAAACCAGTCCCTTTGGAAGCTGACTAAAGGGACAAGATTTTCATGACTAGAGTGTTGGTAAAGGACAAACTGTGCAACCTGATAATTGATACGGGTAGTTGCACCAATGTGGTCTCTACTACATTGATTGATAAATTAAATTGGCCAACGTCACCCCATCCCAAACCATACAAGTTACATTGGCTGAGTGATGGAGGAGAAGTTAAGGTGACAAAGCAAGCACTGATTTCCTTCGAGATTGACAAATTCAAGGATCAGGTGTTATGTGATGTTTGTGCCATGGATGCCTACCACATACTGTTGGGAAGACCATGGCAGTATGACAGGTTTGTTAAGTATGATAGCAGAACAAATGTATACATTGCCAAGGTAGGCAATAAGAAGACGGCCTTAAAACCTATATCCTCTCTGGGTGCACGCAGGGAGAATTTAATGGTGATTGAAAAACAATTGCAGGCTGAACTGGAACAAGAGGGTCGGGGCTACTTACTGATTGCTATTGGTTTTCAATCCGAGCCGAAGTCAGCAGAACCAAACAAAGACATTGAGAAATGGTTGGGAGAATTTCAGGATGTGTTCCCTGAAGACTTACCACCCGGTTGCCACCTATCAGGGGAATTGAGCATCAGATTGACTTAATCCCAGGAGCAACATTACCAAACAAGGCAGCTTACAGATGTAACCCCCAGGAAGCTCAAGAGATACAAAGACAGATTGAGGAGCTGATGGAACGAGGTTATGTACGAGAGAGCATGAGCCCTTGTGTTGTTCTAACTTTGGTGGTACCAAAGAAGGATGGAACATGGGGAATGTGCATTGATAGTAGAGCAGTAAACAACATTACTATCAAGTACAGATTTCCAATTCCAAGATTGGATGATTTGCTAGATGAGCAGCATGGTTCAGTGATATTTTCCAAGATTGATCTACGGAGTGGTTATCACCAAATCAGAATGAGGGAAGGTGATGAATGGAAGACAACATTCAAGACAAAAGTAGGTTTGTCTGAATGGTTGGTCATGCCTTTTGGACTTAGCAATGCACTAAGTGCCTTCATGAGGCTGATGAATGAGGTAGTAAAACCCTTCTTGGGAAAATTTGTTGTGGTGTATTTGGATGATATACTTATATATAGCAAAAATGTAGAAGATCATCTTAAACACTTGAGATTGGTGTTTGATATGTTGAGGAAGCAAAAGTTATATGCCAAATTAGAAAAGTGCTACTTCTTGGTGCCTAGCGTAACCTTCCTAGGCTATATAGTTTCTAAGGATGGAGTTTCAGTTGACCCATCAAAAGTGGAAGCTATCAAATCGTGGCCAGTACCAACTACAGTGACAGAGGTAAGATCTTTCCATGGTCTTGCGTCGTTTTATAGAAGATTTGTTAGAAATTTCAGTAGTGTGGTTGCACCTATTACTGAATGCATTAAGAAGGGAAAATTCGAATGGACGGAAGCTGCTCAAAAGGCGTTTGAAAGGGTGAAAGAGCTGTTATGCGATACGCCGGTCTTAGCTCTATCGGATTTTTCAAGTCCTTTTGAAGTAGAGTGTGATGCAAGTGGAGTTGGCATAGGAGCTGTCCTAGTGCAGAAGAAAAGGCCCATTGCCTATTTTAGTGAAAAGCTCAATGGCGCAAGACTGAACTACTCGACTTATGACAAAGAGTTCTACGCAATAGTGAGAGCTCTTGACCATTGGAGTCATTATATGCGACCACATCATTTCATATTACATTCGGATCATGAGGCTTTAAAATACATTCATGGGCAGCAGAAATTTAATCCTCGTCATGCTAAGTGGGTTGAGTTTTTGCAATCATTTAATTTCTCTTCAAAGCATAAACATGGCAAAGATAATGTTGTGGCTGACGCATTATCAAGAAGATATACATTGTTGGGGGTATTGAGTTCAGAATTGCTCGGGTTTGAATTAATCAAGGAATACTACAAGCTGGACCTTGATTTCCAACCGATAATTGAATCATGTGCACGGGGGGATCTAAAGGAGAGTATGTGCTTCAAGATGGATTCTTGTTCAAAGGTAACTGCTTGTGCATTCCATCTTCTTCAATTCGAGAATTTTTGGTTAGGGAAGCTCATAGAGAAGGGTTGGCTGGACATTTTGGCATCACTAAGATGTTAGCAATATTGCAAGAACATTTCTTTTGGCCAAAAATGCATGGAGATGTTACTGGGGTGATTGTGCGATGTGCGACATGTCAAAAAGCAAAGAGAACGTTTCATCAGGGGTTATACACTCCTTTGCATGTCCCGAATTCTCCATGGGAGGATGTAGCCATGGACTTCATTGTGGGATTGCCTCGGACTCAACGAGGTAACGATTCAATAATGGTGGTGGTGGACAGATTTTCCAAATTGGCGCACTTCCTGGCTTGTCATAAAACGGATAATGCGTCTCGAGTGGCTGATTTGTACTTGAAAGATGTGGTTCAATTGCATGGTGTACCACAAACCATAGTCAGTGACCGAGATACTAAATTTATGAGTTATTTTTGGAAGATGTTATGGAAACTGTTGGGCACTAAATTGTGTTTCAGTACTTCACATCATCCTCAAACGGATGGACAAACTGAAGTGACCAACAGAACTTTGGGAGTGTTGTTGCGTGGGTTGGTGAGCAAAACTACAAAGGATTGGGATGCCAAGCTTGCGCATGCCGAGTTTGCCTACAACAGATCCCCTACCTACGCCACAAAACATTCACCCTTTGAAGTGGTATACGGTGTAAATCCCAGAATTCCAGTGGATTTGATTCCTTTGCCAAAGGGTGAGTATGTCCATACTGATGCTAAACTAAAGGCTCAAGCTATGATGAAGTTACATGCACAAGTAAGAGCCATAATTGAAAAAGTGAACGCAAGGTACCAAGCTCTAACCAACAAACATCGAAAACAACCTGCATTTCAGGTGGATGATCTTGTTTGGTTGCATCTACAAAAAGAAAGGTTTCCTAACTTGCGTAAGCATAAGTTAATGCCTCGGTCGGAGGGTCCTTTCAAGATTGTTGAGAAGATTAACAACAATGCCTTTAAATTGTAGTTGCCATGAGATTATGGTGTAAATGCATATTTCAATATCGGTGATTTAACTCCTTATATTCATGCTGACGATGTAGCTCAATTGAGGACAATTGTTTCTGAAGAAGAGGAGGATGATCCGTTGGAGGCATTGGGTGATAAACAGTCGGTTGCAAATGTAAATCTTGCTTGGAAGGAAGTATCCTTAGATTTATTTTCTGTCAATGCATTGGCGAAAGGTTGGTTAGGAGGGGCTTGTCAGCTTGTGGTTACTTTACTTATTAATACTGAGTTAAACAACTTCGGGACTTAGTTGAGAATTAGTCATCAGACACTGGCGTCAGGGGATAATTAGCGCATCGGGGACTAACGTTGATGTCATCAGCGGATGTTATTGTTCTATCAGAGACTGCGACTAACGTCATCATCAGGGGATGTATTGTGCATCGGAGACTAGTCTTGTCATCAGGGACTTATTTAACCCATCAGGGGATAATTAGTCTCCGACATTCTATTTTATCCTTCAGGGGTTGAGTTAGTCTCCGATAGTGTATTTGGTCCATCAGGGGATAATTAGTCTCCGACAGGCAATTATCCACTGACGGGTACATTTATGTTATTCCTTATATTTTATTATTTTCCGTATTTGTTTAGGAAATTGTTTCCAATTTGAATTAGAATATCTATCTTCCTTGTTAGATTAGATATCTTTTGATGTAGGGAGTTTAAGCCTACAGCCTTGGATAACTAAATCAACCT
>CM025780.1:16942646-16969592 GCA_014636745.2 Centella asiatica | reverse complement strand
CCCTAAGCCTTAACTCACCATTACCATTTGATCCATGCACCGTCTCTAAAGATAAATCTATTTCGTTGCATTTTATGCCCACATCATCTTTCCATTATGGAATTCTTTCCATTGTAAAATTCTTTTCGAAGTGGGAATTAGGGTTTATTTTCAGCTTATAAATAGCTGCTTGTAATATTCATGGGGGAGATTTTGTTTTGATTAATAAAATTGTGTGAGTTTTTATTTACGTTTATCTTGAAAGTTGGTGGTTAATTACTTTAGACTTTCACAACTTATTTGTATTAGCTTGTGGGTGATTAAATTCTTTAAGCAAACTAGTCAGATCGATCCTTTAGTGTTGATTCTCGGTGATTAATTTGTTTACGGAATTGCGCTAAAGTTATTTTTCCACAACGTATGTTTGATTCTACCGGAATACATCACGTTCAAAGCTATTCGAATCACATGAATAAGGTTTTGTTTATATCACACAAACAAGAAGGAATTGCAGAAAAACTTTGAATTTTATTAATCAATCAACTATCTATTTTTATTGTACAACATGTGATGTTGGGTGTTTAAGCCTACAACCTCGGATAACTAAATCAACTTATTGATATATGCACAAAAAGCCAAATTAGGGTTCTTGAACGAATCACACGTTCAAGGCTATTCGAATCACACGAACAAGATCTTGTTTATATCACACAAACAATATAGAAATGCAGAATGAATCTGAGTTTCATTAATCAAAAGAAAAGTTCATTCTTTTTTTTTGTACAATAGAAGCAGCTATTTATAAGTTGTTAAAATCCCTAATTCTAATTGGAAAGAATTTTGTTACTAAAAGATATCTAATCTAACAAGGAAAGTAATCAATCCAATTTAATCTAGGAAACAAATAAATTATATGAAGTTCATAACCGAAACTAGAAAACCGAGAAAATTGACTGTCGGAGACTACAGTCCCTAATGACGTCATCTCTAGTCCCTGACAAGTAGAAAAACACCTGCTGATGACATCACTAGTCCCCGATGCTTGTTAGTCTCATGTGACGTTAGCGTTAGTCTCCGATGCGTTATTTCATTCTTCGGATGACGTCATTAGTCCCCGACGCGTAGTCTCTGACGCGTCATTAGTCCCTGGCGCGTCATTTCTCTGCAGGCTCGACTAAACTTAAAACAAATTTGTTTCCAATTTTGAAAACAAAATAATGACAGAAACGCAAGAATTCCTTGGTGAATCACAACGCTTATCAGCCCATTTCCAAGTTTCAATACCTTCCTCATAATTCACTAAACATAGCCCCAAAGCTTTTAATTCTTCAACCTTCAAACACGTTGCATTTAACAAGCTCACAGCAAACTTCTTAGTTTTTGACCTAGTAGTTGGACCCCATAACCTGTGTTCTTGCCCACCATCTGATTCCTTCCCGTCTATGGCCACATCAACATGAGCAGCTATTTATAAGCTGTTAAGATCCCTAATCCTAATTGGAAAGAATAATACATTGGAAAGAAATCTAATCCAATAAGGAAAGCAAACAAACCTATTAGAACTAGGAAACAAATACGAAACAAATACAGAAATAATTAAAATACATGAAAAATAATAACTGAAACTATCAGTGGATAATTAAGTTGTCAGAGACTAATTATCCTCTGACGAGCAAATTTGGCTATCGGAGACTAATTAGTCTCTAACGAATAAATTTGGCTATCGGAGACTAATTAGTCTCTGACGAGTAAATTTGGCTATCGGAGACTAATTAGTCTCTGATGACTTCAACTGTCGGAGACTAAGTAGTCCCTAATGACTTGAACTATGGGAGACTAAGTAGTCTCTGATGACGTCATCCGTTGTCTCCAATGTAGAAATTAGTCTCTGAGGTGACATCATTCGTACTCTCCGATGCAGAAATTAGTCTTTGATGTGATGTCATCCGTAGTCTCCGATGCAGAAATTAGTCTCTGATGTGACGTCATCCGTAGTCTCCGATGCAGAAATTAGTCTTTGATGCCATTTCTCGGCCAAGTCTCGACTAGGCTAGTCCCTGATGCACACTTTATCATACCCATCTTAACTAATAAGCTATAAAGCTATAAATCAACTAAAACAAACTATAAGCTGATTATCCTATCACATCATACTCCCCTTCTTAAGAAACAATTATCCTCAATTGTGTAGCATCTTCACGAAAAACACAAGGAGTAAAAATCTCAACTCTAGCCATTACCTAATGTCTACAACAAAACTAATTATATTGAAAAACAAGAGAAATTCCACTAATCCCTTGCCCTGATCAAATGAAATCTGTAGTGTAGATTGAATTGAAAACCCACTGACCAACAATCTTTTGTCACCATGATCAAAATAGGACTTGGCATGTATTGCAGAATGAATTGGTTGATAACTAACCATTAAGATATTGTTGTCAATGCCAACATAAAACCTTACCTGCTGTAATCTCCGGCCAACATAAGACTTTGAAGTTGTTTTCCAAACTCAACATGGTGGCAAAACAACTTGTCCCTTGTAATTTTCCCGATTTAATTCAGGTCTATACAAAGTATATTTCCGAAACATTGCAACGGTAACCACCATAATCTTCTCTGTTTCATCTGACTTAGAATTTTCAAAGGATTTGCTCAAAGGGTTCAATGAAGAAACTGGTACATCAAGTGGAAACTCCTCAGATTGAACATTCTTGAATTTAGTACACACCTGATTTAAGATCTCAGTAGGTTCACCATCACTTAATTCTACTTCTAAAGGAACTGAATTCAGATGCAAAATTCTTCTAGTAAGTAGTTGTGAACCACGTGTTTCAGGTTCTTCCTCTGAGTCAATCTCAAACTCTTCACTCTTTTCCTTGTAGAACTTTTGCTCCCCTTCTTTAGCTGTTTCTATCCCCTTGGAAACATAGGCTGCTTCAATTTCTTTAATGTCATGCAAGGTCATAACTCTATTGCTAGGACATTCCCTTTGCATGTGCCCATAGCCCTTGCACTTGAAGCAAATCTTCCTATCTTCTGAAGTTAAGGTTGCAGATTTCTCCTATTTATTCTCAATGAACTTGTGGAAGCTTGGAGTGAAACTAGAAATAGGTTGTGACTCTTCTCTCTCCTCAGGCCTCTTCCATTCAACAGTCCAGTTGTTGGGCCTTTCAAGTCTACTTCTTTGAATCTTGTCTTGTCTCTCCACCTTCACAGCAAGTTTAACAATATCTTCAAAGAATACATACGGCCTTAGTTCAACCGTGTCTGCTATTTCTCGATTCAATCCTTTTAGGAAACGAGAAATAGTTTGCTCCTCTGGCTCAACCAGTTCACATCACAGTTTTAAGGATTCAAACTCCTTCACGTAGTCTTCAACACACATGCCTCCTTGTCGAAGTGTTTGCAGATGCAAGTATAACTCTTGTTTGTAATAATCAAGAACGAACCTCTTCCTCATTAGGTTCTTCATTATGCGCCAGCTAGTAATGAGTTCGTCACCGTCTCGTCTTCTTTGAGCCACTAAGTTGTCCCACCATAGGCTAGCATATTTCGAGAACTCTAAAGCTGCCAGTTTACATTTTCTTTCTTCTGTGTGGTTTTGGAATTCAAAGATCTTTTCGACCTTTTGCACCCATTCCAAGAACTCTTCAGGGTCACTACTTCCAGTGAAAGAAGGAACTTTTAGTTTTATATTTGAATGTTCTTCACGAACATTAGGTGGGTCGTTACGAACATTATTTTCCATCTCTTGTTTTGGACCTTCAATTTCTCGAGCATGACCGTTGTTATGCCCCAACAATCTGACAATCATCTCTTCCAGCTGATCCAATTGATTTTGCATTCAATGGATCTTTGCATCTTGTAAAGTTGCTCCACGAGGTAAACCCGTTTCTCCAATATTATCGTGTCCACTTGAATCAGACATCTTCAATTTGGCTGAATAATCAAACAGACTTCCGATGGAATTTCTAGATTGTAGTTCGAACACAACACTCCATAATATATTTTATGTAAGAAACCAGAAAACAAGAATGAATCACACGTCCTTGATTTCTCACTCCCAACGCCAAATAGCTCTGATACCAATATGATGTAGGGTGTTTAAGCCTATAGCCTTAGATAGCTTAAATCAACTTGTTGATGTACGCACAAGAAGATGATTTAAGGGTCTTGAATGAATCACACCTTCATAGCTATTCGAATCACATGAATAGGGTTTTGTTTATATCACACAAACAAGAAGGAATTGCAGAATAACTCTGAATTTTATTAATCAATCAACTATCTATTTTTATTGTACAACATGAGCAACAATTTATAAACTGTTAAGATCCCTAATCCTAATTGGAGAGAATAATACATTGGAAAGAAATCTAATCCAATAAGGAAAGGAAACAAACCTATTAGAACTAGGAAACAAATACAGAAATAATTAAAATACATGAAAAATAATAGCTAAAATTGTCAGTGGATAATTAAGTTGTCGGAGACTAATTATCCTCTGACGAGCAAATTTGGCTATCGGAGACTAATTATTCTCTGACCAATAAATTTGGCTATCGGAGACTAATTAGTCTCTGACGAGTAAATTTGGCTATCAGAGACTAATTAGTCGCTGATGATTTGAACTGTCGGAGACTAAGTAGTCTCTGATGACGTCATCCGTAGTCTCCGATGCAGAAATTAGTCTCTGAGGTGACGTCATCCGTAGTCTCTGATGCAGAAATTAGTCTCTGATGTAACGTCATCCGTAGTCTCCGATGCAAAAATTAGTCTCTGATGCCATTTCTCGGCCAAGTCTCGGCTAGGCTAGTCCCTGATGCACACTTTATCACACCAATCTTAAATAATAAGCTATAAAGCTATAAATCAACTAAAACTAACTATAAGCTGATTATGCTATTACATCAACTTCATTGTGGGATTGCCTTGTACTCAAAGAGGTAAAGATTCAATAATGGTTGTGGTGGATAGGTTTTCCAAGATGGCACACTTTATGGCTTGTTATAAAACTGATGATGCATCTCAAGTGGCTGATCTATATTTGAAAGAAGTGGTTCGATTACATGGTGTTCCACGAACCATAGTCAGTGATCGGGACACAAAGTTTATGAGTTACTTTTGGAAGACACTATGGAAATTGTTGGGCACTAAACTATATTTTAGTATTTCACATCATCCTTAAACGGATGGACCAACTGAGGTGACCAACAGAACTTTGGGGGTTTTGTTGCCAGGATTGGTAAGCAAGTCAACCAAGGATTGGGATGTCAAGCTTGCACATGCTGAGTTCGCATACAGCCGCTCTCCCACTTATGACACAAAACATTCACCTTTTGAAGTGGTATATTGTGAAAATCCAAAAATCCCAGTGGATTTAATTCCTTTGCCAAAAGGTAAGTATGTCCATTCTGATGCGAAAGCAAGGGCTCAAGCTATGATGAAGTTACATGCATAAGTACAAGCCAGAATTGAGAAAGTAAATGCAAGGTACAAGGTTCTAACCAATAAGCATCGAAAACAGCCTGAATTTCAAGTGGGTGATCTTGTTTGGTTGCATCTAAGGAAGGAAAGGTTCCCTAACATGTGTAAGCATAAGTTAATGTCTCGGTCCGAGGGTCCTTCCAAGATAGTTGAAAAAGTTAACAACAATGCCTTCAAGTTGGAGTTGCCACGAAATTATGGGTTAAGTGCAACATTCAACATCGGTGGTTTGGCTCCATATTCATGATGACAATGTGGCTCAATTGAGGACAATTATTTCTAAAGAAGAGGAGGATGATCTGTTGGAGTCATTGGGTGCCAAACAAACAGATGCAGTTTCGGAAGGAAGAATAAATCTTGCTTGGAAGGAAATATCCTTACATTTATTTTCTATTAATGCATTTGCGTGATGTTGGTTAGGAAGTGCTTGTCAACTTGTTGTTACTTTGCTTGTTAATAAGGAGTTGAGTAATTGCGGGACTTAGCCGAGAATTGGGCAAGAGCTGGCGTCAGGGGATGTTTAATGCATCGGGGACTAAGGATGATGTCATAAGCGGATTTGTTTATCACATCGGAGATTACGACTGACGTCATCATCAACGGATAAATTATACATCGAAGACTAGTTTAGTCATCAGAGTCTAATTTAACCCGTCAGGGGATAATTAGTCCCCGACAATCTATTTCATCCGTCAGGGGATGATTTAGTCTCTGATAGTGTATTTGATCCGTCAAGGGATAATTAATCTCCAACACTCAATTATCCACTAATGGGTACAGTTGTTTTATTTCTTATACTTTATTATTTTTCGTGTTTATTTGAGTAATTGTTTCCTATTTAAAATAGGTTTGTTATTTTTCTTATTAGATTATATTTCTTTCCTTTGTAATATTCTTTCCAATTAGGATTAGGTTTTCTTGATTATTCAGCTTATAAATAGTTGTTCATAATGTATGGAGAAGACAGACTTTGATTAATAAAATTGTGTGTTTTTACTTACGATTATCCTGAAAGTTGGTGGTTAATTCCTTTATACTTTCACAACTAATTTGTTTTAGCTTGCGGGTGATTAAATTCTTTAAGCAAACTAAACAGATTGATCCCTTAGTGTTGATTTTCTGGTGATTAATTTCTTTACGGAGTCTTCCTAAAGTTATTTTCCGCAACCTGTGTTTGATACTACTAGATCAAATACATCATGACCAACCATTCGTACAGCCCGTGCTTGATCTTGAATGCAGTTTTCCATTCATCTCCTTCTCGCATTCGAATTTGATGGTATCCCCTTTTCAAGTCAACCTTTGAGAACACAACAGCCCCATGTAGCTCATCCAACATATCATCTAGCCTAGGAATTGGATAACGATATTTTACCGTTATCTTGTTCATTGCGTTGCTGTCCACACACATCGTCATTGATCCATCCTTCTTTGGCACTAGCAAAGCTAGAACTGAACATGGACTCATGGACTCTTGCACATATCCTCTCTCAATCAGTTCATCAACTTGCCTCTTGAATTCCTTTGCCTCCTCTGGATTACATCTATAGGCTGCTTTGTTTAGTAAAGATGCTCCCGGTATTAAGTCAATCTGATGTTCTATGCCTCGGATTGGTGGTAATCCTTTAGGCAATTCCTTGGGAAACAATGCCTTAAACTCATCGAGTAAGTCCTGAAGTCGTGGGTTATTAATCAGCGAACTCGACTTCAATACTTCGTGTGCCAGTAGCAGTAGAACAGTCCCACCTTCTTGCAAGTTTTTTTTTATTTCATGTCTACTTGCCAACAAGGACTCCCTTGCTTCCTTCACTTTAAATGCTTTATTCACTTTAGCCCTTGCTTTCTGATCATCTAAAATTTGTTTGGGTGTCATAGGCTTTAGTATAATCTTTTGTCCCTCCTTGTGAAAAGCATTAAGTGTTATGCTTTCCGTCATGAATAACATGGCGATAAAAATGGCAAGGCCTTCCCAAAAGCATATGACATGCGTCCATCTGTGGTATGACGTCAAACAACACTTCATCTTTATATATGTTTCCAACTGAAAGCGAAATCAAGACTTGCTTGTCTACGTTCACCACATTGTCTTGATTAATCCATTGAAGTTTGTATGGACTAAGGTGCTTCCTTGTCTTGAGTTGTAGCTTCTCTACAACCTTGCTTGACACCATGTTCGTACTACTTCCTCCATCAATAAGTAAGTTTCGCACCTTCTTCAACACAGTACACCTTGTTTGGAATATAGTCTCATGTTGATCAGCTTTGTCTACCACTTTGGCATTAAGTAGATGCCTCAACACTAGCAATTCACCATCATCACACTCCACTTCTTGATCTTGGAAATCATCATCATACCCTTCTTTAGGGTCGAAATCACTATCACAGGCAGTTTCCATTGCAAACGCCTCTCTTACTTCTTATATAGTAAAGGTCTTCTTGTTTGGACAATCCATGGCATAATGGCCTAGCCCCTTACACTTGTAACAAGTAATGTTACTCAGATCCTTCTTTGATTTATCCTTCTTTGCCATACTATCCACCACTTTCTTGTTACCCTTACTCTTGAAATCACTAGATTCTGCTTTTTTATCCTCTGATCTCCATGAACTAGTGTTTTTATTAGGCTTTAAGTATGATCTTGATGTATTTGATCTGGTAGGACCAAACACATGTTACAGAAAATAACTTTAGGAAGACTCCGTAAAGAAATCAATCACCGGGAAATCAACACTAAAGGATCAATCTGTTTTAGTTGCTTAAAGAATTTAATCACCCGCAAGCTAAAACAAATCAGTTGTGAAAGTATAAAGGAATTAACCACCAACTTTCAGGATAATTGTAAGTAAAAACTCACACAATTAATATTAATCAAAGTCTCTCTTTTCCTTACATTATGAACAACTATTTATAAGTTGAATAATCAAGAAAAACCTAATCCTAATTGGAAAGAATATTACAAAGGAAAGAAATCTAATCTAAAAAGGAAAAATAACAAACCTATTTTAAATAGGAAACAATTAATGAAATAAACACGAAAAATAATAAAGTATAAGAAATAAAACAGTTGTACCTGTCAGTGGATAATTGAGTGTCGGAGACTAATTATCCCCTGACGGATCAAATACACTATTTTTTTTTTATTAAATTGGGAATAAAATAGAAAGAAAAGAAAGATACAGAAATAACGAGGGGCATACCCCCGGCCTACTAGCACAGGTCGCTAGCTAGGGAGACAAACCAACACAGAAAAACCTGCAAGCAAAACAAAGCAAACAGAAGGACATCAAGAAAAAAACACCTAACAAAAATACATCACAATATCCAGAAGGACATCACTACTACAGCAAGGGTAAAAAAACTAACACCAATGCCACAAGGAAGCATCAGCAGAATAAAAACTTCTTCACTGTAGAAACAGAAGCAGTCATGCAGCATTGCAGCAACAAAGAAGTCACTAAGATTAGCATAGAAGACACTATACTTGGAGGGCAGCAGCAGCAGAAAAAATCATCAGCAGTAGTTGCAGCTAACATCACTGCAGCAAGAAAATTGCAGCAGAACTACGCAGTAATCTGCGGCAGAAACAACATTACAACACTGCAGCAGTAGTCTAGCAGAGGCAACAATGACAACAGCAAATCATGACATCATGACAGCAGCAGCAAATCGCAGCCGATCACAGCAGCAATCGCCAATTCAAATACAAGCATCAGCAAATCGCAATTACCATGACAGCAATCGCAATTTCAAAAACACTTCCAAGAAAGCAACATTACAAGCATCAACACATTGCAGCAGAACACAGCAATCTGAAATCTGCAGCAGCAGCAATCTGCAGCAGATTATCATGACACAGCAGCAGAATATAGATGAAATAGGCTGTCGGATACACTATCGGAGACTAAATCATCCCCTGATGGATGAAATAGGCTGTTGATGACTAATTATCCCCTGATGGGTTAAATTAGTCTCTGGTGACTAGACTAGTCTTCGATGTATACTTATCCGCTGATGATGACGTCAGTTGTATTCTCCGATGTGATAAAAGATCTGCTGATGACATCATCCTTAGTCCCTGATGCCTAAACATCCCCTGACGCCAGTCTATGATGACTAACTCTTGGCTAAGTCCCGAAGTTGCTTAATTCAATATTAACAAGTAAAGTAACAACAGGTTGACAAGCACTTCCTAACCAACATCCCGAAAATGCATTAATAGAAAATAAATTTAAGGATATTTCCTTCCAAGCAAGAAGATTTATTCTACCTTCCTAAACTGCATCCGTTCGTTTGGCACCTAATGACTCCAACCGATCAGATCTGTTTGCATTCGCTTTATGTTGCCTCTCTACCTTCACGGCTACTTTAACAACATCTTCGAAGAACACATACAGACTAAGCTCAACTGTATCTGCTATTTCTCTATGCAATCCTCTCAAGAAACAAGCAATAGTTTGCTCTTCCGGCTCGAAAAGTTCACATCACAATTTCAAGGATTCGAATTCTTTCATGTAATCCTCAACTCCCATTCCTCCTTGTCTAAAGGTTTGCAGATGCAAGTATAGCTCCTGTTTATAATAATTAGGAACAAACCTCTTCCTCATCAGGTTCTTCATCATATGCCAGCTAACAATGGGTTCTTCCCCATCTCGCCTTCTTTGTGCAACCAAGTTATCCCACAAAAGACTAGCATACTTTGAGAACTCCAAAGCCGCCAATTTGCACTTTCTTTCTTCTGTATGGTTTTGGAATTCAAAGATCTTTTCAACCTTTTGAACCCATGCCAAGAACTCTTCAGGATCACTGCTCCCAGTGAAAGAAGGAACTTTCAGCTTTATGTTTGAATGCCCTTCACGAACATTAGGTTGATCGTTACGAGCATCAGTTTCCTGCTCCTGTTCTGGACCATCAGCTCCTGTTCTAGACCATCAGCTCCTTGGCCATGATTGTTGTCATGTCCCAACAATCTGGTCATCATCTCTTCCAATCGATCCAATTGAGTAGTCATTGTTGCATGTTGATTTCGTAAACGTTGGATCTTTGCATCCTGCAAGGTTGCTCCATGAGGTAAACCCGTGTCACCTATGTTATCGTGTCCACTTGAATCAGACATGTTCAATTCAATCAAACAAATTCCTGATAAAAAATTCCTGACTATAGTTCAAACACAATACACTAGAGAATACTTGATGTAGGGTGTTTAAGCCTACAGCCTCGGATATACTAAATCAACTTGTTGATGTACGCACAAGAAGTTGATTTAGGGTTCTTGAACGAATCACACTTTCAAGGCTATTCGAATCATAAGAATAGGGTTTTGTTTATATCTCACAAACAAGAAGGAATTATAGAATAACTATGAATTTTATTAATCAATCAACTATCCTTATTATACAACATGAGAAACTATTTATAAGTTGTTACGATCCCTATTCCTAATTGGAAAGAAATCTAATCCAATACAGAAAGAAAGCAAACCTATCAAACTAAGAAACATATACGAAAATAAATAAAATACAAGAAAATTAATAACCGAAACTATCAGTGGATAATTAAGCTGTCGGAGACTAATTATCCTCTAGCGAGCAAACTTGGCTATCGGAGACTAATTAGTCTCTAACGACGTAAACTTGAACCGTCAGAGACTAAGTAGTCTCTGATGTGACGTCATCCGTAGTCTCCGATGCAGAAATTAGTCTTTGATGTGATGTCATCCGTAGTCTCTGATGCAGAAATTAGTCTCTGATGAATGCTATTTCCAGATAATATCTCGGCCAAGTCTTGACAAAGCTTCAAATGCATCAAATTCTTGTTTTGACAGCAACGTAAGGACAGAATTACAGGTACCTTTCAATGGATCATATTGTATATTAAGCCAAGTCCAATTTCTATCCCTTCTCCATAATTCTCCAAACATAAACCCAAGGCTTTACACTCTTCAAGTGACAAACCCGCTACCTTTGACAAACTAATGTCACGCTTCTTAGCTTTAGACCGGGTAACTGGACCTCCAAGCCTTAACTCACCATCATCATGCGACCCATTACTGATCAGGCCCACATCAATACTCCACATAAGAAACTAGAAAACAAGAAAGTGTCAAGCGTTCTTGATTTCCCACTCCCAATGCTATGTCTTGCCCTGATACCAATATGATTGATCCATTGGATTAATTAGGGTTAATTAACTTGTAATCAATTTTTAGTTAGGTTCTAGTTTTGTATTTTTAGTAATGTAAGTTTGTTGAAGTAAAGCTGTTGTGGTCAAGAAATAGACGTCGAGCCTCAACAGATGTCGAGTCTCGTTAGGGGATGCCGAGCCTCGCATCAGGGGATGTTCCTACGCGCGTCAGGGAATAAATGGTCATTAGAGACTATGCGCGTCAGGGGATAACATGGTCATCGGGGACTAAGGTTTTGTCAGGGTATAAATTATACTGTCGGAGACTAAGCTTGTCAGGGGATAATTTGTACTGTCAGAGACTAAGTGCAAATTAAGCCTGTCGGTGACTAATTCCAGTTAACCCACCAAGGACTATTTCCTCGGTTACAGTTTGTTAAATTATTTTTATTAGTTTGCTAATTGTAATAGGTTTGTTTCTATTCTTTCCTTGTTTAATTAGATTCTTTTTCAGATTAGATTTCTTTCCGTTGTACAGTTCTTTCCATAACTGGATTAGATTTTTCTTTCCATTGTAGAATTCTTTCCAAAGTAGAATTAGGGTTTGATAACAGCTTATAAATAGCTGCTTATGTTGTACGATAAAGAGAGACTTTGATTAATAAACTAGTGTGAGTTTTTACTTACGTTTATCCTGAAAGTTGGTGGTTAATTCCTTTATACTTTCACAACTAATTTGTATTAGTTTTGCAGGTGATTAATTTCTTTAAGAAAACTAAACAAATTGATCCTTTAGTGTTGATTTATGGTGATTAATTTCTTTACGAAATCCTCCTAAAGTTATTTTCTGCAACCTGTGTTTGATCCTGCCAGATCAAATACATTAGGGTGTTTAAGATTACAGCCTCGAATAGCTTAAATCAACTTGTTGGAAAGGATAATACATTGGAAAGAAATTTAATTTATCAAGGAAAGAAAACAAACCTATTGTAACTAGGAAACAATTACCCAAACAAATACAGAAAGTAATAAAATACATAAAAACCATAATCGTAGTTATCAGTGGATAATTAAGCCGTCGGAGACTAATTATCCCCTGACGGGTAAATTTAACTGTCGGAGACTAACTATCCCCTGACAGATAAATTTAGCTGTCAGAGACTAACTATACCCTGACAAACAAATTAAGCTGTCGGAGACTAAGTATCCCCTGACGGCCGTAGTCTCTGACGTTGAATCACATCCCCTGACGTTTTCCTCGACATCCCCTGATGCTATTCTCGTCATCCCCTGATGCCTGTTCTTGGCTAAGCTTCAACTGTTCCTGTCTCTATTTCTGAAAGCAAAGTAATAACAGAATTATAAGCACTTTGCAAAGGATCACAATGCACGTTCGACCAAGTCCAAGTTTCTTTTCCATCTTCATAATGTTCCAAACATAAACCCAATGTCTGAAACTCTTCAAGTCTTAAACCTGCTGTCGTTGACAAGTTTGCTTCAAACTTCTTAGACTTGGATGTAGTAACTGGACCCTTACGTCTTAGCTCACCAACTCCATCTGATCTATGCAATGTTTCTAAGGAAGACAAATCTGATTCCTTCTTTTTCATGCCCACATCAAGAAGGTTAGAACATGGGAAAAAATGAAGAAACTCCTGAAATAGAAGTTCTTACCCACTTATTATGTTTAAGAGAACTTTGCCAAGTTCCATCATCTTGAACAGGGGAACAAGTCTGTTGAAGAGTATGCAAGGGAATTCAAAGCCTTTTGTGATGAAGTTTGGCATAACAGAGGATGAACCACAAACCTTGGTTCATTTTCTAGGAGGGTTAGATTCACGTATAGCTAAGGTTGTGGAGCTACACCCCTATTCCACCCTTGAAGACCTCATCATACTAGCCCATAAAGTCAAACAACAACTTAAAACCAAAGGTAAATTTGAGGCCTCACGCCCTTTTACCAAAACAACTCCTTTCACAAAGCCTAATTCCCCTACCTCAAAACCCACCCCTGCAAACACCCCCCCAAATAACCCACAGAACAACCCCAATAATCCCAGTATACGAGCCCCAAGAAGATGCTTTAGGTGTCAAGGCTTAGGTCACATTGCTTCGAAATGTCCTAAAAAGAAGGTGGTGCACCTTGTTGATTTTGAAACTTATTCAGCAAACCATGACAAGGGAATGGAAACGGAGGATTATGGAGAAGGAGAGATGGAGAGAACGTATGTACTTGGCCCAGATGAAGGAGAATAATTGGTTATGAGAAGAGCTCTTAGTGGTGTTGCTGGTCACGAGGAACAGGTGCAAAGAGAAGCTATTTTCCTCACTAGGTGTACCATTTAGGGGAATGTTCGTAGATTATTGATGGAGGAAGTTGCACCAATGTAGCATCTCAAACATTGGTTTTGAGGCTCAAACTCAGTACTACACCCCCTCCTAATCCTTATGTAATTCAATGGCTCAATCAAGGTAATTGTCTTAATGCATTTGATCTGGAAGGATCAAACACAATGTAGAAATTAACTTTAGGAAGACTCCGTAAAGAAATTAATCACCAAGAATCAACACTAAAGGATCGATTATATTAGTTTGTTTAAAAAATTTAATCACCCACAAACTAAACAAATTTGGTTGTGAAAGTATAAAGGAATTAACCACTAACTTTCAGGATAATTACAAGTTTAAAACTCACGAATTCTGTATATATCAAAGTCTGCCTCAATATACATTATGAGCAGCTATTTATAAGCTGAGATAAAAACCTAATCCTAATTAGAAATGATATTACATTGGAAAGAAGTCTTAACTAACAAGGAAAGAATACAAACCTATTCTGAATAGGAAACAAATATAAAACAAACATGGAAAATAATAATAAATTAAAAAAATTAAAAGAAAAACAACATATCTGCACCCATCAGTGGATAATTGTTCGTCAGTGGATAATTATCCCCTGACGAGTTAAATAGGTTGTCGGAGACTAACTATCCCTGATCCATTGGATTAATTAGGGTTAATTAACTTGTAATCAGTTTTTAGTTAGGTTCTAGTTTTATATTTTTAGTAACGTAAGTTTGCTGAAGTAAAACTGTTGTGGTCGAGAAATAGACGTCGAACGTCAAGGGATGTCGAGTCTCGTCAGGGGATGCTGAGCCTCGCATCAGGGGATGTTCCTATACGCGTCAGGGAATAAATGGTCATCAGAGACTATGCGCGTCAGGGGATAAAATGGTCATCGGGGACTAAGGTTTCGTCAGGGTATAAATTATACTATCGGAGACTAAGCTTGTCAGGGATAATTTGTACTGTCGGAGACTAAGTGCAAATTAAGCCTGTCGGTGACTAATTCCAGTTAACCCGTCAGTGACTATTTCCTCGGTTACAGTTTGTTAAATTATTTTTATTAGTTTGCTAATTGTAATAGGTTTGTTTCTATTCTTTCCTTATTTAATTAGATTCTTTTTCAGATTAGATTTCTTTCCGTTGTACAGTTCTTTCCATAACTGGATTAGATTTTTCTTTCCATTGTAGAATTCTTTCCAAAGTAGAATTAGGGTTTTATAACAACTTATAAATAGCTGCTTATGTTGTACGATAAAAGGAGACTTTGATTAATAAACTAGTGTGAGTTTTTACTTAAAAGGAGACTTCTTGTAAATATGTGGACTTAATGTAGGCTCAAGCAAAGTATATCAATGAAACAAAGCAGCAGTAACCACCATGGTCTTCTGAGGCGGGTTTTGACTCAGACCTGTTGTGAGGTTTTGGTTGTTGCCTTTCCATGTCTGTTTGCTCTGTTTAGCTTGTTGTTTTCCCAATGTTGGTTTGCCTCCTTAGCTAGCGACCTGTGCTAGTAGGCCGGGGGGGGGGGGGTATGCCCCTTGTTATTTCTATTTCTTCCTTTCTTTTTATTACTTTCCCAATTTAACAAAGAAAAAGTACTCAAAACCATCCTTGGGTTCAGCACAAGCATGTTCCAAGCTTTCAAAAAGTTCTCCATGAGTTTGGTTAGCTTCTGAAGGTTCTGAATTTGTTTGCAAAATCCTTCGAACAAGCAGTTGTGAACCACGCGTTTCAGGTTCTTCTTCAGAGTCAACTTCAAACTCCACATCAACCTTTTGACACACCCCTTGCTTCCCTTCTTTAGCTGGTTCTATCTCTTTGGAAGCATAGGGTGCCTCAATTTCTTCAATGTCACACAAGGTCATGACTCTATTGCTAGGACATTCCCGTTGCATGTGGCCATATCCCTTACAGTTGAAGCAAATTTTCCTATCTCCTGAAGTTAAGGGTGCAGATTTCTTCTCGTTATCCTCCTTGAACTTGTTGAGGTTTGGGGTAAACTTAGCAACAGGTTGTGCTTCTTTCTGCTCCTCTGGTCTCTCCCATTCAAAAAACCGGTGGTTGGGCTTGCTATGTCTAATTCCTTGAGCTTTAACATGTTTCTCCGCTCGCATAGCCACTTTACAAATTTCTTCAAAGGACCAATAAGGTTGCAGTTCAACCTTTTCAGCAATATTGGAATTTAGTCCAATTAAGAAACGTGCAATCTTGTGTTCCACTCTCTCTTCTAGATCACAGAGCATCGCTAACTTTTCAAACTCCATTGTGTACTCCTCAAGTGAAAGTGCCCCTTATTTGAAACTTTGTAATTTTAGGAACATGTCTTGCACGAAGTTAGTAGGAAGGAACCGTTTCTTCATTCTGTTTCTCAATGCTTCCCATGACTCTATCCGTGCCTTGCCTTCTTTTCTTCTTTTGGCTCTTAGATTTTCATACCACAAGTTTGCATAACCTGTGAATTTCAGCACAACCACCATGAATCTTTTACGATCATCGTAATCCTTATAATCAAAGATTCGTTCAATACGTTGTAACCATTCAAGAAACTTTTTTGGTTTCATACTTCCATCAAATTCTAGAACATCTACACGAAAACCTTTATCGTCATCAATGTTTTCTCTCGGCCTCCGTGGTGCTGGTCTAACCACTTCTTCTCCCTCTGAGTCTGAAGTGCAAACAGATCTCGTACTTCTGTTTGGACTCGTAGAAGGGTTCCTTCAATCCAACCTGGCTAGTAACTCGTTCATCTTTTCGGTTAGGTCATTGATCTGCCTATCACGACGCAAGTTTTGTGCTTGCTCCATAGTAAGTCCTCTTGGAATAATTTGTTCTTCCTCTCCAGCCATTAGATTGTAGGTTGTAGAATAAGCCAAGAACAATCCGTCCACCAAAGCTCTGATACCAAGATGATGTATTTGATCTGGCAAGATCAAACACAGGTTGCAGAAAATAACTTTAGGAGGATTTCGTAAAGAAAGTAATCACCAGAAATCAACACTAAAGGATCAATTTGTTTAGTTTGCTTAAAGAAATTAATCACCCGCAAAACTAATACAAATTAGTTGTGAAAGTATAAAGGAATTAACCACCAACTTTCAAGATAAACGTAAGTAAAAACTCACACTAGTTTATTAATCAAAGTCTCTCTTTATCGTACAACATAAGCAACTATTTATAAGCTGTTATAAAACCCTAATTCTACTAAAGAATTCTACAATGGAAAGAAAAATCTAATCCAGTTATGGAAAGAACTGTACAATGGAAAGAAATCTAATCTGAAAAAGAATCTAATTAAACAAGGAAAGAATATAAACAAACCTATTACAATTAGCAAACTAATAAGAATAATTTAACAAACTGTAACCGAGGAAATAGTCCCTGACGGGTTAACTGGAATTAGTCATCGACAGGCTTAATTTGCACTTAGTCTCCGATAGTACAAATTATCCCCTGACAAGCTTAGTCTCCGACAGTATAATTTATACCCTAACGAAACCTTAGTCCCCGATGACCATTTTATCCCCTGACGCGCATAGTCTCTAATGACCATTTATTCCTTGACGTGCGTAGGAACATCCCCTGATGCGAGGCTCGGCATCCCCTGACGAGATTCAACATCCTTTGAGGCTCAACATCTATTTCTCAACCACAGCAGCTTTACTTCAACAAACTTATGTTACTAAAAATACAAAACTGGAACCTAACTAAAAACTGATTACAAGTTAATTAACCCTAATTAATCCAATGGATCAATCCCTTGACAGGTTAAATTAGTCTTCGATGACTAAGTTAGTCCCTGACGACTAAATTAGTCTCCGATGCATAACTTATCCCCTGACAAGACTCGCATCCCCTGATGCGCATAAAGACATCCCTTGACGCGAGGCTCGACACACCCTGATGCTATCCTCGGCACGCCCTGACGCCAATCCTTGTACATTTCTCGGCTAAGTCCCCAAGTTGCACAATTCCAAATTAACAAGTAAAGTAGCTGCAGAATTATAAGTGCTTCCTAACCAATGTCCTGCATAAGCATCAATGGAGAATAAATCTAAGGACACACCCTTCAAAGCAAGATTCACCTCTTTATACAAAGTTACATCCGATTGTTTAACACCCCATAACTCCAATGGATCAGGTTTTCAAATTACCTCTCGTGTTTTACTAGCTTTCAGCATTGGTAGAACATATGAAGAAAAGCTGTGGTGTGATATTATCCCTATGGATGCATGCCATGTGTTGTTAGGGAGACCTTGGTTGTTTGATAGGAGAGTTAAGCATGATGGTTACAAAAACACATACTCCTTTGTCCTAAATAACAAGAAAATCACTCTTACCACCATTGTTCCCCAGCAACTTATCCCTACCAAAACACAAAAGAAAGAAACCCATGCATTGACCACGTTACTCAAGGTTGAGCAACACGAATTAGAATCTTTCAAGGAACTAATTCTTACGAGTCTTTGATGTAGAGTGTTTAAGCCTATAGCCTCGGATAGCTTAAATCAACTTATTGATGTACGCACAAGAAGTCGACTTAAGGTTCTTAAACGAGTCACACGTTCAATACTAGTCGAATGTAAAATGGCTCTCTCTCTAAAATTTTTCTCTCCCTTTTCTCTACCTTTTCCCTAAAACCTTTTCCCCCCGCCCACCTACAAACCTTCCCGTTCTCCTGCACCCCTCTCCCACCCTACTGCAACCCTCTCCGACCCTCCTGCATCTCTTCCCGCCCCCCGAAATCCTTCCCGTCCATTGTTGTTCCTTACCGTAGCTGCAGTTTTCACCTTTCCCACTTTTGCTGCAGTTTCCCCTTTCCTGCTTTTGCTGCTGTTCTCGTCCACTATTTTCTCCTTTCCTGCTTAGTTGCAGTTTCCCCTTTCCTGCTTCTGCTGCAAGTTTCTCTCTTCTGTTGATGTTCCTGTCCCTTTCTGTTGTAGTTTCCCCTTTCACTGATTTCAGGCTTGCTATGGGAACCCTAAAATCCCCCGTGGATGAAGTTTTTATGGTGGCTGAGTCAGAACCAACTGCTACCCCAATTTTAATGGAATATGTGGAAGTTTCCTATGTTCATACTACTGATTTGGACTCAGATAATGAAGAAGGTGAGTTTGTTCCTAGCTCCCTTGGTCAAAATTCTTCTGGGGTTTTTCAAGCAGCAACTATGCTCTCTAGAATTGATAAGGAAAATGCAGTCCTTGAAAGAAAGAAGGTTATGAAACTTTAAGCCTTCATAGCATCTCTTGGCTGGTCCTTGGATGACGTAAAAAAGATTTATGACTCTGATATCTTTCCCAAACCGACCTGTTCTTCCCCTAGCCCGATTACTGTAGCTTGTTCCACTCCGGCAGCTGCAGTAGCAAAACCTTCTATCCCTGATTGAGAAATAGACGTCGAGCCTCAAGGGATGTCGAGTCTCGTCAAGGGATGCCGAGCCTCGCATCAGGGGATGTTCCTACACGCGTCAGGGGATAAAATGGTCATCGGGGACTAAGGTTTCATCAGGGTATAAATTATACTGTCGGAGACTAAGCTTGTCAGGGGATAATTTGTACTGTCGGAGACTAAGTGCAAATTAAGCCTGTCGGAGACTAATTCCATTTAACCCATCAGCGACTATTTCCTCGGTTGCAGTTTGTTAAATTATTTTTATTAGTTTTCTAATTGTAACAAGTTTGTTTCTATTCTTTCCTTGTTTAATTAGATTTCTTTCCATTGTACAGTTCTTTCCATAGTTAGATTAGATATCTTTCCATAATGGAATTCTTTCCATAATAGAATTCTTTCCATAATGGAATTCTTTCCATTGTAAATTCTTTCCAATTAGGATTAAGTTTTCTTGATTATTCAACTTATAAATAGTTGTTCATAATGTATGAAGAGACAGACTTTGATTAATAAAATTGTGTGAGCTTTTACTTACGATTATCCTGAAAGTTGGTGGTTAATTCCTTTATACTTTCACAACTAATTTTTTTTAGCTTGCGGGTGATTAAATTCTTTAAGCAACTAAAACAGATTGATCCTTTAGTGTTAATTTCCTGGTGATTAATTTCTTTACTGAATCGTGCTAAAGTTATTTTCCGCAACCTGTGTTTGATCCTACCAGATCAAATACATCATATAGTCATCGCCAACAAAAGGAATCAAGTCTGAAACATTAAATGTAGCTAGTGGTCCAAAACTTGCATTTCTGTAGGAGTGTACCTCACGTCCACTCCACCCAGAGATTCGTGGATCAAGGATTAACAAGGGAGAGAAGAAGATGAATCTACTGAGCCTTATTCCATTCCTCCACCTTTTTAATTCCAAGCCCTCCCTCCTCAAAAGTTAGAGAGATGGTAGACCAGGCTATCTATGAATAACTAGAATCCCTCCAGAGAAATGACAATAGAAGTTTATCAATTTTCTTAGCAACATACTTGGGAAAGAGAAACATTCTACTCAAGTATAATTGAATAACAAAGAGGACCGAGCAAATAAGTTGTCTTCAACCTGCAAAAGACAAAACTTGTTAGTCCAGGAATTTATTTTCCTGGTAATCAGCTGGATGAGGGGCTCACAATCAGAAGCTAAAAGCTTTTTGGATATAAGCAGGACACCAAGGAACTTGGCATGCTCGTTGGTGACTTGCGTTTGGGATAGGGCCAAAATCTCTTGCAAATATTCAGATTTTACATTGCAACAAAACAGTTGGCTCTTTGCTACATTCTTTTGAAGACCCGAGAGAGAGGAGAACATGTCCAGAGCATGGAGAAGGATTTTGACTGATGCTACTTCACCTCTGCAAAAACGCATTAGATCATATGCAAAAATGAGGTGGGAGATTTTCCCAACTTTCCAGTGATGAGAGAAAAGCGGATCCATGGTTTCCTTGGTCAAGATCATACTAAGAACCTCCATGACAATAACAAATAAGTAAGGAGATAGAGGGTCACCTTGACGAATCCCTCATTTACCTTGGAAGTAGCCGCACAGGGAGCCATTGACTTTAACTGAGAACATGGCTGTGGTAATACACGATTTTATCCAGCCAACAAATTGAAAAGGAAAATTCATCAGCTACAAAGTATCAAAGAGAAAATTCCAATTGACCGAGTCAAAAGCTTTACGAAGGTCAATTTTTAATGCACATCTAGGTGGCCCCGCTTCCCTGTGATAACCTCTCAATAATTCTTGAGCAATAAGGATATTGTCCCCAATTTTCCTATCCTTGACAAAAGCGGCTTGTTCTGGAGAGATTAAGCTTGGTAGGACCCTTTGTATTCTATGAGCCAAAATCTTAAAGATACACTTATAGAGACTGTTACAGTAAGAAATAGGTCTGAAGTCACCCATAATAGTTGGGTTTTGAACTTTAGGATACAGAGCAATAGCAGTAGCATTAACCTCTCTAATCATCGTACCATTATTATTATTATTTTTTTTTTGTTAAATTGTGAATAAAATAGAAAGAAAAGAAAGATACATAAATAACGAGGGGCATACCCCCGGCCTACTAGCACAGGTCGCTAGCTAGGGAGACAAACCAACACAGAAAAACCAACAAGCAAAACAAAGAAAACAGAAGGACATCAAGAAAAAAACACCTAACAAGAATACAACACAATATCCAGAAGGACATCACTACTACAGCAAGGGTAAAAAAACGAACACCAATGCCACAAGGAAGCATCAGCAGAATAAAAACTTCTTCAATGTAGAAACAGAAGCAGTCATGCAGCATTGCAGCAACAGAGAAGTCACTAAGATTAGCATAGAAGACACTATACTTGGAGGGCAGCAGCAGCAGAAAAAATCATCAGCAGCAGCTGCAGCTAACATCACTGCAGCAAGAAAATTGCAGCAGAACTACGCAGTAATCTGCGGCAGAAACAACATTACAACACTGCAGCAGTAGTCCAGCAGAGGCAGCAATGACAGCAGCAAATCATGACATCATGACAGCAGCAGCAAATCGCAGCAGATCACAGCAGCAATCGCCAATTCAAATACAAGCATCAGCAAATCGCAATTACCATGACAGCAATCGCAATTTCAAAAACACTTCCAAGAAAGCAACATTACAAGCATCAACAAATTGCAGCAGAACACAGCAATCTGAAATCTGCAGCAGATTACCATGACACAGCAGCAGAATACAGCAATCTGCAGCAGAACACAGCAGCAGAACACAGTAGAACACAGCAATCTGCAGCAGAACACAGCAGCAGCAATATGCAACAGAAACAACATTACAACACTGCAATAGCTGTCCAGCAGAGGCAGCAATTACCATGACAGCAGCAACAATTTCAAATACACTACTCTGCAGCAGCAGAAAAGCACTGATGCAACATCACTGCAGCAATGAAATGGGGCAGAAACTGTGCAGAACGGACAATAACAACAATAACACAAAGGCACTTTCAGTGCAACAACAACAAAGCAAAGAATCAACATCAATGTAACAACATTCTATAACTCATAGAATTAAGGTAATTTCCATTTTGCTAGACTAGGGTGCAAGTGTAAAACTTTGGGAAGGCCTTTCCAGCTGTGTAACTTGAACTTTACTGTGGAAATACAATTTTGAGCAACATAGTGTGCCGTATGCCCTTGACCTCCGTGCTTTCTATGATTTCTTTCAAGCCACACTTTGTATATTATAGTTACAAGGCATAAATGACTGATGAGCTTCGCCTCCACTGTGAGATTAGTAGTGTCCAGTTGAGCAATGTAGTGGTTAAAGGATACCAACGTACCAACCCAACCTGCAGCACCCATTACTTCAGCTAATATAGCCGAACTAAACCTGCAATCAAAGAAAAGGTGAGTAGTAGATTCTTCTTGTTCCTCACAAAATTGGCAAGGGGCTACAAATTTGGGAAGGATTTTGTTAAGGGTAGCTAGCCAAGTAAAGAAAGACATTCTAGGGACCGAAATGGGATTCCAAAGAATACTGCACCAAGGTGAAGGGGGGTATTTCTTTCGAATCGAGTTCCAGATGGTACGTAAGGAGATTTTAGTGATGTCAACACCTTGCCAAAGAATCAAGTCTTGGCCACTAGAATTAATAGGGATCTGAGCAATAGAAGCTCTGAGGTCAATAAGAGTATAGTTTGAGGTTGGCAGGCACCAAGAGTCACCTGAAATATAGGAGCTAAGTTTAGAGAAGAAGCTGCTATTTGCATTTGAAATGATGGGCATATCTGGTCTGTTCGCCAGCGGACGGGAGGAAACCCACGGGTCTTGCCAGGTGAGGATATTACAACCATTTCCAACATTGTAAGTGATGAATTCAAGGGCTAGATCTTTGAGTTGGAGAATCTTCCGTCAGGCCCACGAGGAGTCTTGGGAAATAGGGATAGTCCAGAAACCATATCGGGTAAGCTTGTAGTTCCGGATCCAAGATACCCAAGGGGAGTGGCAGTTCCAATCTAAAATCTGCAACAGCCTGTGAAGGATTTGAGCCTTATTCCAATCTTCAACTTGTTTGATTCCGAGCCCTCCTTCTCGTCTCGGGAGAGCAACATGCTTCCAAGAGACCTTACAGCCATGCTTGTCAAGAGAAGAGCCTTTCCATAGAAAGTGAGTAAACATTTGAGTGATCTTTTTGGAGACTGCACTGGGTAAAATAAAATGGGAGGTCCAATAAGCTTGGATGGCAAAGAGAATGGATTTGATGAGTTGGATTCTACCAGCGTAGGAGAGGTATTGATTGGCCCAAGAGCTAATGCGAGAAGTGATCTTATCAATAAGAGGTTTGCACTCTAGAGAGGAGAGCCTTGAGGAAATGAGAGGAACTCCTAGAAACCTCACTGGGAGCGAGCCTACAGGAAAACCACAACGATCAACAATCAAGGTTTTAACTTCATCACAAACATTCGCCAAAAAATAGTTGCTTTTCGGGATGTTAATGGTCAGCCCCGAAAGATTTGAAAAAACTGCTAAACCATTAAGAAGGAGATTTATAGAAGATAAGTCACCATGAGAGAATATAATTAGATCATCAGCAAAAGCTAGATGGGTAAGAGAGCCTTTTTCTGTTTTCCAGTGGAACTTAAAAGAGGGGTTTTGGCTAACAATATCCAACTTAGCACTGAGGACTTCCATAGCAATAACAAATAGATAAGGTACGAGGGGGTCACCTTGACGAAGACCCTTCTTGCCATCAAAATAACCGCATAGCTCTCCATTAACTTTAACCGAGTATTTGGCAGTAGTGACACATTCTTTAACCCATCTGATAAATTGCTCCGGGAACCTCATAAAATTCATAGCAGCAATAACAAACTCCCAATTGACTGAATCAAAAGCTTTACTTATGTCTATCTTTATGGCACAACGGGGAGGGCCTCCAGCTCTGTGATAGTTATGTAAAAGTTCTTGGGCCAGCAAAATATTATCACCTATGCTCCTTCTATGAATAAAAGCTGATTGACGGTTAGAAATAATGAAGGGAAGAGTCTTCTTAAGACGGTTGGCAAGAATCTTTGCTATGCATTTGTAAACTGTAGAACAGCATGAAATAGGACGAAAATCCCTCATCGTTGTAGGATTTTTAACCTTAGGAACCAGAGTGATGGCTGCATGGTTAATCTCTTTGAGAATCTTCCCGGAGTGGAAGAAGGCATGGACTGCCCTAGTGAAATCGGCACCCACAATAGCCCACGAGGAAATGAAGAAATTGGAATTGAAGCCATCAGGGCCAAGGGATTTGTTTTTGGGAAGAGATTTGAGAGTGGCCAGAATTTCAATGTTTGAGATAGGAGTCTTAAGAGAGAGCAGAAGGTCGGAAGGAACTTTTCTGAGGTTAAGGCTTTGGAGCTCATTAAAGTTTCTGCTAGCTAGAGGATTGTCTAAACCAAGAGAATTTCTGAAGTAAGCAACAGCAATAGATTTGATCTGGGCCTGGTCATTAGTAAGAACTCCCAAATCATCTTCGAGAGCCAAAATTTTGTTTGAGTTCCACCTGCCTTTAGCTTTTGCGAAGAAATACTTGTTGTTTTTGTCCCCCACATTGAGCCAATGAACCCGAGATTTTTGATTGAGAATTTTCTCCTCTTCCTCAAGGGCGTTCAGGAGAGCATTAGAAAGGAGTTTCTCTTGCAAACAGGAAGCTGCGGAGGAGGCAATCTGATAACTGGATTGAAAAGAGAGAAGTGCCTCCCTTGCTTCAGAAACTCTGGTTTGATAGTGGCCATGCTCCTTATTTAATTTTATAAGGTTCTTTTTAACTTTCCTAAGCTTTGTGGCCAATGTAAATTGAGTTGATCCTTCCACAGGGTGTAACCAAGCATCAGAAACTGCATTGTGATATCCTTCTAAGTCTATTAGATGGTTTAAAAAGAGGAAGGGCTTTCTAGCTGGAATAGCTTGAAAGCCTAACTGATGGATAGCTGGGGAGTGGTCTGATAACCTGCTAGGACCAAAATAAGCATATGAGAGGTCCATGGTCTGAATCCATTCAGGGTTACCTAGAACTCTGTCAAGCTTTCTGGCAATTGGGAAAGATTCTTGATTGTTTCTCCATGTGAGATGGTGGCCCATGAATCTGATGTCTTCTAGATGACAGTTAGCTAAGCAGTCTCTAAATTCATCCATTCCTAAAGACCAAGTTTTGTGACCCCCGAAGTTTTCTGACTGAGAAAGGATCTCATTGAAATCACCTAAAACAGTCCACCTTTGTGCAGTAGAGCCTAATGAAAGGAGCTCACTCCAAAGGCTACGACGCATAGAGTAAGTATTATGAGCATAAACAAATGTAATCAAAAAATTTGTGTTCCGATCCAAAATAGAAACCTTGCAATGTATGAGCTGGTCTGAAGAAGGGATTGGAGTGACATGCCAAACCCGCGGGTTCCATCCAATCCAAATTCTGACATTCCGATGGTGATTATAATTGAAATTCCACTCCCAGTTAGCTTGAATTTTAGAGGCAATGACCTGAGCTTTGGCATGTTTGATTCTAGTTTCCAAAATACCCGCCAGAGTAATACCATTAGAATTCAAAAAAGATCTAATGTCGTCTTGTTTAGGCGACTTATTAAGGCCTCGAACGTTATAGGAGCAGATATTCATGTAACAAAATATTTGGGATAAATGACAAAGCTAGGTGGGTGAAGACCTCCCACCCTTCTTCTTTTTCCTCTTGCAAGAGGACGTAACATTTGAAGTGACTAAGCCTTTCAGTTTCTGATCTTTAAACTCTTTTTCATCAACTGTCAAGATTTTGCCAATAAGCATTTGGTTTAGAGAACTAAAATCCGACTCAGGTGAGGGAACATCCAGGCTAGAAAGAGGGGAGAATGGGTTGGTGTGAGGAGTAGAAGGAGATGGGCAAAGATTCTCGGAAGTCGTAGAACTTGAAGTAGAAGGTAGGGAGAAGATAGGTTTGGAAAGGATGCTGTTGACAGTAGAATTTTTAGGGGTTACCGAAGCAACAAAGGTTTCAAAATGTTTAGTAGTTTCTGAAGCAACAAATGTTTCAGGATTTTTAGGGGTTTCCAAAGCAACCGTGGCTTCAGGATTTGATTGAGGTTTGGGGATCCATTGAAAGTTAGACAAAGGGCATTTGAATTGGGAATGGCCAAAAATGGAGCATTTAGGGCATGAAGGAGGTTTGTTTTGATATTCTATTGAGACCACAGCTGAGGCTTCCATACTTGTAAGTTCATCCCAAATAGAGACTAGAAGTTCCTTAGGCCAACTAGAGTTAACCCCAATTTCTATGCACATTCTAGCATAAGGCATATGTTCAAGCTTGCTTGTAACTTTATCTAGAAATAGAGGTTTACCTAAACCGCTTCCAATGTAACTAAGCCCCTCTATGGTCCAGTAAGATAGCGGAATTCTAGAAATTTTGACCCATACGGGAGCTTGCTTGCAATCTTCTTTGGAGATATCAGTTCCTTCTCGCCATTTTTTCAAAAGGATCGGTTTGTTTGCTAGGTGCCAAGGCCCCAAGCTCAGAACATTATCACAGTCTTCAACTGAATTAAATTGAAACATGACAGAGCTTTTATGTAAGAA
>CM025780.1:16834493-16924839 GCA_014636745.2 Centella asiatica | reverse complement strand
ACTAAACTTAGCCTGTCAGAGACTAAGGCTGACGTCGTCAGGGACTAAACTTAGCCTGTCAGAGACTAAGGCTGACGTCCTCAGAGACTAAACTTAGCCTGTCGGAGACTAAGGCTGACATCATCAGAGACTAAACTTAGCCTGTCGGAGACTAAGGCTGACGTCATCAGAGACTAAACTTAGCCTGTCGGAGACTAAGGTTGACGTCATCAGAGACTAAACTTAGCCTATCGGAGACTAACTCATCTCATCAGAGACTAACTTAGAGTCTCTCAGAGACTATCTCATCTCGTCAGAGACTAACTCATCTCATCAGAGACTAAATCATCTTATCAGAGACTAAGTGAAGACTTGCCTCAGATACAGTGGTGTCTTCCTCATTCCTCCAAGGGTGATGTTCTCAACTATAACCATACTTAGGTTAACTCTCATCATCCTGTCAGGATACATAACATTTCCTATGGTCTGCATGCCATCATATACACAATTTAGGGTTCAAACTCAGGTTAAAGAATACTCAAGCATGGGGTTGCAACTACTGACAAAAGAATGTTTTGGTAGTTAAAGGTTTGTCTACCAGGTGGTTGTCAACATTTTTACACTCATCTTGGGTAACTTTTGAAATAAATGACATTAACTCTGGGCGTTAAAAACATGCATCAAGTCATACTTTTGAAATAAATGACATTAACTCTGGCGTTAAAACATGCATCAAGTCATACTTTTGGAAATAAATGAACAAGGTATTGAACGTGGTATGTATGACTGAACAAAAGTTTAAGAAATAGAGCAGGACTTTAATGAAATGCTCTTACCTCGTTGGTGGCAAGAAAGAGTTAAAAGCTCTTGTTGTTCTTCCCAAAAGGACAGTTGTTTAGAGAGTAAGTTTGGATTTGGTGGTACACCGTATAGAAGTTTATGAAAGTGGGGCAAGGGTTGTACCAACGTGATATATATATGTCACCTGTTTAGCAACAAGGGCCGTCAGATTTATTTGATATAAGTCGTTGGCTACGAAAAGAGAAGAAGTGACTGATGAGAAAAAGGTTGGTTGTGACGGCTGCTAGTACCCATCGGTCGTTTATCAAAGCCCACTCTATGGTACTGATGGAGGTGATGCACATTAAATGCTACTGTCTCCCCACAGTAGGTTTTAAAATAAAAACAGGTACTGTAGCTAATCTTGTTCACACTTGGTGAGCCCTTTCCCGCGTGAACACTCCCTCTCACAAGAAAATTCTTGAATGCAATAACCTTTTAAATACTTGAGCATCAAAATACATTTAAAATCTTTTGGACATCACATTGCCATTGAATTTTTTTTTTTAAGAAAATACAATTTCATTATTTATAACCAATAAGGAAATAAGCCTTCATGCAGAAAATAAAATAAATCTCATAATCAAAATTTCATTGAGATTTTCGGGTTCTCACAAAGTGCAACATTCAACATCGATGATTTGACTTCTTATATTGATGATGACGATGTGGCTCAATTGAGGACAATTGTTTCTGAGGAAGAGGAGGATGATTCGTTGGAGTCATTGGGTGCCAAACGAACGGATGCAGTTTTGGACGGAGGTAGAATAAATCTTCTTACTTGGAAGGAAATATCTTTAGATTTATTTTCTATTAATGCATTTGCGGGATGTTGGTTAGGAAGTGCTTGTTAACCTGTTGTTACTTTACTTGTTAATATTGAGTTAAGCAACTTCGGGACTTAGCCTAGAGTTAGTCATCGGAGACTGGCGTCAGGGGATGCTTCTAGCGTCAGGGGATGCTTCTAGCGTCAGGGGATGTTTACGCATCAGGGACTAAGGATGATGTCATCAGCGGATCTTTTATCGCATTGGAGAATACGACTGACGTCATCATCAGCAGATAAGTATACATCGAAGACTAGATTAGTCATCAGAGACTAATTTAACCCATCAGGGGATAATTAGTTTCCAACAACCTATTTCATCTGTCAGGGGATGATTTAGTCTCCGATAGTGTATTTGATCCATCAGGCGATAATTAGTCTCCCACACTCAATTATCCACTAACAAGTACAACTGTTTTATTTCTTATACTTTATTATTTTTCGTGTTTATTTCAGTAATTGTTTCCTATTTAAAATAGGTTTGTTATTTTTCCTTATTAGATTAGATTTCTTTCCTTTATAATATTCTTTCCAATTAGGATTAGGTTTTTCTTGATTATTCAGCTTATAAATAGTTGTTCATAATGTATGGAAGATTCAGACTTTGATTAATAAAATTGTGTGAGTTTTTACTTACGATTATCCTGAAAGTTGGTGGTTAATTATTTTATACTTTCACAACTAATTTGTTTTAGCTTGCGGGTGATTAAATTCTTTAAGCAAACTGATGTAGGGTGTTTAAGCCTACATCCTCGGATAACTAAATCAACTTACTGATATACGCACAAAAAGTCAATTTAGGGTTCTTGAACGAAAAACACGTTCAAGGCTATTCGAATCACACGAACATGATCTTGTTTATATCACACAAACAATATAGAATTGCAGAATGAATCTGAATTTTATTAATTCCCCCATTGTACAATAGAAGCAGTTATTTATAAGCTGTTAAGATCCCTAATTCTAATTGGAAAGAATTTACAATGGAAAGAATTTTGTTACTGAAAGATATCTAATCTAACAAGGAAAATAATCAATCCAATTTAATCTAGGAAACAATTAAAATATATAAAATTCATAACCGAAACTAGAAAACCGAGAAAAATTGACTATCGGAGACTACAGTCCCTGATGACATCATCTCTAGTCCCTGACAAGTAGAAATCACCCGCTGATGACGTCACTAGCCCCCGATGCTTGTTAGTCTCGTGCGACGTCAGCGTAAGTCTTCGATGCATTATTTCACTCTTTGGATGACGTCATTAGTCTCTGACGCGTAGTCCCTGACGCGTCATTTCTCGGCAGGCTCGACTAAACTTAAAACTAAAATAATGACAGAAACGCAAGAATTCCTTGGTGAATCACAACGCTTATAATTCAATACCTTCATCATAATTCACCACATTTCCACAACCTTCTCGTAGAAGAAAAGCTGGAGAAAAGCCACCACTTTCCGAGGCTAACACCGTACCGGTACATCCCCAAGCTAGGACCTACAACATGACTGTACAGGATGCACTGATGTCTGACGATGTAGTGACAGGTACACTACTCGTCAACTCAATTCAAGTTCACGCATTATTTGATTCTAGTGCAACCAAGTCTTTTATAGTTGAACGCTTGCTTAAAGACCTTAATATAACTCCTAAACGTGATGTAGGGTGTTTAAGCCTACAGCCTTGGATAACTAAATCAAATTATTGATATACGCACAAAAAGTCAATTTAGGGTTCTTGAACGAATCACACATTCAAGGCTATTCGAATCACACGAACAGGATCTTGTTTATATCACACAAACAATATAGAATTATAGAATGAATCTAAATTTCATTAATTAAAAAAAAGTCCTTTTTCCATTGTACAATAGAAGCAGCTATTTATAAGCTGTTAAAATCCCTAATTCTAATTGGAAAGAATTTACAATGGAAAGAATTTTGTTACTGAAAGATATCTAATCTATCAAAGTAAATAATCAATCCAATTTAATCTATGAAACAAATAAAATATATGAAATTCATAGCCGAAACTAGAAAACCGAGAAAAATTGACTATCGGAGACTACAGTCCCTAAGGACGTCATCTCTAGTCCCTGACAAGTAGAAATCACCCGCTGATGAAGTCAATAGTCCCCGATGCTTGTTAGTCTCGTGTGACGTCATCGTTAGTCTCCTATGCGTTATTTCACTCTTTGGATGACGTCATTAGTCCTCAACGCGTAGTCCCTGACGTCATTTCTCAGCAGGCTTGACTAAACTTAAAACAAATTTGTTTCCAATTTTGAGAACATAATAATGACAGAAACGCAAGAATTCCTGGGTGAAACACAACGCTTATCAGCCCATTCCCAAGTTTCAATACCTTCATCATAATTCACCAAACATAGCCCCAAAGCTTTTAATTCTTCAACCTTCAAACATGTTGCATTTGACAAGCTCACAATAAACTTCTTAGTTCTTGATCTAGTAATTGGACCTCGTAACCTGAGCTCTTGCCCACCATCTGATTATTTCCCATCTATGCCCACATCATCCCCTTCTTGTGGGAAAAGATTTGTCCTCAAATCTTCTTCATTGTCATCACCAATATAGAGAATCAAATCAGAAAAATTGAAAGTGGCTGAAACTCCAATATCACCAGGAAGATCAATTTTATATGCATTATCGCTAATTTTCTCAAGTACTCGAAATGGTCCTTCGACTCTCTTTTGCAGCTTAGACCTGCATTTCAAAGGAAATCGCTCTTTACGTAGGTAGATCCAAACTAAATCTCCAACTTTAAAAACATGACTTTTCTTTCCTTTCTTTGTACGTCGAATATAAGCCTCATTGGCTCGTTGCAACCGCTCTTGAACTTCCCCATGCAGCCTTTTGACAAAATCGGCTTTAGCTTGTCCTTCCAAATTGATTGCATGCTCAATTGGAATTGGTAACATATCCAACGGAGTCAATGGTGCAAAGCCATAAACGATTTCAAATGGACATAAGCGAGAACCAGAATGCACACTCCGATTATAAGTGAATTCAACATATGCAAGCTTCTCATCCCTGTCTTTCAAGGATTTTCCCACAAAGGCGCGCAGTAAAGTTCCCAAGGTTCGGTTGACCACCTCAGTTTTCCCATCCGTCTGCAGATGACTGGCTGTGCTAAACAACAGTTTTGTTCACAGCTTATGCCATAACGTCTTCCAAAAATAACTGAGGAATTTAACATCTCTATCACTCACAATTGTTTTTGGCATTCCATGCAGACGTACTACTTCTCGAAAGAATAAATCAGCCACATGTGTAGCATCATCCGTTTTATGGCAACGAACAAAATGTGCCATCTTCGAAAATCTATCAACAACATAGATGGAATCTTTACCTCTTGCTGTTCGTGGCAATCCCAACACAAAATCCATGCTCAAATCAACCCAGGGATGATTTGGAACTGGTAATGGCATATATGGCCCATGTGGTTGTTGATGTGCTTTAGCTTGTACACATGTAACACATCTTTCAATTACTCGGTGTACATCACGATCCATGCTCGGCCAATAAAAGTGTTCTTTTAAAGCTTCTAATGTTTTTTCCTTCTCCGAAGTGACCAGTAAGACCTCCCCCATGTGCTTATCAGATTAGCAGTTCACGTAAAGATGACTTTGGTATACACACTCGTTTTCCCTTGAGAAGGATTCCATCATATACAAAATATTGTCCATTTGCGCCCTTGCCACAATCTTTTAAGACTTTAGCGAAGAAAGGATCGTGTGCATATTGTTCCTTGATCAAATCAAATCCCAACAAACGAGAATTAAGCAATGACAATAGAGTATACTTCCTTGACAGTGCATCAACTACAATGTTCCTTTTTCCTTGTTTGTATTTAATTATGTATGGAAAGGTTTCCAAGAATTCAACCTACTTGGCTTGTCGGCGATTCAGTTTGCCTTGTCCCCTAATGTACTTCAAAGACTCGTGATCAGTATGAATTACAAATTCCTTGGGTAAGAGGTAATGTTGCCATGTCTCCAAAGCTCGGATTAGTGAGTAAAATTCTTTCTCATAAGTGGAATAGTTCAAGCTTGCCCCACTTAATTTTTCGCTAAAATATACCACTGGTCTGCCCTCTTGCATCAAGACAGCACCTATGCCTACACCACTTGTATCACAGTCAACCTCAAAAGTGCTGTTGAAATTTGGTAATGCCAACACAGGCGTCTCGCACAACTTCTGCTTCAGTAGTTCAAAGCTTTCCTGGGCAGCTGTTGTCCACCTGAACTCTCCTCCTTTCTTTAGGCACTCAAGCATAGGTGATGCAATTGTGCTAAAGTTCTTCACAAATCGTCGGTAAAATGAAGCCAAACCATGAAAACTCCTTATGTCACCCACTGATATCGGTTCTGGCCATTCCTTTATTGCTCTTACCTTCTCTTTATCGACTTCTATTCCATTCTTAGATACGACGTATCCTAGGAATATCAACTTGTCTTGAGTAAATATACTTTTCTTCAGATTAGCATATAACTGATTTTCACTTAGAACAACAAACACTTCACGTAGGTGGGCTAAGTGATCATCCATATTGCTACTGTAGACTAGGATGTCGTCAAAGTATACCACCACAAACTTGCCGATGAATCTGCACAAGACATGGTTCATGAGTCTCATAAAAGTGCTTGGTGTGTTTGATAATCCAAATGGCATAACCATCCACTCATATAACCCATGCTTAATCTTGAATTCAGTTTTCCATTCATCTCTTTCTCACATACGAATTTGATGATATCTGCTTTTCAAGTCCACTTTTGAGAACACCACAGCTCCATGCTGCTCGTCCAACATATCATCGAGTCTAGGAATTGGATAGCGATATTTAACCGTTATCTTGTTGATTGTGCGACTGTCCACACACATTCTCATTGAGCCATCCTTTTTCGGTACTAGTAAAGCTGGAACTGAACATGGACTCATGGATTCGCGAACATATCTTCTTTTAATCAACTCATCAACTTGCCTCTTCAATTCCTTCGCCTCCTTTGGGTTACATCTGTAGGCTGCTCTATTTGGTAATGATGCTCCCGGTATTAAGTCAATCTGATGTTCAATGCCTCGGATTGGTGGTAATCCTTTAGGTAATTCCTCGGGAAATAACGCTTTAAACTCATCGAGTAAGCTCTGAAGTCTTGAATTATTAATTAGTGGTTCTGACTTCAATATTTCACGTGCTAATAGTAATAAAACAGTCCCACCTTTGCGCAAGTTTTCTTCTATTTCTTGTCTAATTGCTAATAAGGTCTCCCTTGCTTCTTTTACTTTTGAAACTTTGTTTCCTTTGGCCCTAGCCTTACGATCATCCAAAATTTGTTTTGGCGTCATAGGCTTTAATACAATCTTTCGGCCCTCCTTGTGAAAAGCATAAGTGTTATGCTTTCCATCATGCATTGATCCATTGGATTAATTAGGGTTAATTAACTTGTAATCAGTTTTTAGTTAGGTTCTAGTTTTATATTTTTAGTAACGTAAGTTTGTTGAAGTAAAGCTGCTGTGGTCGAGAAATAGACATCGAGCCTCAAGGGATGTCGAGTCTCGTCAGGGGATGTCGACCCTCGCATCAGGGGATGTTCCTACGCGCGTCAGGGAATAAATGGTCATCAAAGACTATACGCGTCAGGGGATAAAATGGTCATCCGGGACTAAGGTTTCGTCAGGGTATAAATTATACTGTTGGAGACTAAGCTTGTCAGGGGATAATTTGTACTGTCGGAAACAATGTGCAAATTAAGCCTGTCAGTAACTAATTCCAGTTAACTCGTTAGGGACTATTTCCTCGGTTACAGTTTGTTAAATTATTTTTATTAGTTTACTAATTGTAATAGGTTTGTTTCTATTCTTTCCTTGTTTAATTAGATTCTTTTTCAGATTAGATTTCTTTCCGTTGTACAGTTCTTTCCATAACTGGATTAGATTTTTCTTTCCATTGTAGAATTCTTTCCAAAGTAGAATTAGGGTTTGATAACAGCTTATAAATAGCTGCTTATGTTGTACGATAAAGAGAGACTTTGATTAATAAACTAGTGTGAGTTTTTACTTACGTTTATCCTGAAAGTTGGTGGTTAATTCCTTTATACTTTCACAACTAATTTGTATTAGTTTTGCGGGTGATTAATTTCTTTAAGCAAACTAAACAAATTGATCCTTTAGTGTTGATTTCTGGTGATTAATTTCTTTACGAAATCCTCCTAAAGTTATTTTCTACAACCTGTGTTTGATCCTGCCAGATCAAATACATCAAGTATTATTGGGTGGTTGCTAGCTATTTTAATTCGCTAGCACGCCAAAAGATGTTGTATATTTAACCAAGTGTTGTTGGGTTGTCGTTGGCTGACGATTCGCTATGCACACCTAAGAAAGTTCCATATGGGTATAAAAGTTTTGGTTGTCGCTGGCTGTTAATTCGCTGAGCACACCAAAGGAAGTCCTTTATGGATATGGAAGTTTTATAACAAGAAAATTTTATAAATTACGAAGCATGTATGTGTGACTAAAGGCTAGGAGGTACCCCGGAACATGATGGGGAATGAAATACCGAGGCATCGGTATTTAGACCCTCGCAGACCAATGTTTTCTACGATGATTACGTATGTCATGATGAAGTCAAACGACTAGACTGACTAGCTGGGATGACATTTGATGAAGAGGAAGTCAAATAGTGATCATGCTGGTCAGATGATGCATTATCTGAAGAAGAGAAGGCGTAAATGAATGATTCAAGATTTATTTCAAAGAAAAGGGTCAACCCCCTTGTTATCACTCGGGTACCCTGAAAGTTACATGTTTATTGATGCACTAGGAGGTGTTGGTCTTGTTTCGCCCAACCTCATTAAACACTTAAGCCTTCTTTTTGGTTGAACTTACCCAGCTTGTGATGATATACTTGCTGAGAGTAAATCGCTCATCTAGATTACTATAAAATGTTTTATAGGTCATGTCAAAAAGGTTGAGTCGCCTAGTAAAGGAAAAGAGAAAATGGCGTAGTGAGAGTTTCTTGATCACTTTCCTATGGATGACCTTTAAAGGAAAAGTGAAACGAGAGGTCATCATAGAAATGTTCAGATTGTAAGGCCAAATGGATCATTTATAGACTTTCGCTGCTAAATATTTAAGGTTTTGTAATAAAAGGTTATGTAGCTTTGGTATTATTTTATGAATGTTCAAGTTAAGGTTTTGTAATATAAATTATATTTCTTTATAATATGATGTGTATGCTTGGTTCATGATGTTTTTCTGTTGTCAATTTCTTAGCGGAGCCTGGAGTCCAGCATGGGACCGTTGGGAGCTGTTGCACAATTTCTGATAGCACCTGAAGCCCGCTTAGGATTTTCAAGGCCTCCACACACTCTAAATCTTCAAAAGATCTCATCTTTTGACTTGGCTTAATCAGAGGCACGATCTCTCCATCTTTTTGAGTGATTTTGAGATATTCCTTGCCATCTTTATCTCTTTTCAAATCAATAACCTTCACACCCTTTTTGAATGCTTCCTTAACCTGGGATGTGTTGGCCATGCCAATCTTAGATGTTCTACCACTTGGAACTGGTTTGGATGTTTGAGCTTCAAATCCAGTCACCAAGGCAGTTTGTAGATCTTTTCAAGTTTGCTCTTCTGGAATTTGACTTTCTAAAGTCTGAGTTTCACTTTTTACTGATTGTTTTCATCTCTTCTTTTCATCATCTTTACTTCTTCTTTTTTTTTCTCAGCAGATTTTCTAGTTTTGGATTTCTTTGTTGCTGCTTTTTTCTTTTCTTCTTCCATATCCTTTTTTGTAGCAATATCCTCTTCTCTTTGAAGTTGTTGAGCATATAATGCATCATCTTCAACTAGTTTTTGCTCTTAAGGTTAAACTAGCTCCACTTTCCCATCAACTATTATCTCCATTGGTGCTGCGAGTTCCACCAAGACAGGTGAGTGCTAGTCGCATAAACATCAGACATAGAGCATCCCACCTGTTAAATAACAGTTCCCACCTAAAACTTCCAAAGGGGAAATGACCTCATTGAAATCTTCAATAACGCACCAAGGAAGACCATCATGAAGAGGAGCTAAATTCTGCAGATCGGCCCATAACAACCTTCTATTTGAAGGAGTATAAAGGCCATAGGCAAAGGTAACCAAAATGTTACAATTAAAGAAAATAGAATTAAACTTTCCCGCCTTTTTCCACCTTCTACTGTTCATCATCTTCTTCCTCCTATTCTTTCACTTGTTTTAGTTAATATTCTCTTCTCTTCATGGATCCAAGATCGGGGGGGAGGGGGGGGGGTGAATATTGCCCCTGTTGCCCACTCTGGCCCTCTTGAAATACTACCGATGGTAGAGTCTAACCCCTCTCAAACCCCTATTAACTTGGTTTCTGTTGCTGATGAGGATTCTAGCTTTGAAGACGGAGAATTTGTGCCTAACTCATTTTCTGATAACTCTAGAGATATCTTTGTTGTTGCTGCTTCTCTCTCCAAGAGTGATAGAGACTCTGTTGTCTACAAGTGTAGGAAGAATGAAGCCCTAACTAGATTTCTCAACTCGGCTAGCTGGTCTTTATCTGATGTTCAACAATTCTCTCTTTCAGGTATATATTTCCTGATAAGCCCTCTTTAGCTAGCTCTTCTGCAGGCTGCTTTGGGAATCCTAGCCCTCTTCCTTGCTCTGAGATCGGTCTTCCTGTTGCTCCCACGTTTCTTTCCGAACACATTCCTCCTCCCCAACCCTCACCTACTATCCTCGATCCTGATCTGGGGCTTTTGCAACATGATAAGCCTAAATCTTGGAGTAATATTGTGGGTAATGAGTTTCCTAAACCTGTAACCCTCCAATTTTTGCCCCCCAGCTGGAAAATGGAACAGTGCTTGTTAAGGCACCTGTAGATGTTTTAAAGAAAGGGGTTAGACAGTTTGAAACCTGCTTGGTGGGCCATTTTCTCCAATCTAGAATTCTTTATAATGTTGTTGCTCCTATTGCCATGAAACTTTGGGGTAATCTTGGTTTAAAGCGAGTTTTCACTCATTAAAACTTTTATATGTTTCGTTTCAATACAGTGGCTGACAGGGACAATGTTTTAGCATTGGGGCCATATTATATCCATAACAAATTGCTCGTTCTCAAGCCTTGGAAGGAAGGGTTTTCTACCAACACTGAATGTTGTACCAAGGCCCCCGTTTGGGTAAAATTCCATAATGTTCCACTCTCCTATTGGACAGCTGAAGGTTTAAGCTATGTTGTGAGTGGAATTGGTAAATCTCTCTTCCTGGACAAAACCACACAGAACTTGGATCATATGCCCTTTGCGAGAGTTGTGTGTTGAATTAGATGCTGCATCTACTTGGCCAAAACAGATCTCAGTTTTTACCATTGATAAAGATAATAGTGTTGGCATTCTTGGTACTATAATAGTTGAGTATCAAAACCGACCCCCTTCCTGCCCCACCTGCAAAGTCTTTGGGCATTCTTTTCTAAAATGTCCTAAAGCTCGCTTTGTCTGGGTTCCGAAGACTCTTGATAAATCCGTTGTTGTTCTTCCAACGGCTGGATTACCTCTCATTCCTACAGAGCCTCTTGTGAACAAATTATCTTCTTCTGATCCTTTCTCTATTGGTAAGCCTGTGGTCCAATCTGATACCAATGAAGGTTGGACTTTAGTCTCTAAAAAGAAAAGCATAGACTTGGGGAATGCTCGGGACCCGGGTGAAGGTTCCTCTGATGGCAGTTCTTTTCCTTCTCCTGACAACAAACTCCTTGGTAAACTTAAAGGGGTAGATGAAATGGAGCTCAAAGCTCTTAAAGATCATGAAATTAATTCCATTAGTCTTGTGGATAGCCCTTCTTTACCCCTCCACTCCCAAACTTCTTCTTCCAAGAAGAAAAAGGGTAGGGGAAAAAATAACTTTCCCCCTCTCTAATTTTTGATGAATATCAATTCCTACAATGTTCGGGGTATCAATAAATCTTCTAGGCAAAAGGATATTAGAATATTCCTTGCGAATAATGGCATCTCCTTTGTGGGTCTTTTGGAGACTAGAGTTAAATCTCACAAAGCAGATGTTATTGCCTCCAAGTTTAATAGATATTGGCACTAGTTTCATAACTATAGCCACCATCAGAATGGTAGAATTTGGGTGGGTTGGGACCCTCGTACTGTACAAGTGTCAATTTTGCATAGTACTAGCCAACTTATGCATTGTCGCCTCCAGCATCTTGAATTGAAGGCTGTGTTTTTTGTCACTGTTGTTTATGCTTTCAACCTGGCCTCACAAAGGAAATCCCTTTGGGCAAATCTATGCACTATCAATGCCAGCACACGGGGCAGTTGGCTTGTGTTTGGAGACTTCAATGTCATCCTCAATTTGGAAGATGCTTGGGGAGGACAGGGGGTCTATGATGCAGGGATGTATGAATTCAAAGACTACTTGATTAATTGTAATCTCACTGATATTAGAGCAGTTGGTCCGCATCATACTTGGTGGAATGGTCAAGTGAATTTTTCGATTTCTAGGAAGATTGACAGAGTCTTGGGGAATGACTGCTGGCTTACTAACTTGCCACACTCTTTCGCAACCTTTGGGGCCAGGGGCTTGTCTGATTATGCTCCTATCATCCTTGATACAGGTATTAAATTTAAGCCATCTTTTAAACCCTTTCAATTCTTCAAATATATGTTGGATCTGGATGGTTTTAGTATTGTGGTATCTGAGGCCTGGAATACTCGAGTCCAAGGGTCCCCTATGTTTGTTCTTGCGGAAAAATTGAGGATCACAAAGAAAGGTTTAATCAAGCTAAACTCCGACCATTGTAAGAACTTGGTTTCCTCTGTAAGGGCTAGAAAGGACCTCCATGAGTTTCAACTACGACTACAACAGTCTCCATGTGATATCAACTAGTCTAATATTGATACTGAAAAAGCTCTTTTTGCAGCTCTTATGGCCGCAAAGGCTAATGAGGAAAGCATCCTAAGGCAAAAATCAAGAGTTCAATGACTTGACTGTGGGGACAAGAACTCTAAGTTTTTCTTTGCTCAGTTGCAGAATAGATGGAACCAGAAAAAAATCCTTATGCTTAATGATAATCTAGGTAACCCTCTTCACGACCAAGATGATATTAAGAGGGAAGCAATGGATTACTATAAAGAGCTCCTCGGTACTTCTCGAGGCCTCTACCCAGGGGAAAGAGACTCTTCAAAAGTTTATTGATAAATCTTTACCTCTGGATTTGGCCCATCAGTTAATTAATCCCATTTCTGCAGATGAAGTCTTTAATGCTCTAAAAAGTATGAAAAGAAACAAAGCTCCTGGCCCCGATGGTTATAATGTTAATTTTTTCTTCCACTCTTGGGACATTGTTAGGGATGACTTTACAAAAGTTGTACTTCATTTCTTCAATACTGGTACGATGATTAGAGAGGATAATGTTGTTGCTATTGCTCTGGTTCCTAAAGTTCAAAACCCAACTGTTATGGGTGACTTCAGACCTAGTTCTTGCTGTAACACTCTCTATAAGTGTATCTCTAAGATTTTGGCTAATAGAATACAAAGGGTCCTACCAAGCTTAATCTCTCTAGAACAAGCCACTTTTGTCAAGGGTAGGGAAATTGGGGACAATATCCTTATTGCTCAAGAATTATTGAGAGGTTATCACAGGGAACCGGGGCCACCAAGATGTGCATTAAAAATTGACCTTCGTAAAGCTTTTGACTCGGTCAATTGGAATTTTCTCTTTGATACTTTGCAGTTTATGAATTTTTCTTTTCAATTTGTTGGTTGGATAAAATCGTATATTACCACAACCATGTTCTCAGTTAAAGTCAATAGCTCCCTATGCGGCTACTTCCAAGGTAAACGGGGGATTCGTCAAGGTGACCCTCTATCTCCCTACTTATTTGTTATTGTCATGGAGGTGCTTAGTATGATCTTGGCCAAGGAAACCGTGGATCCGCTTTTCTCTCATCACTGGATAGTTGGGAAAATCTCCCACCTCATTTTTGCAAATGATCTAATGCTTTTTTGCAGAGGTGAAGTATCATTAGTCAAAATCCTTCTCCATGCTCTGGACATGTTCTCCTCTCTCTCGGGTCTTCGAAGGAATGTAGCAAAGAGCCAACTATTTTGTTGCAATGCAAAATCTGAATATCTGCAAGAGATTCTGGTCCTATCCCAAATGCAAGTCACCAATGAGCCTATCAAGTTTCTCAATGTCCCGCTTATATCCAAAAAGCTTTCAGCCTCTGACTGCGAGCCCCTCATCCAGCTGATTACCAGGAAAATAAATTCCTGGACTAACAAATTTATGTCTTTTGTAGGTAGAAGACAACTTATTTGCTCGGTCCTCTTTGCTATTCAATCATACTAGAGTAGAATGTTTCTCTTTCCCAAGTATGTTGCTAAGAAAATTGACAGGCTTCTATTGTCATTTCTCTTGAGGGGTTCTAGCTCTTCACGGATAGCCTGGTCTACCGTCTCTCTACCTTTTGAGGAAGGAGGGCTTGGAATTAAAAAGGTGGAGGAATGGAACAAAGCTCAGCAGATTCATCTTCTTCTCTCCCTTATTAATCCTCGATCCACGAATCTTTAGATGGAATGGGCACGAGGTACACTCCTATAGAAATGCAAGCTTTGGACCTCTAAAATTCTTTCTAACTGCTCTTGGAGTTTGAGGAAAATTCTTAATTTACGCCCCCTAGCCCACAAACACCTAAAATATAACCTTGGAAATGGAAACACTTTCCTGTTATGGCAAGACCCGTGGTGTGATCTAGCCCCTCTGTGTTACAAGCCAAACGATCCTTTTGTCCAGGAATTACAACTTGATTTTCATTCCCCTATAAGCTCAATCATCTCCTATTACCAATGGTGCTTTCTAGCGAACTACCATGTATCTGTCCTTAATCTTAAACAAAAAATTTATGCGATTCCTATTTGCCATAATTGTTCCAATACTATTTCCTAGAGTGGTCGCGACATCAACTCTGTTAAAGTTAGCCACATTTGGGAATCTATCAGACTTAGGAGCCCTCAAAACCCTATCTGGAAAATAGCTTGGCATCCTCTGCATATTCCTCGGTTCTCTTTCATTCTCTGGCTGGGTCTCCACAAACGGCTACTTCCAAGATATGTTTTCCCCTGCTATTTGTGCAACTCTTCTGATGAATCTATGGATCACTTGTTCTTTTCTTGTAGATATTCTCACAAGATCTTGGGTGAGCTTTTGCACCTTCTGGGCATTAATCTGCAATGGACAGACTGGGATCAAGCTTTGGAAGACTGTCTCCTAGACTCAAACCACAAGTTTTGGTCTTACATCAAACGTCTTGTCTTTTCTATCTATGTCTACAAGATCTGGTGCGAGTGGAATTCTAGGATGCATCATGGAACTCCTACTCCTAAAAATTATCTATCATCTGCTTGTGTTAATATTGTACAAAGCAAATTGCATAGCTCTCGAAAATTCCACAAGCTTAGTAATCTTTCTCCTTGTTATCGGAATTGGTTACTTTAAGGAACTGCTCATTTATAATATGGTAAATGAAGCTCAGCTTGGATCCTCATGGTCAAAGGCTGTGGGTTGTTATAGGGGATGTCATATTGCATTGGGGGTTGGCCAAAAGACAGTTCACTGGCTGTCGGGAGAAAATTTGACATGTCAGGGGATGTCGTGCCTGTATCAGCAAATGACCTACATACGTCAGGGGATACCCTGACATCTCTACCTTGGCTGTCAGGGGTTATTTTGCCATGTCAGGGGATATTACTCATGCTCCAGGGGATAAATAGTTATCATCAAGGGATATCACTGCTCATATTAGGGGATGATGCCTGTCAGCATAGGGTTCATAGCTTGGCCGTCAGGGGATACATTGATCACGTTAGGAGTTATGCTGCCAAGAGTCAGTGTGACGACCCCAAAATCCCACACCGGACCAGGGCATCGTCAAAAGAAGAAAAGGATAACATCACATCCATTCATAGCATAAATACTAATAAAAAGGAGTTAGTAGAGAGTTATTACAACCCAAAGTATTACAATCTCAGTGGAAGCTATTCTATCTTTATAAATTACAATTCATAATCATTACAACTCAAAGCATCTTCCTTCCTTCCTTATCGGCACTCAAAGGGTTAACAAAACTTAATAGCTAATCATCTTTGCTTTCCCCTTGTCAGAGGGTTCAGCCTTTAGACCTTGCCTTGCAAGACGTTAAGTTCAACAAGAATGAGCGATTTACGTCCAACAAGTATATAAACAATTTAGAGAAATATAACTGGAAGATTTGAAGGAAGTTCAATTCTGTTTGTGAGGCTCAGTGAAACAATACTAATGCCTCAGAAATTTTTGAAGAACATTGAGGATCACTGATGATAAACAATGTATCACCCTCCTTGAAGAAAGACAGGTATACACCTGTGCATATTTTTCTCAAAATATCCATCCGGGGCTAAACCCGTTGGATCTGCTAACCATACAGTACACAGCTGGCCTAACTGTGACCGCATGATCCCTCCTTGTGTGAACGTACGTAGTCACTTATAATTCCTCTAGGTAAGGTGAAGAACAAATCAACACCTTTCTTTTCCTTTAGCCAACCATGTGGCATAACCCATTTAAGGTACATCATTCTCATTTTTTTGCACAGATATAAGATTGAAAAATAGCTGAAAATCAAAGCTCAGTTATATCCATGCATTATCATTCATATCATGCTAGCGGAATTTAAAGCATAGCATGCTCATTCATCAAATGATACTGCGTTAAATTGAAATAAGCATCAGATTGAATGTATATATTTGCCTCAGTCCTTTGCACAAAAATCAAATTCAATTTACTCGTGAGTGAAAGATTCTGTAAACATGCATATGACATAATAATTTAATACCTTAAAAAGAATTATAAAAGAAATGCATATGTGATGTCCTTAAACTTTTGATGTCTCAAATTTGACATAAGAATCGTTGAAGTTAAATGAATAATTGAAACATCATAAAATAATTTAAGAAAATAATGTTTTATAGTTTCAAAAACAAACTACGCATCAGGGGATAATCTGCTACGTCAGGGGATGACTAGACATCAGTGGGTAAACCACCCGTCAGGGGATGTCTCTCGGCCATCAGGGGATAGCCTTCGACCATCAGGGGATAGCCTTCGACCATCAGGGGATAGTCATCATGGGATAATTTCTTCATCGCCAAACTCGTCGGGTGACAACTTGTTCAACGCTGAACTCACTAAGTCAACGCCAAACTCAGTTGGCTATCACCAAACTCCGTCGGCTGTCAAGGGATGACTTGCTCATCGCCAACTAAATAATTCATCACTGAACTTCATCAGTGGATAACTTGTTCAGCGCCAAACTCCTCGGAGAAAAGTTGTTCAGCGCTGAACTTGATAAGTCGTCACTGAACTCCTCGGGGACTAATATCTTTAGTCATCAGAGACTAACATATTTTTGCCCATCAGAGACTACAGATGACGTCATCAGGGACTAAACTTAGTCTGTCGAAGACTGAGGACGATGTCATCAGATACTAATTTAAACTTCTTTCATCAGAGACTAGGGATTTCCTCGTCAGAGACTAATAACTTTCCTTCATTGGAGACTAACATTTTTTTAGCCTATCAGAGACAAATCTTGAAATCTCCCAGGGACTATTTCATAGAGTCAGAGACTAACTTCAACCCATCAGAGATTAAGTTAAGACTTGTCTCAGATACAGTGGTGTCTTCCTCACTCCTCCATGGGTGGCATTCTCAACCATAACCATACTTAGGTCAACTCTCATCATCCTTTCAGTAATTCATAACATCTCTTGGAGGTTTACTAGTTCTTATAGATATAGTTTAGGCTTCAAAACTTAGGTTGACAAAGGCTCAAGCATGGTATTGCAACTACTGATAAAAAGAAATATTTGTGTTGCCTACCAAGTGGTTGTCAACATTCTTACGCTCATCTTGGATAGGTTTTTGAAATAAAGGGCATTAACTCCAATATATTAAAAGCATGCATTAAATCTATCTTTTGAAAATGAATGAACGAAGTATTTAACATGGCATGCATAACAGAACAAAAGTGTAAGAAATAGAGCAGGACTTTAATGCAATGTTCTTACCTCCTTGGCTGCAAAGAAGAATTTAAAAGCTGGAGTTGTTCTTCCAAAAAGGATAGTTGCCTTGAGAGTAAACCTGGATTTGGTGGTATACTGTATAGAAGATTTATGAAAGTGGGGTTAGGGTTGTACCAACGTGATATATATATATATATATATATATATATATATATATATCACTTGCTGAGCAACGAGAGCCATTGGATTGTTTGAGATTTGATCTCAGCTGTTGGTTGGAAAAAGGCAGCAACGGGCTTTAGAAAGAAGTGATTGGTGAGAAGGGGGGGGGGGGGGGGGGAATGCGGGGGTTGCTAACGTGAGTCGATCATCTATCGTAGCCCATTCTAGAGTACTGTTGGAAGTGATACACATTAAATGCCTCATGTCTCCCAGTAGTCTTTGGTTTGAAAACGGCTACTATAACTTAACCCGTTCACACTTTGTGTGCTTCTATCCACGTGAATAAAAATCATCACACTTCCTTTGAATACAATAATCATATAAATATTTGAGTTCAAAATACTTTTAAAATCTTTTGGACATCACATTGCCATTGAACCTTCATTATTCATACCGAAATAAAAGAAATTAAACTTTCATGCATAAAATAAATCACAACATGAATTAATCATATAACAATATTCATTTAAAAATCTCGAGTTCTCACAGTTAGGGGATACATAATATAGCTGAGAACAGGCACAGGACCAGCGTCAAGGGATGTAAGCTAGAGTGTGCCTACATCAGGGGATGGTTTGTTCGCATCAGGGGTAGTCTCGGATGCATCAGGGGATGCTTTGTTTCATCAAGGGATACTTACCTGCGTCAGGGGATGTTATCTACCTATCAGGGAATGGCTTCCTGGCCATCAGGGGATGACCTATCGACTCTATTCCTGTTTATCTAGGCCATGCTAGCGTCAGGGGATGCCCTGTCGGTTCTATTGTTTGCTCATTTGGTTTTTTCTCGATATCCTAGCTAGAGTCTGTTTGTTCTAGTAGGTCGGGGGGTATGCCCCTCGTTTCTTCTATATTTTTTCCTCTTTCTATATTACACTTAATTTAACAAAAAAAAAAAACTATGACTTTGCTGAATTCTCCAATACAGTTCTGGTAGTCTTTTACAATACAAATTTAACTTACTCTCTAATAAAAAATATATTACAATGATCAGAGAGTAAACTACCAGCTACAAAACTCAATTGCTATAAACTAGCACTAACTGTACATTTATATTTTTAAGTATTCCAAGTACAATCATCATCAAATATTATAAAACCTAACAATCTCCCCTTATTTATGATTATCAAAGTGATAAGCATAAATCAAGGTTGATGATGATGTCAAAACCCAAAATTACAAGAATAATCTTAGAGACAAAAATTTAAAGAATGTGTTAATCACAAATGTACCTCAACTTACATCTTTGAACCTAAAATTCAACTTCACCAAGACTCTGTTGTCCCAGTGAGATAGCCTAGAACTTGTGAAGGGAGGTTGAATACAAGTTCTTGAAATCTTTTTCAAATTCATGTTCTTTAAAGTAATATAACTTGCAAAAAAATAAAGAACAAGAAAAAAACAAATTTGTAAACAATTGCTTATATTGATTAACTGATTACAAATTCTTACAATCACAAATCGATTGTCAGCTTCAATTTTTGTACTATATATATATAAATCTATGAAAACATATAACTTCTAATACAACTCTGTAAAATTAATTACAACTTCCAATTCTGAATCATAATTCAGTTGTTAATCCTATTCAATAATAATTTCTTTTATGTACAATTGGAATAGGTTTTACCAACCAATTAAACAATGAATTATAACCCTAGTTAGTTTCCTAACCAGCTTCACTTTCAACACATCTTCAATGTCCATGTCGAAGTCAACTTCTAATCGAATTAGACCTCTATACTGCATCAGAAAGTAATCTTTATTTTAGTCTCTGACTGCTTCAACTTTAGTCTCTAATCAAATATGTTTAGTCTCCAACAACTTAAGTTTAGTCTCCGATGGATTAAGCTTAGTCTCCGATGACTTAAACTTAGTCTCTGATGAATTAAGCTTAGTCTCTGATGACTTGTTCTGTAGCTCTGATAAGTTTTTGCCTTAGTCTCCGATAAGACTAAACATAATCTCTGACTTGTTGAAATCTCTAATGCAATTCTAGTAGTCTCTTATAATACAAATTAATTTACTCTCTTAAAAACTATTATAATAATCAGAGAGTACACTACTAGCTACAAAAACATAAATGCTATAAACTAGCACTAACTGTACATTTGTATTTCTATGTATTCTATGTGCAATCATCATCAAATGTTATAAAACCTAACAGACTCAGGTTTAAATCATTTAAGTCTGGCTTCTCATATAAAAATTTTAGCTGCAACTTTAACTCTTGTTTTTCCTATTGATTTCTTTGACTTTTTCTTCTAACAGTGTGAGAACCCAAAAATTTTAAATGTATTTAATGATAAGAAATAATTTTATTTTGTGTTATTATATTTTTGCATGGAAGATTGCCTTTTTAAATATGAATGATAAATTCATATCTACAATGAAAATTTTTATGATGATGTGATACCCATGATTATGAGGGTAAGTTCCTTAGAAAGGTATTAAAAAGGGGATTAGCAAATTCCATATAATATTATATTAAACAGCATGGAGGAAGAGGAGAGGGTTACGTAAGATTGGTGATTACGTGTTTAATTAGGAACTGTTTAGGTGGCTAAGTCTTCATGCATGTAGGACAACAGCTGTTTGCTGTCAAAAAGTCATGATGAACAGCCGTTTTACCGTCCAAATTAACCAATCATTTTATCCTAAAGCTTAACCTTAGCTTACTGCTCTTGAACTCTATAAATACCCCATTCGAGATGAAATTTTAATTCCTTTACCAAAATTTCTCTTTTAAGAGTTTCATTTAAACTTATCATCTCCATAAATTTCCAAGTTCTTCTTTCGGAAAAATATTTTCAGACCAGCTTTGATTTCACCCTTAAGAACGAAGAGGTAAGAACCTGGTACCCTACTTAGTTTCTTTCGTGCATAACATCAAAGATTCATGCTAAGTTCATACTCTTTTGCATCTCCATGAGTCATCCTAGGCTAAGTTTGCTCATGATAAGCCTTCTATGGTAGACGAGACAAGCTCTAATGTGAGTCTCTGATGAAATATTGTTAATCTCTGATGAGATATTGTTAGTCTCTGATGAGATATTCTGTTAATCTCTGATGATGACGTCAGCTTTAGTCTCCGACAGACTAAAGTTTAGTCCCCGATGACGTTATTAGTCTCCGACGGGTTATTTACTCTCGGATGACGTCAGCTTTAGTCTCCGATAGGCTAAAGTTTAGTCCCTGATGATGTCATCAGTCTCTGATGAGTAGTTTAGTCTCCAATGATGTCACCCTTAGTCTCTGATAGGGTTAAGATGATGTCATCAGTCCCTGATGAGTTGTTAGTCTCTGGTGACGTCATTCCTTAGTCTCCGATAGGCTAAGTTCAGTCCTTAATGACGTCATCCATAGTCTCTGATAAAGGAAATTTCGTAGTCTCTGATGAAGGAGATTTCTTAGTCTTCGATAGAGGAAATTCTTAGTCTCTGATGGTTAAGGATATCAGTCCCTGACGAGTTTGATAATAAGAAGATTTTTCCTCGATGTTCAGTCTGTTATCAAGACTATAAAACATGACTTTCTTAAAATAATTTCATGATGTTATTATGTCAGATTTAGGACATTCTAAGGACATTCTAAGGACATCACATACATATTTTCTTTCATAAATTCTTATGGAGGTATTAAAATATTACTTGCATAATGTACAGAATCTTTCACTCACCAGTAAGATTGAATTTGAATCTTTGTGGCTAAGGACTGAGGCAAGTATATACATTCAATCTGATGCTTATTTCAATTTAACGCAGTATCATTTGATCCGATATGCGTGCAAGACTTGATTATATGTTTAATTGTTTTAAAAATGAGCATGCTATGCTTTAAATTCCGCTAGCATGATATGAATGATAATGCATGGATATAACTGAGCTTTGATTTTCAACTAATTCTAAATCTTATATCTGTGCAAATAAATGAGAATGATATGTCCCTTAAATGGGTTATGCGACATGGATGGTTAGAGGAAAGGAAAGGTGCTGATTTGTTCTTCACCTGACCTAGAGGAATATTATGTGACTACGTACGTTCACACAACGAGGGATCATGCGGGCATAGTTAGGCCAGCTGTATACCGTATGGTTAGCAAATCCAACGGGTTTAGCCCCCGACGGGTATTTTCTTTACTTCAAGGAAGTTATGCTTTGTTTTAAGAAGAATTACACAATTGTTTATCATCAGTAATCCTAAAGATTCTTAAAGATCACTGAGGCATTAGTATTGATTCACCAAGCCTCTAAACAGAATTGAATTCTTTGAAACAATCCAGATTCATTTCTCAAATTATTTATAGACTTGATGGGCGTAAATCACTCATTCTTGTTGAATTTTAATGTCTTGCAGGGCAAAATATAAAGGCTGAGCCCTCGGACAAGGGGAAGGAAAAAATGATCAGTTACTGAGGTTGGCTAACCCTTTGTAGTACCGATAAGGAAGGAAGAATGATGACCTGAGAAGAGATATTTTGCATTATAATATAGAGATAGAATAGCTTCCGCTGAAAATGTAATATTTTAGGTTGTAATAACTCTTTAATATTGTTTCTTTCAATTATTTTATGAATGGATGTGTGGTTATCTTTTCCTTCTCTTGACAAAGCCCTGATCCAATAAGGGATTTTGGGGTCGTCACAAACAGCTTCTTGAACTTGATCTCATTTTCATCAATTGAATCCTTGAGTAAGGCAATGAATCCTTCAAGTTTACGTAAGCTTGCTTTGTTGATCTGTGACAGCCCCAAAATTCCACACAGGACTTAGGCACCGTCAGTAAAGGGAAAACAGACAACATCACATCCATACATCATTAATGTACTAAGATATTAATAGTACATCCCTACAAAATTCAGAGTATTAATCTTGTAGTGGAAACTAAACTATTACAACAGCTATAATCATCTTACTTAGGTGCTCTTTACAAGCAAATCAATTCATTCCTCTCCTTTGCTAGAGTGGTACAACCTCTAACTCATGCCCTGAAAATCATGAACTATACAAGGATGAGCGATTTACGCTCAGCAAGCATATAAACATATATGGTGGGTTTGAAACGCAACAAAGGTTCAAACTGTTTCTAAGGTATGACGGATTCAATGTCAAAACCTCTAGCACTTTAGAAAATATCTTTGACTTTGAGGTTTCAAACTCTTCTACCCTCACTTAACCATCTGGCATGTCTTATTTAGCTTAGAGGAGGTTCTCATAAATTACGTATGACGTCCCTCTTATCTTCTTGAGACTAACATAAGCACTTGCTCAACGCCCAAGTGGAACATTAGAGCTTAATGACCCATTTAAGGGACGTAACATTCTCATTCATTTGCACAGATATAATATTGAAAAATAACTTATGAATCAAAGCTCAGTTATATCCATGCACTTTCATTCATATCATGCTAACAAAAATTAAAGTATAGCATTCTGATTCACAAGGAAATTTAAACATAAAAGTCATAATCTTGTATGCATATCGAATCAATTGATCATGTGATTAACTAAAATAAGCATAAGAGTGAGTATATACTTGCCTTTGTCCTTAGCTGAGCTAATCTAATTCACTTGCTTGGTGATATACCTCTATAAAACATGTATGTTGACATAGCATGAGAATCTATGCTTTGAATATAAATGTGAGTATGTACAGATGTGATGTCCAGGCATTTCTTATATCTTTGATGTTCCTTTTAATCATTTGGTGTGTTGGGATTTGAGATTTTTAACTTAAACAAGTCTGAGGAATCTTTCATATTGTCATTTAGTCACTTGTAGGCTTGTATATAATTTATATTGAATTTATTGGAAATTCGAATGTTAATTATTTATAAAACTTAGTTTAGGTGAATTTATAAATAATTGGGAATTATCAATTAATTAGGATTATTTTTAAAGAATTCCTTAATTTTTTGTGATAAAATAAGATTTGGTATTTCAAGGTCAGACTGTGCATCAGTGGATAACTACCGAGGTATAAAGGTGGTAAGATGACTATCAGGGGATGCAACATGGCCGTCAGGGGATAACTCTCGATCGTCAGGGGATAAATCCTTGGCCATCAGGGGATAAATTTTTTTCATCGTCTAACTCAACAAGCCAGCGCCGAACTCGTCAGTAATCTATTTGACTACCGCCAACGACACTTAACTAGCGTCAAACTCATCGATAATCTATTTGACTACTGCCAAAGTATACTCCATTATAGGATAATATCATCAGGAGATAATTTTACTCATCAGTGGATAATTATCCTCTAATGACTAAACTAACCCATCAGTGGATATAACTAACTTATCACAGATTAAGTTATATTTTCTCTCTGTTATAGAGGATGACTTTTCCATCCATTAATAAATGAAGCCGTTTAATAGTTAGACCTTTCTTAATGAACATTCTCATCACCTTTTCTGCATGGTTTATTATTTCTTCTCAATGAAACACACACACACACACACACACACACATAATTGTGAAAACATTATTGCAGTTTACTGCAGCTTTCATAGTTGTAGAGTTTTGCAGTTCTTGAAACCTTGTTCTTTCCTTAGAGAGGTTAGGAGAGAAAACATGTGTATCCCTTATTGTTTTCCTTATCCTCACAAACTCTGCTACACAAGCATGGTGCCTTTACCCATTTTTAATTATTGATATGAAATCAGTTTGGAAGTTAACACAGCTTGTAAAGTTGGTATATATTCTTCAATATTTCTTATTCTTTTCTTGGATAACTTTTAGCATGCACAACTAATAACTTCTAATGTTATATGTACGTTTTAAAACCTACTTTTTGAAGGGACTAAACAAAGTGTTTTAATATGACATGAATGAAAACAGGACAAAACATAACAAACAGAGCATAAGATTGGTATAACTTTTAGAGAAGGAATTAAAATAATTGTGTTGCTCTTGAAAAGGAAGAATGAAATTTATGTGGGTGTCGAGTAGAGAGAATTTTTCAAAGTGAGGCTAGGATTATACCTCAGGTGATGTATTTATAGTGTTTGTAAATCAACTAGAGCAGTTGGATCATTTTGATGAATGATTATCAGTCGTTGGCTAGATTAGCCAGAAATATATCTTCGGGATGATGTGATTGGCTAGTTTGGTCGGTATAGCGGCTTCCAAAATATTATCCAATCACCTATAATAGTCGACACTTAGTTGGAAATAATCTTTATCTCATTGGTGCCTTATGCAACAAGTTTTTCCTTAAAGAGATAAACTTCCAAGCATAGACAGGATACCAACCCTAGTTAGAGTGAACTGCCTAAGTTTAATTATGCAGCTATTGGCACACATGCAACTCAATCCTTTATCAGTTGTTGGCACACATGCAGCTCAATCATTTATATAATATAATTATATTACTTGCACACAGTAGTCCTTGGTCAATAATTTACACTGTAATTCTCCCTTGCATTGAGCTTTCTTTAAGTAATATTTCTTTTTGTTAACACTTGATTAAAATACTGATTTAAAGATTGGGTTTAATATATTCATATTACTTTTGGTGGATTACTTATACAACAACTTATAATAATCGATTTTTGGACATCACATTGACATAAAAACTCATGCATTAAATATCCATACGTCATATGAATAATCCTATTTACATTTTATCCTTATTTCAACTTCTGGGTCCTCACATGATCTATTTGTCATAGTCAAAGAAAAGAATGTCTCCATGAAAATTCTCATAAAGTAATCCAAAAGAAAGTGGAGGGATCTGAACTTGGTAGTTTAACCAATTTCTCCATCTCTTCAAGTTCCTTCTGGATCTCTCTTCTGAATTCTAAGTTTAGCACAGAATTTTCAGGTACAACAGACAGCAGCCACTCTAGATCTTTGAAAGACCTCATTTCCAGGCTTGGTTTATTTAGACGTTGAGTCTCTCCATCTTTTTGAATGACTTTGAGATACTCCTTGTCATCTCCATCCTTTTCAAGATTTATGGCCTCAACACTCTTCTTAAAAGCTTCTTTAATTTCTGATGTATTGGCCATTCCAATCCTGGAGATTTTAGTACTTGAAACTAGTTTTGATTTTTGAGTTTCAAACATAGTTACCAAAGCAGTTTCAGTTTCCTTCTGAGGCTCACTCATCACTGGCTTCCTTTTGGCATTGTTTTTAGCTTGCTCAATCTCCTTATTTCTCCTTCTTGTCTCTGCAGACTTTTGAGCTCTTCTTTTCTTTGTTATTATTGCCTTTTTCTTTGTTGCTTCCTCCTCCCTAGCTACTACCATTTTCTCTTCCTTTTGTAATTGTTGAGCATACAATGCATCAGCTTTGACCAGTTTCTGCTCTTAAGGATAAACTAACTAAACTAACTCTACTTTCACATCCACTATCAACTCCACTAGAGTGGGAAAGTGAGCAATCTTCATGGCATCATCTAGTAGCTTAGGATGTCCTAGTTGAATGGACTTTCTCTTCTTTGGTTTTGCAACCAGAATGCCCTTGCCTTTTTCTTGTTTAGTAGGTGGGTTTGTCATACTAAAAGGAGGAACTGTTGTTGTTTTTGTTGTTGTTGTTGTAATAGTGGAAGTGGAGATACTATTCTTGATGGCTGCATCAAGTTCCTTATTTACATTTTGAAGCCTTTGTATTCAACCATCAAGCTAGCCAAGCTTGTTTCCTCAGGGACAACTTATTTCTCTTGTGGTACCTAACTACTCTCCCCCTTTTTGACATCATCATCTGGATAGGTAGAAATAGTAGCCATAGTAGGAATTGTTTTGCAAAGAAGTTGTGTGAGATTTTGGATGTCGTGGGAAATTGATCTTGTTTATGCGGAATGGACTGAACATTTGATTCCAGTGCTTGAAGTCTCTTCTCAGTGTTGGACTGCTCGCGTAGGCGCATGTCAATTGAGTTAAGCATCCTCTTGGGAAGATGGCCTTCATAGCATCGTTGCATTTTGTCTATTTCTAGCTCCATTCTGGTCTCGACATTTTGTAGTGTAGCCTTGAGACCATTGATCAAGAAGTGTTGGAACTTCATATGTTTCTTGTCAGTTTTGATCAACTCCTCATAGACTGCACTGGGAGTGAGCTCAGCTACATCAGACCCTAAGGTGGTCAAATAATTTTGTCATAGTTGTGCAACTGCTTTATCCAAAGTATTTGTGTAGCTTGCATCCAATCAAGTGTCCACATTGTCTTCCTGATCCTCAACAGGAACAAGTTCATTTGCAGTGTGTGTTTTCATGGTTAATATCATATCTTGATGTTGTTGAAGCCCATCTAAGACTTCAAAGTTAGAATTTGACATGTCATCCAACAATTAAAGTGTTTCATCCCCTGGATGTGAGCTTCCCCCAATTTACTCTGTTAGATGATCTATTGGTGGTGTAGAGGAAACTTAAGCTACAATGGAGGTGGATGGCTGTGACGACCCAAAATTTTCAAATAAGAAATAAGGTGTAAATAGGATTAATTCCTATAAGTTCTGAATTTTAAATGCATGAGTTTTATGGCAATGTGATGTTCAAAAGATTTAAATATATTTTGAGCTCAAATCCTTAAATGATTATTTTTATTCAAGTAATATCAAGGGTAAGTGTATTTTATCACGTGGGGAAGGCAACGCGGGAGAGCTACGGCCTCTATTTTGAACCAAGGACCGCAGTGAGGCAAGTGATATAATTATATTATATATGGGTGAATTGCATGTGACCCGTCAAATTGTAAATCAACTCCAACAGTACACGAGATTTTTGGCTATGTTAGATGATTGACTGACTTTAGCAGCCGTAACACCGGCCTTTCAAACCAATCATTTCATTCTAAAGCTTGTTACTGCCTTTTCCAGCCAACGACTGAAATCAAATCTCAAACAATCCAACAGCTCTTGTTGCTCGACAAGTGATATAAATATATCATTTGGAGTACAACCCTAGCCCCACTTTCATAAAATTTTCTATACAGTTAACCACCAAATCCAAGTTCACTTTTAGAGCAACTGTCCTTCTCGAAGAACAACCCAAACTTTTAACTCCTTCGTTACAGCCAGAGAAGTAAAAGCACTATATTAAAGCCATGCTCTATTCCTGCACTATTTTATTCTGCTATGCATGTCATGTTTGTATAAATACCTTGTTTATTCACTTCCTTGAGTATGTTTGTAAAACATCATGCCATATCCTTTGTTTTATACCATGTCAAGTCTGAAAAATACTTGTTTAAACACCGTGCTTGAGCCTCTGGCAACCAGAGTTCTTAAAGTCTAGCAGTGTTTATAAGAATTAGTAGAATGATACACAGTGCAGAAAAGATGACGAGAGTGGACCTATGTATGGTTATCTATTGATAACACCACCCTCTGAAGAGTGATGAAGTCACCACTGTATCAGAGACAAGTCCTATCTTAGTCTCCGTCAGCATGAAGTTAGTCTCTGACAGTATAAAATAGTCCTGGGAGATTTCATGTTAGTCTCCAAAAGTGTAGAAAAATTAGTCTCCGAGGAACAAACTTGTTAGTCTCCGATGAACAAAATTTTGTTAGTCTCCTATGAGCAAATTTTGTTAGTCTCCGACGAACAAATTTTGTTAGTCTCTGATGAACAAATTTTGTTAGTCTCTGATGAGCAAATTTTGTTTGCCTCCATTGAGTTTGGCGCTGACTTATTGAGTTTGGCACTGAACAAATTATCCACCGATGAGTTCAATGATAACTTATTGAGTTTGGCACTAAAAAAATTATCCATCGATGAGTTTGGCGATAAACAAATTTAACCCCTAATGATCGAAAATCATCCCCTGATGACCGAAGACCATTCCGCTGATGGTCGAGGATCATCCCTTGATGATTGAGAACCATCTACTGTTGACCGAAGACCATCCCCTAATGGTCGAGGGATATCCCCTGATGGTCGAGAAACTTTCACTGATGACCAGTCATCCCCTGATGGGTAATTATCCACTGATGACCAGTCATCCCCTGATGGGTAATTATCCACTGATGACCAGTCATCCCCTGATGTGTAAATTATCCACTGATGGTTAATTTATCCCTCGATGGTCATTTTAGTCCCTGATGACCACCTTTATGCTACAATGACTATCCACCGATGCACAGTTTATCTTTACGCGTATAAAATATGTACATACTCACATTTATATTCAAGCATAGATTCTCATGCTATGTAATCATATATATGTTTTATAGAAGTATTTCACCAAGTAAGTGAATTAAGTTAGCTCAGTTAAGGACAAAGGCAAGTTTATTCTCACTCTTATGCTTATTTCAATTAAGCGCATGGTCAATTGATTTGACGTTCATACAAGGTTATGACTTTTATGTTTGAATTTTTTTATGAATCAGAATGCTATGCTTTAATTTTCGCTAGCATGGTATGAATGAGAATGCATGGATATAACTGAGCTTTGATTTATCAGTTATTTTTCAATCTTATATGTAATGACCCGAAAAATTTGTTTATCTATAAATAATTTATTTATTCATATTGTTCATTTTATATATTAACGTGAATAGTTAATATATGATGTTTTTGAATGTCTAAATATTTTCGGACCCATTAAAGGGGGTATTTTTGTTTGGTTGTTGGTTGCAAGGGAAACAAATGATGTTTATGTTTGGTGACCTCCGTAATTGCTTAAAGGAGCCCACTTTTTCCGGTTTAGCAAGTTCCCTGAGGAATGTAATAGTTTACGTAAGGGAAAAGACATGATGAGTACGTATACTAATTAAATTAGTAAGCTGCTTGTGTGTCATTAATTGATGAAGCGTTTATGCATGAACGACAGCAGCTGCTTATTACATATACCTAGCTGTTTAAGAGTAATGATGAGCAGCCGTTCTACCGTCCAGATTAACCAATCATTTTATTTCACAGCTTAATCTCAGCCTCCTATAAATACCTCATTCGGAGGAACATTTTAATCTCTTTTCTAAAAATTTCTCTTCCAAAGTTCTTCCTTAAACCAACCATCTCCATATAATTTCAAGTTCTCTTTTCTGGGTGATTACTTCCAAACCAGTTGCGATTTCTTTCGTCAAACCAAGAGGTAAGAATTTTAAGATCTCCTCTGCTGTTCCTTTTTGCGTAGTATCCGAGAGTAGTAGCCGTGCATATTAGAGTTTCAAGGAAAAGTTAAAAGATAGGCTACGTTCTGTTGCATATTAATCTTTATGAAGCATCCTAGGTTGAGTTTGTTCATGTAAGGCCTTCCATTGAAGCAGAGACAAGCTTTAATGCTAGTCTCTGATGAGTAAATGTTAGTCTCTGATGATGACATCAGCCTTAGTCTCCGATGAGTTAAGATGACGTCATCAGTCTCTGATGAGTAAATGTTAGTCTCTGATGATGACGTCAACCTTAGTCTCCGATGAGTTAAGATGACGTCATCAGTCTCTGATAAGTAAATGTTACTCTGATGATGACGTCAGCCTTAGTCTCCGATGTGTTAAGATGACGTCATCAGTCTATGATGAGATATTTGTTAGTCTCCGATAGACTAAGGTTAGTCTCTGAGGAGGTAATGTTGTTAGTCTCTGGTGGGCAAAGTATGATAGTCTCTAATGACTAAAATTCTTAGTCCCCGACGAGTTCAGTGCTGAACAAGTGAGTTTGGCGCTGAACATCTATCCACCGAGGAGTTTGGCGCTCGACAAATCAGCCACTGATGAGTTCAGCGATGACTTGGGGAGCTCAGCACTGAACAAGTTGTCACCCGACAAGTTTGGCAATGAACAAGATTATCCCCTGACTGGTAAACTATTCCCTGATGGATGGATTATCCCCTGACAAGCATGCATCCCCTGATGGGTAAGGTATCCCCTGACGGGTAAATTATCCCCTGATGGATGGATTATTCCTTGATGGGTAATGTATTCCCTGACGGGTAAGTTATCCCCTGACAAGTAAAATATCCCCTGACGGGCAACTTCGTGCCCTGATGATCATTCTCTGATTTTGCATAGTCATCTTTCAAGTATGGATTTCTCATGTTATACCCACAATGATGTTTTACATAAACCATTTGCAACCAGTATAGTGAATTTTAGCTAAGGACCAAGGCAAGTATATACTCATTCCACTTTCTTTCCTACTGATTACGTAGAATCACTATTTCGATTTACGTAAATGAAGGATGTTAAAGCTTACATATGATGATGATTTTATTCATGATTAAGTAACGTACGATCATTGATCTGATGTACGTGAAAAGATGTTATTGATTGAGCTATATGTTATTGGGTGATTGCTAGCTGTTTAAAGTCACTAGCACACCAAAAGATGATGATGATGGTGCAAGGGTGTTGCAGTCGTGAACTTATATGCACACCTGAGCAGCTTCCGTATGGGTATATAGAAAAATCATCGGCTGTCTACTTTTAATTGTTGAGCACGCCAATATGTTTGGTAGTCGCTGTTTTTAATTGTAGAGGATGCCAATTTAAAATGAGAAAATGTTTTCAAGAAGATATACTCCATATGGGAAGTTAAAGGGCTGTTGAATGCTTTCACCTGGTATTCTGGCCAATGATGATAGAGAATGATAGACCGAGGCAAGGCATTGGTAATCAGATTTTTTTTTCGCAGACCATATGCTTTCTACAAGCGACTACGTATGTCAAATGATGAATCAAACGACCAGGCTGACCAGCTGGGATGAAATTTGATTGTTAAGGAAGTCAGATAATGATCAGTCTGGTCAGGTGATGCATTATCTGATGAAGAGAGGGCGAATCATGATTTATTGACAGAGGGTTAACCCTTGATATCACTCGGGCACCCTAGATGATATATGTTTATTGGTTATCACGAGGTGTTGTCATTGCTTCGCCCAACCTCGAAGAATATTAAAGCTTTTGAATTATCTGTTTTTCTTGCTTATGATTATATACTTGCTGAGCGTGAACGCTCATGTGGAATACTATGAATGTTTTTCAGGTTGTCGTGAAGGCTGAGTTGCCTAAGAGAGGGAAGGAGAGAATGGCATATAAGAATGTTTAAGTTGTAAGGCCTTATGAGCCATCTAAAGTTTCGTTTCCGCTGCAGCTTGTTTATTTTCAAGATTTGAGGCTTTGTAAGATGATGTGGACCTTAAGATTTATAATGATCTATTTGAGAACATATTTCTCGCATAGGTGTTGTAAATTCTTGGCTATGTTGTTGTTGTGTTGTTGTGTGGTAGTTTTTCTGGTGCAGCCCAGGGTTCTAGCCTGGGGTTCTCGGGGACTGTCACCGAAATCGCTGACAGTGTCCGGGGCTCGGCTCGGGGGATTTTCGGGGGTGCCACATTATATCTGTGCTAATGTATGAGAATGTTTCCACTTGGGCATTGAGCAAGTGTTTATGTTAGTCTTAAGAAGACGGATGTTGTACGTAGTTTACGAGAACTTCCTTTAAGCTAAATAAGACATGCAAGATGGTTAAGTGAGGATCGAAGAGTTTGAAACCTCAAACTCAAAGATATATTTTCTAAAGTGTTAGAGGTTTTGACATTGAATCCGTCATACCTCACAAACAGTTTGAACCCTTGTTGTGCTTTAAACCCACCATACATGATTATATGTTTGCTGAGTGTAAATCGCTCATCCATGTTGTTAAATGTTTTACAGGTGATAAGGTAAGATATACGTGCATAAGGTCATTATGAGTTAATGGTGGGTAATGATGAGGAAAAGCAGAGGATTAAAGATGTAAGAGCACAATTGAAGTGTTAAATTTGAATGACCTACGAGTCACAACTTCATGTAAGTTGTTGTAATAGCTTAGTTTCTGCTGCAGGATTTGTACTCTGAATTTTTGTAAGAATGTACTAATAATGTTTAGTATATTAATGTTGTATGGATGCATTGTTGACTGTTTCCTTGTTACTGATGGTGCCCGAATCCCATGTAGGATTTTTTTTTGGGTCGTCACAATGGCTCAATAGGTTTAAAAAAATCACATGCTGAGAATGTACTTTTCTCTCGTATATTTTTTTCAAAGATCTCATCCTCACGCACATCCTCTCCTTTTACCTGGAGTTGGACATCCAGTTTCTCTTCCTCTCCTTTTTCCAAGCTATCTAAAGTTTGACTCTCAAGTGTTTAACTCATCTCTCTTTTTTCCAAGTCATGAGCCTGACTCTCGCTATTTATTCTCTCTTCCTCGTCATTTGAATAAATGCACTCTGTCCTAAAGAAGGAGGAGGTAAAGGAGAATTGTGTATGGCACTAAGAAGAGGGGGTTCCCTTGATAAAGAAGTGGTTAGGGATCTCTCCAAGGTCAATGCTTGATCTGCCATGAGTGTTGGCTCTTCTTGGAAAATTTCAAGAAGATTTGAACTGTTAAGTTCTGAAAAATCAAGAGTAGGAGAAGAAGTAGGAGATGGGACAGATTGGAGTGTTAGCTACTTCTCAAGAAGAGAAATTTGAGGAGCATCAATTTGAATTGACTCAATATGTGCATTTCTTGTGTAACTCTTTCTTTTTGTTCTTATCTCTTTATTGGTTTTTCCTTGATTACGTATAAAGGGATGTGCAAACTTTGTACCTATTGGTCCTGGTTGGGAACTGTCTTCAATGTCAACATCCTTTGGGGAGGATGTTTCCAATGTACTGCTTTTCTTTTGATCCTTCATTACCTTTTGAGAGGCAATAGATTGCTTTTGGCTCAAGATTATTAATCTCTTCTTTCTCTGAGGAACCACCTCAACTTCTTTTACTCCCTCGGCCTCACTGTCGCCCTTATTAGTTTTTCTCTTTATAGGTAACTTTATGGCTTTCTTCGTTGTTACAACCACAGTCTTTTGAGAAACTGTGGAGGGGGCTGTAAATGGTTGTTGTGAAGTATTTGTTGGAGGATCAACAGGGTTCCTAGTCTGTTGCTCAAGATCCTCAAAGAAACTCAAAGAGTAAAGGTTTGGATACCTATCTATGAGAATTGATCTCATGATAGGAGGAAAGGAAAGAGAAACCTTTACCTTTGCAACCTGTTTCTTCACATCAGAGAAGATGCGCTTACTCTGCAAAACAGTTGGTACAACTTGCAAACCAGTGATATTTAGGTTAGGAATTAGATAATTAGCAATCATCATCAGAAACCTAGCATAATAGATTTTATTTTTATCACTAGTTTTAAGTTTAGCCATCAAGTTGTTCAGAATTAACAGTCCTAGGTTTATGTGCCTAGCATACAACACACTATATGCAATTTGTTGTGTGAGTGTTGTGATGTCATCATAACCACTGCATTTAGTCGTGAATGCTTTAATGATAATACAAAGAATAAAGACCATTCATGCCTAAGATGGGGTCTAGTTATATAACGTATTGATGCAATTTCTTTATCATAGTGTAAGTTTTTAAACATCTCTATAATTTTCACATCAGAAGTAGAAGAGTCAAATATATCATGTGTAGGTAATTACAAAGCATTATTAACTACTGCATGATCAATAGTGTTAGGTCCCAAAGGGAAAAATACTGGAGGGGGGGGGGGGGGGTGTTGAATAGTATTTTTCAAAATTTAAGTCTTGCTTATAAACTTTACAGTTTTAAGTTACTTCTTGCTTATCAAAAAACTTTCTTATATTTAGAAAAGAGTTAGCAGTGGAATTTATAGCAAAGAACCCCTTAGTTAGCAGTAGATAACACTTGTTCAAGCTTGTTGTTGTGTCTTGCTGAGCTCTTTTAGTGTCAAATTGTCAGAGCAATTTTTGGTTTTTCAGTTCTCATAAATGAAATTTATGACTCCTATTTATACTACTCCAAAAATCTATCCGTTGAGAATTTTGAAATAGATCCATTGAGAGTTGTACTGCTTTGACAATGACTTGTACTTTTCCAACTGTTCCTTGCTTAGTTCAAGAAGATAGCCGTTATTTTATCATCTAGTACTTTTTGAAAAAGCTCTCTAGGAGTTGACTAAGCAGGACAAAAGATAGTTTTTTTCTGACATCCTTACTTTGATCAAGGTAAGAGATCTTGCTATGTCAGTCCTTTGCTTATTTACATTCTAAGTAGGATTGTCCTTGTAAATTTCTTCAGCATCCTTCTTGATTGATGAGCAGAGTCTTCATTTGTGATCAAAATCCTTGCTTACCTAGCAGAGTATATCCACCTAACAAGTTGGATTTTTTTTTTCTAAGTCCTTTTACATCATACAAGCAAGGACTATATTACATCATCAATTCTTATATTAAATAAATGTAATTCTTTAAGCAGTAGTAATATACGCAGGGGTGCATCAACAATCTCCCCCTAATTGATGATGTCAAAACGAGTTATTTTGATCACCACAGCAAGCAACAAAATTCATTTCATTTCATTAAAAAGATATGAAGTACATGAATGATGAATGAAAGTAAAGTAAAATACAATTAGACAGTTGAAATAAAATTCTTGCTAATCTTCACTGTTAGTAGATCCTTCCGATCCTTGTTCTTCTTTTTCTCCAAAGCTCAGTAGCTCTAGTCTTCTCCTTTCTTCAGACTCCTCCCTCTCTCTTCTAATAGCTTCCTTTTCTTGCTTCCTCCTCTCCATCCTTTCCTTCTTGCGATTATACTCCCTTTCATTCTGCTGGTCTCTGAGTCTTTTCATCTCCAACTCATACTGCTTGATTTTAGATTCAGACTTCTTGATGCTTGCAAGCAGCTTGAGACTATCAGCAGGCCCTGACTTCTTCGTCATCACATCTACTTCTTCAAGGGCCTTCTACAGTCTCATATAAGGAGAATGATTAAGAATTTGTACCGCAGACTCAGGAATATGTTTGGAAACTCTTCTTATAGCCACAACAGTAGGAGTTACAGCAGGAGTAAGAATAGGAGCAGGAGTCAGAGTAGCTTGATCTTGTTGATGTGTTGCATCATAATCTCTCTCCCCCTTTTTGATATCATCAGCCATCAAAGGGAGAAAGTCAATTAGCTTGTTGAGAGTTAGCAAGATCTGATCTTGCTTGCGTTCCATCTTATTAATTTGGTCTTCAAGCTCTGAGGGAGCAGGAGGAGCCTTTGAACTTTGAGCAGATTCAGCAGGCTGAGAGTTGAGACTTGCTAAAACCTTGTCTAGTTCAACAAGCCTTTTCTTTGTGGACTTAGAGGGAGTGCGATCGGGCTGATTTTGATGGTTTGGAGGCAGCAGAAGGAGGCTTAGAAGGATAGGATGCTTCAAGACGAACTGGAACAACAGATTTTCTAGTTTCAAATGATCTGATTCTGGCATAGGAAAGGTCTTTAGGGAGGTCAGCAGGAGGAATGAACCCTTCCACAGCAGGAATGTTGGCAGCAGGAATGATGGGGAATTTGTGTCTGCGCATGTCCATTCAAAGTTTGCGGGCAAAAGCAGCAGAAGTATCATTTGCATGTGGAACTGAGTTGATCATGTTCCAAGCTGCCCTCCAAGGATTTTCAATAAGCACCATGAAGTTTGGCACCCTTCTAAAGGAGTCAAAGATTGCACGCATGCCTATTCCACACCAGTAGGCATGAAGCATAGGTAGAAAAAGAAGAAAATCAGCAGGAAGCATATATGAGAAGAAGTCGTCATTCAATCCAAGACATAGTCGTCGATTCCTTGCTGATGCTTCAGAAGGAATGATTTCTTCTTGAAGCTCTCTTATAGTGACTGTTGAAGTCCCATAGATGTTGCTTATATTTTCAACAATGAAGTCCTTGGATCTTTTTGTAACCATCCGATCTAAAAAGTGTTCAAAGAGCACAATTTCTTTCTCTACACGTGTATAGTATGACGTATGCCTAACAGGTGCATCAAAGCCTAATTCTTTCAGGCGTTTCAGCAGAATCTGTCGAAAATGCCTTATTGTGAGGTCAAGGTCATAGTTGAGAATGCAGTAGTCATTTTGTAGGTCAATACTGTCGTCCTCAGTTAGGTCTCTCTTGACCATCCTGATTGTAGCAGCACTTACCTTGGCCATTTTTTCTTCAGTGTCTGGCTCTTTGTGAGAATGCTCCTCCTCAACAGCAGGCTCCTCATCAGCAGTAACTATGTTGATGTCTTCTTCATGATCTCTTCCTAGATCAGCAGGCTCCCCTCAGCAAGTGTTTGGCTTGGGGAAAGGCCACTCGGTCCTTCTAGGAATTGTTCAGCAAGATAGGCCTTTGGATCCAAGCCAGCTTGCTCAGCATCTTCAATAAGCAAGGCTCTAATTAGTTCCTCTGATCTTTGTTCCTTTTTTCTTTTGGCAGGAACTTCATCAGAGCTATCAAAGTCGTTTTCTTTTTGGAAGGGGGGCATTTTCTCGAATAGCAAAACCTGGTAGTACCAATCTCCGAGCAGCAGGAGGTTTGGTGGTGGGAGCTGGAGTCTCTACTGATTGGTAATGGTAGAAATCCTCTTCCGTGATCGGCTTAGGTTTGACCATATCAGCAAGACGTAAGTTGGTGTGCTACAGTTCTCCAGTAATTTCAACATCAGCAACATCATCCTTAACCATTGGACCTGTGACACTATCAGGTGTATCAGCAAGCTCCAAGATCTCAGTGATGTTGACCAATTCGGTGGCAGCAACATCACTTGCTACTGATAGTTCATCAGTAGGGGTAGGTTGATCAGCAGCAATGATCGCCCCAGTGACGACATCAATTTCTTTGAAGAGTTCGTCAGATGAACTCTTTTGGGTATCAGCAGGAACTTTTGAGGAGGAGGCAGCAAGATGATACTCGTCTATTTCCCTGAATAAATCATCCTCTGCTGATACAGTGGTGATAGGAACAGCAAAGGGTATATGCTGCTGTTCTTGTTCCTGCTCATCGTCAGTGGGAGGTTCAACATCCGAACCTCCTTCAGCGATAGCTTGAGCAGCAGCGTCTTCATCATACAATTCCATGTAGAAATCATATACTGCTCTCTCCTCAGAATTAAGCGTTGCTGGGTCGAACTCCAGATCAGTAGCAATTGCCTTGGTTTTCTTCTTCGGCTGCTGAATTTGAGCAGCAACTCTTCTTTTCTTGCTAGGTTGAACAACAAGAACTGTGGTAGCAGCAAATGTGTGTTCAGCAGGAACACTAGCATATTCTGTTGCTTTCTTTGTCCTCCTCTCTGCTGCAGCCCTTGCTAGTGCAGCAGGGTTTATGTTATAATTTTGTAAAATTGAGGGGGTGATGATATTGCTCTTTGGTAGCTTCTTCGATCTGGTCCTTGCTAGAAAATTATCTCTAAGAACACCTTTGAGCAGCAGGGACAAAATTCATCCATGCTTAATCTTAATTTTCTTCTTGCTGGAGAAGAATTATTTGAGCAGATCGAAGAATATCTGGGCCCAATTAATCTCCTGCTCAGACTTCAACAGGGAAACTAGAGAGATAACCTTTGCTGATGCTTCATCTTGGGAGGTAAACTTGCACAGCAAGGTCTTGTGTAGGATGTCCATGAGGAAATCCCATTTCTTTAGGAAATCCTTCCTTTTTTTGGTATTATGGGTTTTGACATACCCAAGATCTGATAGCACAACAGGGACTATGATGGATGGGGGCAGCAGACCTTAACTTGTCATCTGCAGAATATCCTTGATGGTTGCTGTTGTAATGGAAACTTGGCGTCCATCTACTCGGCCTCTGATGCTGTTGTCTCTTATTTGTGCAGTCTGACAGAATTCCTTTAGAATTTCTTCATATGTTGGGCAATCAGTAGAGATTACATATCTGATGCCACTGTTCCTCAGCAACCTTAAAAAATCTGGTATCTCAGCATCCTGCTGATCAGCAGCAAAGGAGTCTAAATCAATGATAGACTCAAACTCGATTTTATCAAGCCAGTTTGACATCTTGTTGTGTTTGGTCGGAAAGAGTGGTGGTTTAAGGGTTGAAGAACGGTGGTTTTGGGCAGAAGTTTTAGAGAGAGAAAGTGAGTTTTAGAGAGAGATCAAAGCGATTTGAAGGTGAAAAAAAATGAGAAGGGTTAAAGGGTTTATATAAGGGGTGAAAAGAAGTTGAAAAGGTTTAGAGCAGTTACTCGGATAAGTAGTGGAAGAGTTAGTGGGAGAAAAATTCGTGGGTAATGGTGAGAATTTATTACCGAAAAGACAGCAGTCGTAAATAGGTAATAAGGTAGAGTGGCATTAAATACGGAGAGAGAAATAAATGGCTGATAAAATGATGGGCTATTTTTACGACGGTAAAACTGGAAGTGACCAAAGAAAAATTGACAAGTCATGAGATGACAACAGGATGATTGTATGTCTTTTCTAATGACTATATTGTTGGAATTCTCAGCAAGTAAAATGTATCTTGTTTAAATTCAGCAAGAAGCACCGTCCTTGCTGGTTTTTGTTGCCACTAAGTCAGAGATGAGCAGAGACTGTGAACTTATAGGCAGCAAGGTCATCCTTTGCTTATCGTATAAGCAAGATCTTTGACTTAGTTTCTGAAATCACACTTTTGTCGAGGAGGCTCCCCTTTTTTGTGAAATTTACAACAAGGTCGACATTGATTAAGACAGCAGCATTGATGAATGCTGCTCAATGTCAGCAGACAATCTTTATCAACAAACTGTTAACCAGCAACGTCTTGATATATCTCAGTAGGAAGGATGAGTTGACATAGTAGGATTAAATAGACTGCTTAACTCATAAGCAGGGTCTTTTCCATCATCTGAGCAAGAAGTTTATCATATTGCTAAGAACATAAGTCCTTGCTTAAGCAAACAATATGTTAGTACAGCAGAATCTTACTCTAAATTAAGCATGCCTAATTCACTTATTAATTTGTTGAAACGATTTTCATCCAAGGGTTTTGTAAAAACGTTTGCTAATTGATTTTCAGTAGGAATATAGTTTATCCCTATAGTACCTTGTTGTACATGATCTCTAATGAAATGATGCCTTATATCTATATGTTTAGTTCTAGAGTGTAAAACAGGATTATAAGCAATGGCTACAGTGCTAGTATTATCACATAATATAGGGATAAACTTGAAATCAAACTCATAGTCAGCAAGTTGATTTTTCATCCACAGAATTTGTGTAACGCAACTTCCTGCTAATATGTACTCCGCTTCAGCAGTGGATGTTGATACAGAGTTTTGCTTATTGTTGAACCATGAGACAAGTCTTCCTCCTAGAAATTGGCATATACCACTAGTGTTTTTTCGATCAATTTTACACCCAGCAAAGTCAGCATCCGCGTATCCAGCAAGGTTGAAGTTAGAATCTTTTGGTTACCATATTCCTAAGTTGGGAGTTCTTCTGAGATATCTAAAAATTCTCTTAACAAAAGCTAAATGTGATTCATTGGGGTTAGATTGAAAACGCGCACAAATACATGTAGCAAACATAATGTCAGGTCTGCTTGCCGTTAAGTAAAGCAAGGATCCAATCATACCTCAATAGCTTGTTATATCTACGGATTTACCTTGCTCATCTTTGTCACTTTGTTGCTGATGACATGGGAGTTTTCATAAGACTTGTTGTCTCCAATCCGAATTTCTTAAGCAGGTCTTTGGTATACTTGGATTGATTTATGAAAATTCCATCACTGCTTTGCTTAATTTGAAGTCCGAGAAAGAAATTCAACTCTCCTATCATGCTCATCTCAAATTTTCTCTGCATAAGCTTAGCAAATTTTGCACAAAGTTTTTCATCAGCAGAACCAAATATTATATCTTCTACATAAATTTGTACTAGCAGTGTTTTATCTTTATGCTTCCTAATAAATAAAGTAGTGTCAACTTTACCTCTACTGAACCCTTCATTAACTAAAAAGGAAGATAAAGTGTCATACCATGCTCGTGGTGCTTGCTTAAGAACATATAAAACTTTGTCAAGCTTATATACATGGTTTGGATGAGATTGATCAGCAAAGCCTGGGGATTGCTCAACGTATACTTCCTCCTGAAGTTGTCCATTCAGAAATGCACTATTGACATCCATTTGAAACACCTTGAAGTCTTGATAAGCAGCATAAGCAAGAAAGATTCCTATGGCTTCGAGCCTTGCTACTGGAGCAAAGGTTTCATCATAGTCAATCCCTTCCTCCTATGAGTAGCCCTTAGCCACAAGTCTTGCTTTGTTCTTTGTGATGATTCCATCTTCATCCATCTTGTTTCGGAATACCCACTTGGTGCCTATCACTGTATGATTTCTTGGCCTGGGAACTAAATTCCAAACTTTGTTCCTGCTAAATTGGTTTAGCTCTTCTTGCATAGCAAGGATCCAATTAGCATCAACAAGAGCATCCTCAATTTTCTTTGGTTCCATTTGAGATAGGAAACTTAGAAAACTATTTTCGTTTTGAGCAGATCTTCTAGTCTTTACTGAACTTGTGGGATTGCCAATTATCAAATCTTATGAGTGAGATTTGGTCAACTTCATTCTTCTTGGTAGATCTATTCGAATGTCTTGCTGCTTTAGTTCCTCCAAGTTAGGTTCATCTTTTACTTCAGCAGGGGTGCTTTCTATTGGAATATTGCCTTCTGAAGGTTCCTCAGCAAGATCTTCCTTAGTTTCTGCAGTCTGTTGATCTTCATCATGTTTCTCTCAGTGGCATCGATATAGAAGATTGCTGAGAACTACATCAGCAGAGTCTAATCAACTAAGGAGCAAGAACTTTGAAATCCTACTTACACTTGAAAAAGTGTGAGCTGAGAATTTGGAATTAGTTGCTCTAATGATTAAAGGAGTCTGCTTAGACAACACCTCAGGGATTCCCAAGAGAGAGAGAGTCTAAGTTAACCTCCCAACTTGAGGAATTAACAGCAACAATCTCCACATGGAACAAATCATCCTCTAATGCTTGTGCTTTGCTGAAAAGTCAAAGAAGCTTGCTAGATCGAGGAGGAATTGGATCCAGAACTTGCAAAGTTCTTGCTGAAGAAAGTGGAGAAAGTGAAGTTGAATCTATCAGCAAAACAATCTCCATTTATTCAGCAGAGTGTGAACCTCTTGCTAAAACCAAGGGTAATGAAAATGATACCTTGCTAAAGCACAAATTCCCTACTAACCGTAACCATAAGCAAGAACATGGTGCTAAATGGACCAAAGGTGGAAAGTTTAGCAAGAACCATGTTCTCCCTGCTCATCGTTACAACAAAGCAAGAAATTTGGAATTTAGCAAAGGATAGGTTAAGAGCAAACACTGGAAACCACCTCAACCAAAGAGAAGAGGTAAGCAACACACACAACACAACATGCTGCATTTGAGATGTTATTGTTGCCATAGGTTTGGTCACATTGCTTCTCTTTGCCTTGCAGATCCTTACTATACTGTTGGGTCTCTAAGACAAAAAATGAGACAAGTATGGGTTCTCAAGGGTACTAATCTAAATGGACCCAAGTCTTGTTGTCTCCAATCCGAATTTCTTAAGCAGGTCTTTGGTATACTTGGATTGATTTATGAAAATTCCATCACTACTTTGCTTAATTTGAAGTCCGAGAAAGAAATTCAACTCTCCTATTATGCTCATCTCAAATTTTCTCTGCGTAAGCTTAGCAAATTTTGCACAAAGTTTTTCATCAGCAGAACCAAATATTATATCATCTACATAAATTTGTACTAGCAGTGTTTTATCTTTATGCTTCCTAATAAATAAAGTAGTGTCAACTTTACCTGTACTGAACCCTTCATTAACTAAAAAGGAAGATAAAGTGTCATACCATGCTCGTGGTGCTTGCTTAAGACCATATAAAACTTTGCCAAGCTTATATACATGGTTTGGATGAGATTGATCAGCAAAGCCTGGGGGTTGTGTTAGTGCAGAAAATTACAAACAACGAAGCGGAAGCATAAAAATAGCAATTTATGATTTTTCTGCAATCCCAGGAATCACCTTATACAATATTATTAATTGAGGAAGGATTAAAATCATACCATTGTAAATTCGACGACGTTGATGTAGAATCTTTATGCACGAATTAACACTACAATCTTTATCCTTCACGCTCCAATCGATCACCTTGATTCGTTTTGCAATTTATTCCACGTTCTTGATTGTTCCACTGGATCCAACGTTTACTACTCAAGTGTGTAGTACTCTAAAGGTAATCCAACAGAGAATTTTGATTATGAAAAATATTGGATTTCTCTCACAATATTTTTAGTGACAAATATTATGGAGGCTACCAATTATTATTTCAATTGGGGTTTAATCTATTATAAGTCTCCTTATATAGACAACCCCTAAACTAATTCCTAAACCATTTAGGAATTGGTTATTTATTAAATAATAATAAAACTCCATTATCTAATTCCTAAACTATTTAGAAATTAGATTGTTTATTATTAAATAACACCACTTTTTAATCTAATTCCTATACTACTTAGGAATTGGATTATTTATTAAATAATAATAATATAAGAATAATTCTTATTTATTTATAATTAGTATTTCTAAAATACTAAATTATAAATATTAAACTATTTAATTTATTCCACCATGGTATAAATTAAATTACTTAATAATTATTATTTCTCAATATCTTCATAATTTATTATTTCCCTTTTATGGTGTGACCCTTTAGGTTCAATATTAAGCCGGTTGTAAAAATAAATTAAATTAGAACTATTCTAATTTTATTTATACGAATTAAACACTTTAATTCATTAAATATAATTAATTATATTAATTATACTTATTCCACATCATGAGGGATACCCTCACGCCATTTTTTCAATAAAATCGGTTTGTTTGCTAAATGCCAAGGTCCCAAACTCAGAACGTTTTCACAGTCTTCTACTGAATTAAATTGAAATAAATAAGCATTTTTATGTAAGAAAACCTTATTTAGGCCTAGGTTAACCCAAATTTTTGTAACTGCTGCAGCAATAACAATGTAAGGGGGGCGAGAATGATGGAAAAACCCAATCAGACAATTTTCCCAATGTTTGCAACCTTGTTTAAGAACCTCAAGGGGAGGTTTAATAGAAATCTTACCATCAACCAGTGTAGGAGGGAAAAAGGAGAGCTTAGCGGGTTTTGCATCTCCGGCCACAATCTTGCTCCAAGATAGCTTTCCCTTAGAGAGGGTCTGATCTTTGTGGGGAGAGTCCGTGAGAATGACTTCACCCTCCTCTAAATGTGGCTGGAGAGGTAGGGTTTCTTCAGATTTCTTGAACCCCATAGACGCCTGAGCAGGAACTGCAGAAGAATTAGAACCTGAAGCTCCTGAATTTGAAGTCCCTAATGGAAGAGAGCCTGAAATCTCAAAATTCCTAATGTCTTGTAAACTCCAGCCAAGAGAAGAGATGAAGGACATGAGAGTGGCATTTTTTTGTCTAGCTTGAAAAGCATCTGATCTGTCATTTTCGGAGGTTTGAGCTGCTGCAGAAACCATGTTTCCAGTTCCCGCTAGGTCAGTAACTAACGGATGTAGAAGAGTGGGGTTTGAGGTGGGTTCTGAATCTGCCATTTCCACAAAGAGAAATGGCAACAAGGTGCACGGTAGAGAGAAAAGAGGAGGAGCGAAGAGGGGATCAACAGGGAGGGATTCATTTAGGGATTCATTTGAGACGCTACACATCCACTCGTTTTCCTTATTTAAAGATGAGCCTTTAGATCCTCCTACATCCATATAGGGATTGTTTTGAGTCATTTTACGTTAACTTGGCTAAACATTTATTTCCTGTTGTACCACCGTACAATTTATAGTCTTTTACCACTTCGATAATCATGTATTCATGTTCCCGAGTGTAAGTGTGTATTATTTATTTTGATTTTCTTAATCATTCAATCTCTGACATTTTTTAAAATTTAAATAAAAATAAGAAATAATTTACACAGTGTACGCCTCGTACTATAGTAGTAATAATTTACTTTGTCCAAATTCCCAACTGTTCAATGGAAACTAATTAATTCTATAAAACTAAATGAGCTACATAGCAAACACAACGTATTCTCAATCCAACCCTCTCCCAACTCCCACAACATGCACTTTTTAATTCATCATACCTGTAGAGGAAAACAGAGCAAAAGACAAAGGAAGGCGGTGAGTCTCAATAACTCAGACAGAGAGATGTCGGAAACACAGATTATATCACCATGGAATACAAAATATTAAACTTCGTTAAACACTCGTATACAAAACTGAACAAAGCTAAGATTATAATAGAGCAGATGCAAGACATGATTATGAATGCTGAAAGCAATGATCTAATTAAGGGTTGAAGAAACAAATGATACTATGATCTTTGTGAACTACTGTTTATTTAATCCTAGAGATGGCCAGTGCCGCAGATCTAAATGTCAAATAAACAAAATAACAACATAATAAAATTGAAGGCATAATGAAATACATTCAAAAAAATACAAACTATACACACTAGCTGAACAACACACGCATGCGATCCTTGCCTCACAATTAAAAGCAACTAACATATAATGTCCTCCAAGATAAACCCAACAAGTGATCTAAAAACATATATATCAAATATGGCAATCCCAAATCATCAATCCATGCAAATTCAAATGAATAAACTTAGACCAAAGTGAAGACCACATCTTTCATATCTAACTAATCCAAAATATAAAGATCCTACCCCGCAATCAAGATTTGACAATTAAGACGACAACACACACATGCACACACATAAAACTAAGAAAACTTCCTAACAAAGTAAAAATTAGACAGATGGATTTGAATAAAAAGTTACATTAAAAATAATAATAATAACAATACACTTTCAGAAATTAGTCCACTTTTTTGTTTGTAGACTTGCAACTTTAAATGACAAAAACATATTCGAAATCAATAAATACCGTCTAAAACAAGAGGGTTTCAATTTAAGCAAAAGAATGATCAATTTGCTCAATGAAATTGCTCACAATAGCAGGTCTAATATTGAAAAAGTTGTCACAATTCCAAGTCCCTTTAGGCAGTGAAGAAGATGTGATCTTTAGGCAGTGAAGAAGGCATACTCAGGAGAACCACAAAAGTGAGACTAAACTAGACTGATCAAACAGCGAGAATCTAACTGATTTCATTAAGAAATAAGAAAGTTACGACTAATCAAAGTTGACTGATGTATGAGATTGTCTCTGCAACAATTAAATAGTGACAAAAAATTTGCAAACTTCACACATAGATACTTGCACAGCTTGAACACTCAATCTTTAGGAAGTTATCCACAACTCTCATAGACTACGACATATGACATCAGATATTAAGTGCAATCCGACCATTGGATCATGAGTAGGCCAGAAATTCGCCTAAAGTTTCAAGGTCTTGCTTACAGACTAACGTCTACTCAGATTCTTCTCATCCTTCACGTTCATTCTATACTTATGACAAACCATATATGTTAACCCAAATTCAATGGGCCAAGCCCTCCCATTATCAAGCGCTCAACATCCACAATGCAAATAGGTTTTCCCAATTCAAGCCCCACAAAAGCCGAAGTTCTAAACAAGAGTTCAAGTTAAAGAATGGAGAAATTTAAAACAGCTTCAACTGACCAAAACACACAAAACATAACTAGAATACTGCAACTTAATCTTCCACAGATTTCTTAAATATAAATAAATTTGAAGTCTACAGAAAGTCAAACCTGTTGAGATATTTTAATTACTTTTCTCTTTCACTGTCAAAAATCTCTCAAAGCATATTTCAATACAAGAAGAAATATTTTTACCAAAGATATTGGATTCTCATACAAAAACCCTTGTACTATAAGTTCTTTAACAACTTTATTTTCCACCTCAACAGAGTTTGTGGGCCTCATAGTAGCTACTCACTAGATCATCATAATAATTACATACTTCTTCCTGGTTGAGGGAGAGAAGCTTTAAGGTTCTCAGGCTAAGTAGTGCTAAGTCATGCCTAATGAGCTGTCATGTGCTGTGAAGTTGTTATTAGTTTAGTTATAAGTGGTGTACGTTAGGGAAATTGGGATGTAGGATAAGTTGTCACTACATAACATGATGTACTACTTGTTTTTATAGTATGATGAATGAAATAACAGAATTTACCTCTTGTTTTCTCTCTCTAGACCTGTTCTCTCTTCCTTTCCCTCTCAGATTCTCTCTCTGTAAATTCTCTCTTTCTCTCTCTAGATTATCTACTAACCTCTCTATTTTCTGGTTGTTTGATCAAGTCAGTCCATTCCAGGCCTAACAAATTGGTATCAAAGCCAGTTCAATCTCTGGAACCTTCTTCTTCCTCAGAAAATTCTTCTAACTCTACAATTCTACCACCTCCAACAATTCTTCTGTCTTCCTCTGAATTTTCTCCTCTAAATCACTTCATCTAGTCTTGGAATCCCTAAATGAAGATGATGAAAGCAGGAAACAGAAAACAGCAACAGTAGATGGATCATGATCAGATCTATGGTCCTCTAGTTTCTCTTTAGAGAATTTCCACAACAGATGTCAGTTTGGTGAGCTGTATCTGCTTCAATCATTGCTCAGTCCATTTGTTCCAAGTCCAAATAGAAGATAGCAGAACAAGTCACAGAGATTGAATTGGGCAAGTTATTGAAGTTTTCTACTCGCGGCTGAGAATTTTGGACTGAAGTTGTGAACTCTGGAATCAAGTAGGTTTACCTTAAATCTTCTTCAATAATTACTCTATTTAGTTCTATTGAGATTTGAATCTACTGAGTTGATCAAATTGGAAGTGGAGCAGATTGTTGTTAAATTCGAATGGTCAGATCTAGAATAAAGTGACCCAGAGAATTGATTTTAATTTCCAGCAATAGAAGGATGAGAACTAGGACAAATACTAATAAACTACTTGCTGAGAATTCACAAATGGAGCACGATAGCTTTGAAAGCTACAGAGAAGCTACTAATGAAACGCTTCAAATCTAGAGGATAGGCTGGAAAAATTCGTGGAATCTGTGGTGAATGTGCTGCAGCAGGAAATTTTTGACAGCAACAATGGATTCACCAATCCATTTGCTGATAAGGCTCAAAGTAAAAAGCCTATGTAGGAGGAGGAGGGCAGCAGAGGAGTGTTTAGAAATCCAGAACATGGAGAAATAGAATGGAATAAGAAACAAGAGGAAGAAGAAACTAGGCTGGTTAAGAAAAACTCAGTTAGTGGTGATTGATGATGACAAGGAGTTAAAACATCTAAAACTTGTATTTCCAACCTATAAAGATGGAGATGATGCCATGAGTTGGATACAAAATTGTGAGAAGTATTTCCAGATCTATGGAATTAACTCATCTAGGAGAGTGGCTATTGTTGCAATGCATTTGCAAGGGGTAGCTAAATCCTGGTACAAGGCCTATGTGAGAGGCAGAAGCAAGGTAGATTGGAGTGAGTTCACAGAAGACTTTGTAACTAGATTCTCTGATGTTGAACTGGGAGACGTATATGAACAATTTAAGCTATCGGATGAAACTGGAACAGTGAATGAATAGTATGATGCTTTTGAAAAGCAAGGGTAGGCTAATGGAAAAATTACCATTCCGGCCCCGGGAGTTCTTTGTGAGAAACTTAATTGGACGGGTGAGAAAAGACATTAAGAAGGCTTTGAGGTCTTTGGAACCGCAAACCCTAACCAACGCTTCCAAACATGCAAAACGTCAATGAAATTCCAGTGACAAAAGTTTCATCTAATCAGGGAAGAGCAAGTACTAGTGGACAATATAGCCCAGTTGTCAGTCGACAAAAGCCTAAAAATGAGCTGGAAATCAGTGGAAAACCAGCTCTGCTGACTAATCCAAAATTAAAAGCCAACAGGCCAATTGCCCTAACATAAAAGCCCAAAGAGATGTAGAATGGCTAAGGGATGATGTTTCTACTGTGATGATGTTTTGTGGAAATAATTGTGGGTTTATGGATCAAAAGCAACTCATAACCTCTGCTCAAAGTGCTAAAACATCATTTTTCCCAAGTACTGAATGCTAAATCATCATCATCACCAACAGCAACCATACCAAATAATAATTTTCATGATGGTGACTAACAAAGAAATGGAGGAAGAATCCAATGGAACTCCAGTCCTTGATGAGGAACCTGTAGAAGTGCAGAACTTGGGAGGTGGAAAAAAAAAAGTAAAAATTGTTGTGCCTCTACATGCCTTGGAAGGGCAGCCAAGTCCCAAGAATATAATAGTGACAGGAAGGGTGGGAAAGAAAACATTCTGTGTGTTAATTGATGGGGTAGTACCCATGACTTCCTTGATCCCAAGGCTGCAGTGTGTACTAGAGGTTGCTAATCCCATGAAGGTGGCAGTAGCAGATGGGAGCAAATTGGAAAGTTCAGCAAGCAAGGACTTCCAGTGGGAAATGGGATGCATAATGTAAGCTCCCGTATTGATAGTTTAAAAATGTTCACAAGCATTGCCACATACTTCATACATGCATACATATTCATATGTAGAATTAAACTCAAAAGCTTACATGTTGTTATTTGATAAGTGTTGTCCACTGGTGAAGAAAACTAGCATTAGTAGATAGAACAAAATATCCACTGATGGAAAATAGCCACGGATGGAAAACATCCACCGATGGAGATTATCCCCTAGTGGAGAAATTATCTACCGAGGAACAAAAATATTCGTGGTGGAGAAATTATCCACCGAGGAACAAAATATCCACCGATGGAGATTATCCACCGGTGGAGAGATTATCCACCGAGGAATAAAATATTCGCTGGTGGAGAAATTATCCACCGACAAACAAAATAACCACCGATGGAGGAAATATCTCCGATGAACAAAATACCCACTTATCGAGAAAATATCCTCTGATGAACAAAATACCCACTGATGGAGAAAATATCCTCCGAAGAAGAAAACATTTATCCACCGAGAAACAAAAACTCTCTTTAAAACATGCAAGCAGTCTTGCTTCAATCAGCCCAAACACTCAACGGGAGAACTGCAATAACTCACTCTAGAGATAGCTTTTTGATTGATTCTTATTCTGTTGGAAACTAGTCCTAGACTTGTGCATCTTTCCAACCATATATGCCTTATACTCTAATTCCTTGTGTGAAGCTGCAGGTAATCCTATGAACTTAGGACAAAATTCTGAACTGAGACTTATTCCAGCAAATGATCCGTGAGATTGATTTTATGAGATCTCTCTCATCTCTTATCCAAATGATTTGATTCTTGATCCTTGGAAAGCTTGTTAAGTTCTCTATAACTCTGTAATTTGTGTTTGGAGAGATTTCATCTCTAAGATTGTCTGATTTTGTATTGAAAAAACCACCTTGCAATGCATGTTTTTATCTTATTGGTGTGGGTCCCATTTGGGGATATATATATATATATATTATGTTTAGACCATCTTTTCTTTCATCTTCTTCTATATAATTCCAGAGCACGACCCTAAACCCCTTTCACGTCCATTTTTAACACAAAATCATAACAATTCATATAATCAAAACCAAGGATCAAGCAAGAAGTAAAAATTGAAGCAAAAAGCAAGCTCTAGCTATTACGCCGATTAGTTACTCCAATTTCTTCACTTTTCCAGCTTTGAGGTAGGATAACTTGTTATAAAGCTAGTGTTCTTCATGTATACGAGTTCATAGGATCACTCTCTACATGAATATATGGTTGAAACTTCGTTGCGAAAGCTCGAAGGACGATTTAGGCCGAAAGGACCACTTTCATGGTTTTGATCTATATGAGTACTTTTAGTGCTTCTATTTGATTATGGTTGGTATATTTGTTAACTTGAGACTCTTGTGGACCTTAGGGTCACATGATACAATGTTTTACATAGCTAGCTTCGTAAAAAGCTATATGTTTCCCTTTTGTGCACACCATGTGTTTGATTAATGATGCATCTAGTGGTGCCATGAGGATATTAGGCTTGCATTTACATGTGTTAATTGTGGTTCATGGCATATTAATGTTAATATTGTTGGTACTAATCCACCTTACCAAATATAGATATGTCATACATATATGTTATTTATGATGCATACGCGTACGAGGAATCACTTCTTAAGAGTGGACCTACCACGTATGTGATCATATTATGTGAAGGGCCGAGAATTACAGAAACCATGTTCCGAGCGTATCAACAGGGGTATATGGGATAAAGGTGTCTGGAGTCTTTGTCCTCCATCCCTCCGATCAAGGGGTGGGGAAACGCTAATGAAAAGGAATCAATAGGTTGGGTACCGTTTGGCTAGGTCCCCTAGATAGTTGCCGGCTTAAAGTCTGGATGATACTTTGTAAACAAGTTGATACAAGATAAGATGGGAACTTCTTTCACAGCAAATCCGGAGATGTATCTCGGAGAATTGACAAGGTATGATTATCATCCCCTATGTGCATACTATGTGGATTGGAATGGTAACTCCCTAAAATGATGGATTGTTATCCAACTATTGTTGTTGCATTCTTTATATATTGTTACTTCAGCACCAAATTCATATTACACTCATACCATTGTCATCATGTCTCGCATCATGTTATTCCCTACTTCGCTTTTGTTAACCCCTTTTTATGTTCACACCATGTAAGTTGAAGTTGTGTGGAGTAGGCCGAGTTCTTCTAGCTTGCGCGGTGTAGTTTTGGGAGTTTTGGGAGTTTTGGGAGTTTTGGGAATTTTGAGAGTTTTGAGGTGTAGCCTCTTTGTAACTAGTCTTTGTCGTCCTTAGCTTTATTATCTTTTATAGTTGTTGTATATAGCCTTGAAGGCTTAAGACATGTATGGCTAAACTTATGGTTTGTAACTTATGTTTCTCCAAACTTATGGTTTGTAACTTATGTTTCTCCAAACTCATGGTGGTGTTATTATAAATGTGTAGCGAGTAATTATATTTATTGCCATTTTGTTTATCCCACAAAAGTTTTAAAATATCATATTTTCGGAAAATATAAATGTTATTGACACAATGATAGTGTGCCGCACTCGGATATCAAGTATAGCTCGACTCGCTATCGGGTCGGGTGTGACACATTCTTTAAAGTGGACGTAGAATTTTGCCACTAGGAGGGTAAAAAATGGGAGCTAGGGGTGAAATGGTTACAAAAGTTAGGCCCTATCACATTTGATTATGAAAAGCTGCTCCTTAACTTCCATTATGGGGGAAAGGATGTTTAAAGAGTTACAAACTCATGAGCATGGAGTAGCGGTGGCTCTACACTCTGTGAAACATCGGGGCTGTTATAGTATTGAGGTGGAAATTGGACCAAACATTCAGGACTTGAAGAATACAAAGATGTGTTTGAGGAGCCTAAGGCAGCCACCCAAGAGGAATTTGGACCACAACTTGCCACTCAAAGCCAATTCAGAACCCGTTTCCATTGGACCTTATAGACGTTCAATGGGCAGAAAAATGAAGTTGAGAGGCCGGTGTAGAAGGAAATGTTGAGGACTGGATTTATTAGGCCCAGCCAAAGCCCTTATGCATCACCTATTTTGCTAGTAAAGAAAAAAAATGGCACGAGGTTTTGTGTTGATTCTAGGCAGTTGAACTCAACCATAAAAAATAAATACCCTATTCCACTGATTGATGAGCTACCGGATGAATTGGGTGGATCTAGATATTTTACTGAGTTGGATTTGAGGGCAAGGTATCACCAAGTGAGGATGGCTGAGCAAGACATTGAAGAGACTACCTTTAGAAATCATCAAGGGCTATTTGAGTTCATTGTGATTTCCTTCAGACTTACAAATGCCCCTGCTTGCTACCTTCCAAAACCTTATGAACCATGTTTTCCAGCCCTATCTAAGGAGGTTTGTGCAAGTGTTTTTTGATGACATATTAGTATATTCAAAAACAAAAGAAGAAAACACTGTGAACATATGAGGCAATTGTTTCAGGTGATGAGGGAAAATCAGGTATTTGCTAAGAAGAGCTAATGTGCATTTGGCCAAAGGCAAGTTTAATACCTAGGCCATGTGATATTAGAAGCTGGAGTGGCAATGGACTCTCACAAGGTCCAAGATGTGTTGGACTAGCCATAGCCTCAATTTGTGAAGCAGCAATTAAGGGGATTCTTGGGGTTAGTTGGCTATTACAGGAAGTCCATTAAAGGATTTGTGGTGATAGCTAAGCCCTGACTGTGGCTCTGCAGAAGGGAAATATGAATGGATTGACAAGAAAACTAGAATTTTCTGAGCTGAAGCAAGCCATTACTCTGGCACCTGTTTTGGCCCTGCCAGATTTGACCAAAACATTTGAGATAGAGGCTAGCTTATTTTAGCAAGACTTTGGGGCCCAAGGCTCAAGCTTATTATACCTATGAAAGCAAGTTGATAACTGTTGCAAAGATAGTCAAGAGATGGCCTTCCTATTTTGGTACGAAGCAGTTTGTTATTAAGACTGACCATTAGTCCTTGAATTACTTTTTTGAAGCTTGCAGAAGAAATGGCTGAGCAAACTTCTGGGGTATGATTATGTAATTACATACAAGAAAGGAAAGGAAAATAATGCAGCTGATAGCTTGTCTAGGAAGTTTGAAAGGAATTGATATCCGTGAGGGCATGGTCTAAGGGAAGGGAAAAGTAATGCTAAATCATGCCTAATGAGGTGTCATGTGCTGTGAAGTTGTTTGTTATCAGTTAGTTATAAGTGTAGGTTAGGGAAATTGGTGTATAGGATATAACATGATGTACTTATTTTTACAATATGATAAATGAAATAACAGAATTTCCCTCTTGTTTACTCTCTCTAGACTTGTTCTCTCTTCCCATCCCTCTCAGATTATCTCTCCTGAAATTCTCTCTTTCTCTCTCTAGATTCTTTTCTAATACCACTATTTTCTGGTTGTTTGATCAAGTCAGACCATTCCAGGCCTGACAAAGGTCTTGTTTCCTTGTACATATCATTTTCCCCTTTTTTCTCTGTTAAATGTTGTATCTTTTGATGTTTTGCAAGAAAGGAAACATATTATTGTCACCAGTAATTGAAGACATGCTTTTGAGAATTAGGGAACAAGAAATTCAATTTTCAGTTTGACTGAGATAATTTAATAATGATTTAGTAGGTGCAATTTGGGACTTTTGTTATCTCTATCTAGGCCATTGTTCTAAAATACACTAGGTAAGCTCAGGCAACTGAGAGAGGGCCTAGCACCTAGAGATGGATTAGGTTGCACTAACTTTGCATTGGTTAGACGGCATGTAACGACATAGGATTGGAATGGGTGGATTAGAAGAAAAATCGAGGTAGAAGACAAGGATCACATAAATTATGAGGGGGAAAAATTATGAGGGGAGTATGGAATGGATATATAGTAGATTGTGTGTAAATTAATTGTGATGAAATGGATAATCTCCATCTTGGATGGTGGGTTTAGAAATACACATAAATTTGTGGAAAGGAAAGAAGCAAGGAATGAACCTTACCCATAAATGAATTAGCAAATAGAGTAAAATTCATTTCATTCCTATGTCATTCTATTCCTTTGAACCAAACGCAGCATAAGTGTTTTCCACAAAGACTAGTGTTTTTGTTTTTATTAGTAATTTAATATATAACTAAGACTCAAAAAAGTGTAATAAAATTAATATAAAATTACATACAATCATAAACATTTTTCAGCTACCATTTTAATAACCAAGGATTAAAAATTCCAAATTTATAAGGGTGAACTTAAATGTTTATCAAATTTTAGGATGATTTACCATATAAGACAACAACTTTGAGGTACTCCTTTGAAATTTACCAATTTGACAAACACAACCTACCATAGACCGACCTTGTACTGAACAACAAATGTGTCTTCATTCGTCCCCTACAATATCTATAACCGACTTGGCACTTGCAGATATAATTCTTATTCATATCAAGCTGCAATCAGGTTTGATTCAATTTTCCCCTTTGATCATCCATAGCCTTAGGCGATACAAATTGAGCAGAACAGGATTAATGGTGATGATCAGCATGAATCGTGACGATCAGAATTAACGGTGACTGATGCAGAGCAAGAAATTAAATTATTAGTTTTAAAATATTTTATGTTATTAATTGGATATAAATTACTGATGTAATTAATTAGTAGTTATTATATAATTATCAGTAGTTATTTAATTTATTAGCAATAGAGATGTATTAGGATTCTAAGAGAGATTAGGATTTATTTATAGTCATCTTTTTATCTTTATTAGTTCTTATCTGTTTTTGTAGTTATCAGATTAGAGTTATCTTTTAAAGTTGAAATGAGTTTAGGTAACTTGTTGGAGTCTATATAAATGGTTATAATTTCTCTTATTTTAGATGATGAATTGAATTACCAACTGAAATTGTTTTGAGTTTTGTGGATTGTTGCCCCTAATTACTCCCTTAGTCCCTTGTTCTTTCCCCTCTAAATTATGTCCTACATCAGTGACTCCATGCTCCATGGGCTATATATAAACACACACTAGTACTCCTGGCAAACACGTACAGCTGTGCGCATTCACCTTTAATAGTAATCTGTAATCCATGCAATATTTATAAAGTCGGAAATTATATAGAAAAATATTATTCTATTTATAGATACGATATACGGAGTATTATATTTAATAAAGTATTATATATTGTACAATATACACACACACACATACATATATATATAATATGGAGTGGAGGAAAGCTATTACCAATCTAGAGAGATAGAGATAGTACTATTAGCTTCTTGTTGCTCCTCTTATCCTAGTCTCTCCCCCTTGGCTTTTTTTTGGTAATTCTTTTTCCCTTTTCTCCTTAATTTTATTATCTTTGATCTACTAGTTTTCTCTCGATTTCTTTTACGCTCTTTTTCTTCTTCTTTTTTCCTCTATTAAGCTAAGCAGAAAATTCTATAGAATAACAGAAGATTCTATACAATAACAACAATGTTATATGAAGCGGAGTGTTGGTCAGAAAAGAAACATGAGCACAAATTGGGGTTGATAAAGAGCCCAAGACGAGGATGTTAAGGTGATGTGTGGTTGATCCATGGGAATTAGGTGATCCTGCAGTGACTTTAATAGCAGCAGAGTTGATGCACCCGTTGAACTTGATAATATGATTAGTCTCGTGGTGAAAGATGTGACTCTAGACTAGTTTTCCTTTGATACTTGTGCTGGAAATTGGGAAATTCTACCAGCGTTCCAGTGACCTTAATCACGAAGGAAGTGTTAAAGACATAAAGCAAAGCAAAGCTGCAGGGAGCTTCAGGGGATACCCATCGCGGGTTAGGCAAAGCTGCAGTGGGGAGCATCAGGGATACCATCAGGGGTTAGGCAAAGCTGCAGTGGGGAGCATCAGGGGTTAGACATAAAGCAAAGCTGCCTAACTGCAGCTTTGCCTAACCCCTGATGGATATCCTTAAAGCTCCCCACTGCAGCTTTGCTTTATGTCTTTAAAACTTCGTTCGTCATTAATGTCTTTAAAACTTCGTTCGTCATTAAGGTCACTGCAACCCTGGTAGAATTTCCCAACCAATTCCCAGCATAAGTATCAAAGGAAAACAAGTCCAGAGACACATCTTTCACCACAAGACTAATCATATTATCAGCTTCAACGGGTGCATCAACTGCTGCTGCTATTAAAGTCACGGCAGGATCACCTAATTCCCATTGATTAGTGGTCATACAAGGATGGACAAGAAATGGAGATATTCAACAAATCAACTGCTGCTGTTGCTATTAAAGTCACTGCAGGATCACCTAATTACCATTGATCAGTGGTCATACAAGGATGGACAAGAAATGGAGATATTCAACAAAAACTTGGAGTTGTGCCAGTAGAGGAAAAAAAGATGAGAGAACATAGATTGAGAAGGTTTTGGCACATTTTCAAGAGGCCTCCAAATGCTCTAGTGAGGAGTCGAGATCATGACATTGTGAGAGGGAGAGGTCGACCTACGTAAGAATAAGGTAGTTATACAAGATTTGAAGGATCATGAATAGATTGATGCATGGTGGATGATAGATAGGAGTGGAAGAAAACTATTAGTAAAGTCGAGAAGTAGAGTTGGTGTTTGTTTTTCCACTTCTTGTGATCTCTTCATGTTTTCTCGCTCTCGGTTTTATACTTTTTAACATCTCTCTCAGCCTTTTTTTTTATTTTCAGTTTTTCTTAATTATAAATTGTTAAATATTATTTTCTTTTAAATCTTCTTGTTTTAAATATTATTTTCTTTTAAAATTTTTAAATATTGTTTTCTTTCACATGTTATTTATGAATTTTTTAAATCTACTTTTTATGGGTTCTATTGACCGACAAACCCAACTAATTTGTGTTAAAGGCGTTGATGTTGCCTTTTCTAATGGGTTCGTCCACCATCAATGCAACTAGTTTGTGCCACAGGCATTGTTGATGTTGATGTTATGATATAGATTAGACTGAATACAATTTGCACCTCATACTTTACTTTGAATTTCAACTTCACCTAAAACTTATGTATAAACTAAAAACACGCCATATTTTGTTTTGGTGAACTAAAAGTGTCCAGATCTTGAGTTTCAAGCAATTTCATATACGGACCCTCGAAGCAAAAGGTTTGAAATATCAGTCTACAAAATAAGAGAATTCTCCAAGGGTTTCAACCATAAGTTGCGGAACGTTGTGTCAATCAGGGAAGGTGTTGTGATTTTTGGTGACAACATTTCAGAGATATCATAAGTGAGAAAGTTGATATGAGTAACGAGAAATCTAGTGAAAAACATGATCGTTTCGCATGATCGTCGAGATCTCCTTATTAACAAGGCACGCAAGCTCCCACCGTATCCTAGATCACATTCCGTGATCGAAAAGGGAACCTTACCTTAACTTAGTTCAGGGTGAAGGAGGAGAATACCTTGCATTAGAAACCGGAACCGGAATTCACAAATGTGGGTTGCTTTTAGTTTGTAGAGATAAAGTGTGGGGCACTTTTAGTTTGAGATGCACATCAAAATCTAGAGTAAAGCATAAGGTGCGAATTGTAGTTTAAATTTAAGGGCTGGATTTTCAAGACTTTGAGGAGATAAGGATTTTCATGTCCGCAATTTCCTACAATTTAGGCTTAAAAATTAAGATAATGGGAAATAATTATTGTTTTAAAAATAGACAAAAAGTTAGAGCATTCTCCCAAGATTGTTGAATTTGGCCATTTTTTTCTTTATGCAGTATTGGCAAATTTTTTGGCCCCACCCTAGATAAACATCAAATTAATTATTTTTCTAATGTAAAATCACAACTATTCTAAGAGCTAAATCCTTAAGCACGTATATATATATATATATATATATATATATATAGTTCGCCTTGGAAACCATAGTGTTGCTTCACCTCAATACAACAACTTTGGTTTATCTCCATATAACAACTGAGGTAATGGCTCATCAGCTTTTAGTTGTGGCTCCTCTACTTCCAACTACCAAGGTCGTTCTTCAACAACAAAACATAATTTCAACAATAAACCTCGTGTGGATATTACTTCTAGAACTTGCGGTAGTCACGGACATTTTTCAGCTCATTGTGAAACAATAAGTTGGTGAGTTTTGCTGTAAAGGTATTTACTCCCAGATCTCACCATGAGAGGAAGTAGTACATTTGGCAGGCGAGACAGAGGATACTTATCAATGTTGTCTCGTTCATCTGCTTTTCAATACTCAACAAGATGAAGAGAAAGAAGATTAGCGAAGGAAAACTCCTTTCCAAACCCAAGTTCGTTGCAATGGACGCTTGCGTAGCTTGATCGACTATGGGAGTTCCTCAAATATGTTTCGAAAGACGATGTTCGCAAGCTTGTGTTGAAGAAGAGGCCTCATTCACAACCGTATAAAGTTGCATGTGTAAACAGCACAAATCTCAAGGTTCATGAGAAGTGTTTAGTGATTATTCCATTAGACAATTGGTTGATACAATTGAATGTGCCATTTTACCCCCAAAGGTTTGTCCTATATTATTAAGATAGAAGACCATGGCTTTTTGATCAAAAGGTGCAACATTGTGGATAAAATAACACATACTCCTTAATGCTAATTCCTCAACATTCAACTTTAAATTAGTACTTCCTTTGAATAAACTATCACTGGTCATTGTTTTAAAAGCATGGCTGGTCCGTCAGTATTGCCACTAGCCGTAGGATAGTAAATAAATAAGACTCTAGTAGTAATTATCTAAGTTTATCAAAACCATAAAAAGATGATAAAGGGCAAATTTAGATATTCAAAATGTGCCCAAGTTCCTTTCACAACATCAACTTCCTATCGAAATGACATGCAATTTATTAGCAAAACCAAATTACTCCCAGCAAAGTAAGTCATAATAAGCACATACAAATTAAAGTCTTAAACTAAGGTATCTACATTTAATTTGGATTACCTTTTAGATAAATGCAACAATCTGCACAAAACAATTTTCCTTGTTCACATAATCAGAAAAGGATCAATATCCACCATCGCTCAGGTCTCCAACGTACTCAGCAATTTGTTCAAGGAGCACATGGACTGGCTTACGAGTATCAGCATCTTGAACTACAGCAGTTGCCTTCTCTCTATCCTTCTCAACAAGGCTTCCATAAACACCCTTATATTTGCCATACAAAACTAGAACAGGACCACCAGAACGCGGAAGCGCAGTCTCAAGTAACTCTTGGTCAACGCCTTGGATCAGCTCTCTGCTATCATCCATAGATATGTCGCATGTTGTAGGTCCAACCACATCCACAACCTTACCCTTCCTCAAATAAAGCCTACCTCCTTTCAACTCCTTGCTAATAATCCTAACTCTAATATTACTATTTAGCCAACGAACTTTATCCTTCCTCACGGATTTTTCCTCCCTCCGATCACCTCGACTCCTCTTACTACACTTCCTTTTATCCTCAACCTGTAACTCCTTCAACTTCTTTATACACCTTTGTTCTTCCACAGAGCCCCACTCCGCGACGTCACAGATGCGGACTTTCACTTCGACTTCCTTCCCACCCTTCATGACCATCAACATAACATAGTCACCTGCTACCTCCAAAACCGTACCCTTTAACCCTATTTCTCTCCCACCCACTATCCTAACATCTTTTCCCACTAAAGAACCACCCCTCTCTTTCTCTTTTTTCTTGTCTACTCCTTTAACATCACCCAAATCATCATTTCTTGACATAGCAACAAAACCTAGCCCTTCTTTCCCAGCTCGCCGTTCATACTCAACAATCTCCACATCCCCTTTAGGATTCTTGCCAATTCCCCTTCCCTCATGCCATCCATACCCCGCCAGCAAAGCTGCCCCGAAACCCTCAACTGGAACATCATCAAACTCCTCAAATCCTCGATCTTCAGGTAATCTATTCAAATCATCGCTCAATTTCTTTACCATTAATCTATCAATAGATTCATAAGATCGGGGTTCAGCACTTACGCTACTATTACCGGTGGGTTTGCGCAAATTCAGACCATAAGATACGTTGGGGTCTAGAGATTTCTGAGCGCCGAGGTCAAAAGTTTCGAATTGGAGATTACCGTTTGTAGTATCCGAGGTTAGTATGGGAAGGTCGAGGTTTCTCATTTTCTTAAACGGACGCCATTCGTTAGGTTTAGGTGGGATTACTAGGGGTTTAGATTGGGAATCACCTAGGGGTTTGGAAGAATCGAATTCAGTGAGGAATTCTTTGGTGGGTTGTAATTGGGGTTCTTCGTCGAACTTTTGAGGGGAGGGTTTGAGGTGGTTTTTGTTGGATGATGAGTTCTTCGATCCGATTGAAAATGATACGGCCTTCATGGCGGGTGAGTTGGAGATGTGCAAAAGGAGAGAGGTTGACGAAGAGCCGTATCGCTTCTCCTTCTACGGCACGCACCAAACCTACAAAAACAAAAAAGATACCGCGGAGTATCAAAACTAACGCAACGAGAGCAAATTAAAACGGCAGGAGGGTCGAATGATCGTCTGGTCTCCGCAATATTTACTTTGGTCGGTGAAATTTAGAAGTTCACAAATGTCGGTCATATAGTATTAAGTATTTTCTTCCTCCCACAAAAATAATAATATTTAGACCTTTCATCGATTATTAATTTTATATTTTTGACTAAAAATTGAATATATAAATAATAAATTTTTCTCATTAAATTTGTTATGAATCTTTAAGTAAAATGAGATTTATAAGTTTGTAATTGAAAATTTTTTAATTTATAGCAAAATAACAAAGAAAATTTTCAAATATAACTCTTTTTTAAAACAAAAAAAAAATTTAAATGTAACTTTTTTTTTCGAACGAATGAAGTATATTATTTAAGAATTCATATTTTGTACACCCCTATTTGGTTGGTGACTCATGATTAAAGTGAATTGTTATGAGTTCAATAAGTTATTAGTCATAATACCTTGATTTTGGTGTTGGATGTGTATGTTAGGAATTATGTTGATGATGATGTTATTATTCTTTTGTTCAGTAAATAATTGTGCACTTGTAAATACTTAAGATGTTTTATAAATCTTAGTATATTTGCACAAATAAGTATTCACTAATAAACAAATTAGTTTGTCAGGGAATAGCCATAACTACACTACACAAGTCATCAGTGGTTATATCAAAGGACTTTGTTAATACACCCCTCCTTATATTATTTTTGCTTAAAAAACTTTGTCTTTACTTTTATAAGAATTGATGATATAATATAGTTGTGAGGACCCGAAAATGAAAATAGGTATAAAATGTATAAATGATCAATTTATATTATGTATGAATAATTAATTCATATCATGTATGAAATTTTCTATATCAATATGATGTCCAAAGACAATTATTATAAATCTATGTATAAGTGATCCACCAAAAGTATATGAATATATTAATCTCAATCTTTAAACGATTATTTTAATCAAGCATAAACAAAAAAATTGGTGTACTTAGTCACTACAGGGAACTGCAGTATGAATTTTTGACCAAGGATGATTATGAACAAATAATATAATCATATTATATAAAGGATTTGAGCTGCATGTGAGCCAACAGCTGCTAGATCAAACTCAAGTTGTACACTTTAATTATGATTTAAAAGATATTTCTTATGGAAGGCTCGATGCTTGAGGCACCAACGAGAAAAGGATTATTGTCCAATAAATTGTCAGTTGTTACAAAGAATTGGATGATATTTTGGCACCGACCAAATTAGTCAATCATTGCACTTTTAAGCATATTACTAGAGAACATAACCAACAGGTGATATCTGTTCACCGGATTGATCCAACTGCTCTTATTGCTTGTCAAGTGATATAAATATTTCACTTAAAGTACAACACTAGCTCATTTCCATAAATTTCTATCCAGCTAACCACTCATATAAATTTTAAGTCTTACTTCTTCCAAAAGCAACTGTCGTTTTTAAGAACAACTTAAACTTTTAACTTCTTCCTTAAAGCTAAAAGAGGTAAGAGTACTATATTAAAATCCTACTTTTTTCCTGTTCTATTCTGTATTTTATGTTATAAATACTTTGTTTAGTCATTTCCAAAAGCATGATTTTAAAGGTGCATATAAAGGTAGTACTCAAAAAGTCATTAAAAGAGAAAAGAAGATATACTAATGAACACCTAGTTTATTAAACTGCTATTATTATCAGTTATTAAAACTAGGTAAAGACATCATGCTCATGTCTTGACCAAACCAAGTTTTCTTTTACTGAGATAACAGTCATCGATAAAGATAAGAATAAGGAAGGAAACCCAAAGTTGTCCCTCCTAACCTTTCTAAGGAAAGAATAAGGTTTCAAGAACTGCAGAACTCTGTAGCTATAAAACTGCAGTAGACTATATTAGTGTTTTCACAACTATGTGTGTGTTTATTTAGCAGAAATAACAAACAATACAGAAAGATGATGAGGAAGTGCCCTAAGTAAGGTTGTGTATCCTCTGAGTGATAAAAATGTTAGTCTCCGATAGGCAAAAAGTGCTTAGTCTCCGAGAGAAAAATATGTTAGCCTCCGATAGGCAAAAAGTGCTTAGTCTCCAAGAGACAAAAATTTTAGTCTCTGATAGGCAAAAAGTGCTTAGTCTGAGAGACAAAACTGTTAGTCTCTGATAGGCAGAAATGCTTAGTCTCTAAGAGACAAAAATGTTAGTCTCCGATAGGCAAATTTTCAATCCCTAACAAGCTTAACTAAAATTATCCCCTGATGGGGTATACTTTGACGGTAGTCAAATAGATTACCGACGAGTTTGGAGATGAATTTGGTGATAAGTTTGGCGACACTGTCCAAGAGTTAGGCGATGAACAAAGTTTATCCCCTGATAGGTAATTTATTCCCCGATGGTCATTCTAGTCCCTAATGACCACTTTTATGTTCCAATGACTATCCACTTATGCGCAAACTATCTTTAAGATGAAAGATATTATTACTTAAGGTAATAATAAATAATTGATAATAATAATAGCAAGTAATGTATAAATTCATTTAAGCTGAGTTTGGTTAATAGGTAATTAATCTATAACCTTTGAAAACTCGAAATGAGTTATATAGAAGCTTGCAAATAGCCAAATACCTGATCCGTTGGAGTCATTGGGTGCCAAACAATCGGATGCGAATATAAATCTTGCTTCGAAGGAAATATCCTTAGATTTATTTTCTATCAATGCATTAGCGGAAGGGTGGTTAGGAGGGACTTGTCAACCTATAGTTACTTTGCTTTTATACAGGTTCGATACTTAGCCGAAGGATGGACGATAACTGGTGTCAGGGGATGCGTCTGGCGTCAGGGGTTAATTAACGTATCGAGGACTAAAGATGATGTCATTAGTGGATCTTTTTATTACATCAGAGACTACGACTGACGTCATCATCAGGGGATATATTGTGCATCGGAGACTAGTCTCGTCATCAGGGACTAATTTAACTCATCAGGGGTTACTTAGTCTCCGACAGCCTATTTCATCCATCAGGGAACAATTTAGTCTCCGATAGTGTATTTGGTCCGTCAAGGGATAATTAGTCTCCAACACTCAATTATCCACTGACGGGTACAATTATTTTATTTCTCGCATTCTATAATTTTCCGTGTTTGTTTAGGTAATTATTTCCTATTTGGAATAGGTTTGTTATTTTTCTTATCAGATTAGATTTCTTTCCTTTGTAATATCTTTTCCAATTAGGAGTAGGTTATTATTCAGCTTATAAATAGCTGTTCATAATGTATGGAAGGGAGAGATTTTGATTAATAAAATTGTGTGAGTTTTTACTTACGTTTATCCTGAAAGTTGGTGGTTAATTCCTTTAGACTTTCATAATCTGATTTGTTTTAGCTTGCGGGTGATTAATTTCTTTAAGCAAACTAAACAGATTGATCCTTTAGTGTTGATTTCTGGTGATTAATTTCTTTACGAAATCTTCCTAAAGTTATTTTCTGCAACCTGTGTTTGATCCTGCCAGATCAAATACACCAATACCAGTCCAAAAAATCTCTCGGACTTGGTTAGAAGTTTAAAAGCAAGTTCATTATCTCAAATGTCTAATTAAAATATTTAAAAATATAAGGACATCACGTGTGTACCTCTTCATATCATACCCAGACATGAATTTTTCATAATGAGGTAAATGTACATGTTTTATAGTGCTCTCTTTCACAAGTAATTTGATTTAAGAGTAACTAAGGATAAAAACAAATATATACTCACTCTATCTTTTTCATTGAATACATATTAGCATTCATTCGATATACGTAGGTAACCAATGCTATACTTTATCTTATGCGAGTTCAATATTTTCATGAATAAGTAACGTACGATTCATTGATCCGATGTATATGAAAGATATTGTATTAGAACCAAGTGTTTTTTGGGCGGTTGCTAGTTGTTTCAATTCCCTAACACGCCAAAGTAAATCCCATACGGATGTAGAAGACTTATTTCACACCCCATACTTGTAAAGTATATCCGTATGAGTAACCAAAGGCTAGTGGGTTGCATCCGCTTGGCACCTCAACTTAAGATTAAAGGGAATGAGAACCGAGACATCGATAATCAGACCCTCTCAGATAAAATAGTTATGCATTGACTATGTATGTCATTATGATGAAGTCAAACGATAGTTAGGCTTGCCAGCCGATGCATCGTTTGATGAAGAGAGTCCTAAGGGCATGTGTGTCAAACGGACATGTATATAAGGCTCATGTGAAATATTCAAGATTCTTTCAAGTAGGGTCAAATCCCTCACTATCATTTGGGGACCTTGTAAGTTATATTGTTTCAAGTCTATCAAGAGGTGTCAGCATTTTTTTTCCGCCCAACCTCACAAACACTTAAGCATATGAATTATTTATCCATCTTCAAGACTTCCCAATGCTTGACTATATACTTGTGAGCGTAAATCACTCATGTTACTGCTATTTAAATATTTACAGGTTATGACAAGAAGGTTGATCTAATAATGGAAAGGCGAAAATGTCATAACGAGAGTTTCTTGATTGCTCTCCTATGGTTGGCCTTTAGAGGAGAAGTGAAGTGAGAGGCTATTATAGAAATGTTTAGATTGTAAGGCCAGATGGACCCTTATAGACTTCCGCTGCTAAGTATTTATTTTGAGATATTGTAATAAGAAATTATATTTCTTTTACTTTATGTGATGTAAAAGAACTCAAAAAAATATCCAATTCGTTAGGTGCATATATTCTGCTATAGTTAAGCAAGGTTTTTGATCAAAAGTGAAAACTATACTCATCGATCAAGAAGGAAGCTGAAGCTACGAAAAAACTTTTAAGGACTATATTGTTTATAATAGAAATAAGTAAGGTCTAATACAACAAGATCTTTTACTAAGATCGAAGCAAAAATGTCAGAAAAGGACCCTACCTTTTGCCCAGCTTAGTCAACTTCTAAAAGGTTTTTCGAAAAAAACTAGAAGACAAAATAACGGCTATCTTTTTTACTAAGCAAGAAACAACTGTAAAGGTACAAGTCACTGTCAAGACGGTACAACTCCAACGGATCTATTTCAAATTCTCAACAGATAGATTTTTTGGAGTAGTATAAATAGGAGTCATAAATTTCATTTATGAAAACTGAACTACCAAAAATTTGCTCTGACATCTGTCATCCTAGAAGTTCAGCAAGATATGAACATGCAAGCCTGAACAAGTGCTATCTAATCTGCTTAATAAGGAGTTTACTGCTTAGAGATAACAAACAAGATATTTTATCTTCTTTTAGTCTGTGTGACTTAATCTTGTCTTTGTGACCTATTGTACTTTCGAACTAAGTGTCCTATTGTATTTTGTTATGTGTAAACATTCTTATTGAGTGTCTTCTCAAGTAAAGAGAAGAAGAGTGGGATAGGCTTAGACCGAATCACTATAAAAATTCTCCTGCTCACTTTACTTAACTGCTTGTCTTTTACTTTGTTTATTCCTTTATCCCTGTTATACTTTGTCCTTGCTAAGATTCATTAGCAAAAACCTACTGACATTGTTGCCTTAAGCCATTCGTTTAAAAAGCTAAGGGGTTCTTTGTTATAAATTCTGCTGCTAAATCTTTTCAAAACATAAATATTTTTAATAAGCAAGAAGTGTTTTTAAACTGCTAATTTTATAAGCAAGACTTAAATTTTGAAAAACACTATTCAAACCCCCTTCTAGTATTTTTCATTTGGGACCTAACAGACTTGTTATTGTCAGAGAATGTCTGATTGTACTTAATGTTCAAGTATTTCGCATATCAGCCATTCATGAATCAACGAACAAAGTATTAATGGTTAAAGATGTTAGTATTCAAGAAGGTATTAGTGATTAAAGTCGTCAGGGGATAACCTGGATACTACATCAGTGGATGGCATATGTGGATAGCATCAGGGATTAACATCAGGGGATCAAGAAGCACATATCTAATTCTGTATCAATGGATGGTGAGCACTGATCAAGTTTATATCCCGGGGTTGTCATCAGGGGATCCAGAAGCACTGATCAAGTCACCATCAGGGCTTGTCATCAGGGAATAGTTAAGACCTAATCTACGCAACATAAATGAATTCTTTAAGCATTGATGGTCATCAAGGATTACAAGTTATGCATTGATATTTGACATAGAAGCAAGGGGTATTTCTAGGAAGATATTTCTTAGGATATGGTGGTCCAATAACAACCTTTTGTACCAGAAATGCATGGAGAACAGAGACTGAAAAAGAAGTAGTTATAGCCATTAGAAGTCTGACACTTGTCTACCCAAGAGGACTATGACAACACACTAAAGGAGGAGCATGCCAAGCACATGATTTCTATTTTTGTTTTCCTATATATGCAAAGCTTGTAACACATTGTAACATATCAATTTATAATAAACTTATCCATATAGTTCATACACTAGAGAGAGAAACTCTATAATTGTTCTTGAGAGAAAAAATTTTAGAGAAACAATATCTAGAAGTGTGAAAGAAGAGAAGCTGTATTTGTTTACAAATTTGTAGTTGTTTAGTCACTTGTTGATTATACAGATTCTCAGAAAAACCTCAAGTTATAATACAACTATTTTAACTTGAATCCTTATGTGTTCATTTTAATTTTAGTTCTATTTTTATGTGTTCATCCTCATCAGGGGATAATTGTACAACTATTCAAGTTTTTATTTGTTAAGTTTTCTAGAGCAAAAAGTTTGTCGTGTTTGTATTCAATCCCTTTCTACAAACACCTGAGCTTGTTTAGTTCTAATAGTGTCTCTTACTCTTACTACTTATAATAAATTACATACAACCTTTATATTCATAGAATATATTTACAAGACATTCTAAAAATTTATATTGCTAAATTGATCTCTTTATATACTATATATAAAAATAATTATACGTAATGTCATAAAAAATAATTATGTATTATTGTAAATATATGTTATATATTAAGTATATTTTCATAAATACATTACACAACTTTATGCACACATGCATATATACATATCCAAATAAAGATATATATTATACTTGAACACTTTTTAGTTTTTATAAATTTTGTTCATTATTTTATTAAAATTTATTTATAAAGAATATTCATATCAGTTTACTAATTTAACTATTCAAATTAATCTTTCTATTATATCTCTTTCACGATATAATCGAGATATATAGAAAATCTACAAAAATGAATGAAAAAATACGTAACAATTAATATACGGAGTACTTGATAAAATATAGACTTTGCACATTTCATTTTTTTCATCTACTAAAATAAAATGATAGTCAATTTTAAATATATTGAATTTTATCTATATTTGAAAATAAGAATAAATAGTAAAAAAGTCATTATTTAAAAATGTGTATGTGTTGGGCATTGGCTATGTGATCTTGTTAATGATTAAATTGTAATTCATGTTTATAATATAGGGTTCGTTTGATCAGGGGGAAACTACTTCTAGGAAATCATTTTCCTTATTTTCTAATGTTACTTATTAGAAAATTGGTCAAAGAAAAACATTTTCTGGTTAAAGAAAAATTATATAGGAAACTAGGGAAAATGAATTCAAAAACATCTTCTGAGACCTCTCTCCTCTCACGCTCAACTCGTCTACTCTCTTTAATCTGTTAGAAGTTTTCCATCAGCTCATCTATCTTCTTTCATCTCTCTATCTTTTCTTCTTCCCTTGTTCCATTATAGGCATTCATCTGTCTCACAAATTCAGAAATCAATTATTTGTTTCCTTCGATGCTAACTATGAGGTCGTTCGTTTCCAACTTTTTTTGGTTAAAAGCTACTTTTTGATAAAAATACACTGTTTATGTGTTCTTTTCCTTCTTTTTCTTTAACTTACATTTTAGCTTAAAATCAAAAGTGAAAAACAAGTTTTTTTACTTCTTAAAAATGCCATCTGGGTCATAATTGATTGACTCACCAAATTGGCACATTTTCTAGCAATTAAGAATACTTACAAGATGGAGCAATTGGTAAAGTTTTATGTCAAGGAGATTGTCAGTCGACATGGAGTACCTGTCTCCATTGTTTTTGACTGTGACCCAAGATTTACATCTAGATTTTGTAAAAGTTTTCAAAACTACTTGGGGACAAGATTAGATATGAGCACATCTTATCACCCTCAAACAGACGGCCAGTCGAAACGCACAATCCAAACGCTAGAAGACATGATACGAGGTTGTGTGCTTGATTTCAAAGGGCACTAGGTCAACCATCTACCTTTAATAGAATTTTCTTATAATAACAGTTATCACACCAGCATTGGCATGACACCTGTTGGGGTTTCAAGCACATAAATGCAGCGGAAGCGATAAATTAAAACAATTTATTGAAACCCTAACCAGGATCTATGCAAAACATGTAATACAGATTTGATAGAAGAGTACCTGTTCAAGCTGTAGATTCTGAACTTTGGTGGAGATAGTGATGAACCACAAGCTCAATCCAACTGAACCAAGCCTCTACAGGTATCCACACGAGCGTATATAACTCAACCAAGGAGATGAATGACTTCCCTTATATGGTACTAGCCAAAAGGAAATCAAAGAATAACTTTTATCTCACTATCTCTGTTTGATCTATTTCTTTCTTCTCTACTCTTTTCTATACATAGCATAAGAAAGAATTGAAGGTTGTGTATATCTAGTATATATCTCTATCTATGTATATGTCAAACATATCTCATAAAGGAGATAAGAAGAAGAGGAGTATTTATAAGCAACTAACCTCCTCTTCCACCACCCTTTTCAAACAATAGATCATCATATATATCATATATATATTTAGATTCAATGAACCTAGACATATGTGGCTAACCTCCTCTTCCACCACCCCTTTCAACCAATAGATCTTCATATATATCATATATATATTTAGATTCAATGAATTTGGATAGAGGTGACTAGATACAATGAACCTAGACAGAGGTGTGTCTAGATACAATGAACTTGGATAGAGATGACTAGATACAATGAACCTGGACAAAGGTGTGTCTAAATACAATGAACCTAGATAGAGGTGACTAGATACAATGAACCTAGACAGAGGTGTGTTTAGATACAATGAACCTAGACAGAGGTGTGTCTAGATACAATGAACCTAGATAGAGGTGACTAGATACAATGAACCTAGACAGAGGTGTGTCTAGTTACAATGAACCTAGACAGAGGTGGCTAACCACCTCTTGCAAGTAGCTATTAACATTTAATACTTTGTAGTGGCTGTTATAATTATCAGGGGATGATCCATGACAATCAGGGGATGAATTTATTCATCGCCAAACTTGTCGTTAATCCATTTGACTACCGCCAGAGTTTTTTGGCTGTCACCAAACTCATAAGTCAACGCCAAACTCATCCGTGGGTAATTTGTTCAGTGCCAAACTCAATAAGCCATCAGAGACTAGTATATGCTCCCCGGAGACTAAGAAAAAAAAATTGTTTGTTGAGGACTAACAAATTTGTTCATCGGAGACTAACAAGTTTGTTCCTTGGAGACTAATTTTTCTACACTGTCGGAGACTAAGTTGAAATCTCCTGGGGACTATTTTATACTGTCAGAGATTAAAATCATGCTGATGGAGACTAAATTAGGACTTGTCTCTGATATAATTCACCCATCAGTAGATAAATTGGCCATCAAGAGATATAATTACCCGTCAGGGGATAATTCACACATCGACGGATAAATTGGCCATCAGGGGATAGTCTTTCATCAGTGGACAAATTTTGTTCATCGCCAAATTCGTCGGTAATCCATTTGACTTATCGCTAATGTCGCTTGGCTGTCACCAAACTATTTAGCCAGCGTTAAACTCATCGGTGGATAAATTGTTCAGCACCAAACTCACTTGACTAGCGCCAAACTCATCGATGGATAAATTTTTACTTGTCAGGGGATATTTTACTCATCAGTGGATAATTTATCCTCCAATAACTAATTTAACCCATCAGTGGATAATGATCCTCCAATGACTAAATTAACCCATCCGTGGATAATTATCCTTCGATGACTAAATCAACCTATCGGCGGATAATTATCTTCCGATAGCTTGAAGTTAAGTCTTTATTAAAAATATGTTTGTTTTAGCTTTTCTAAACAGTTGTTTATGTTGAATGTGGACATCAAGAGGATAAAGAAATCAATATCTTTCTGGAGACTTGATATTAACTTTTCTCCCTAATATCATAACATAGTTTTTTTAGAGATAAAGAAGAACAAAGTTTAAATATAAGGAGAATGTTTCTTTGAGTATCTCAATAGAATAGAGATTAACCATGTGGTTTAACTTTATGAGGAAAATTATAGGGAAAGGAATACGTTTTGATTAGTCAAGTTTTCATACAGATTCCTCTTTAAATTAAATGATCAAGTAGTTAAAATAAATAACTTAATTAAAGCTTTCAAAAATACCTTGTAAGCTTCTAGTTCTGCAGTATACGTTGTAAGGATATTATTTTGAGTTTGAAAGTGTTTAGAGAGAAAGAGTTATAATTCAAGGGTCTTCTTTATATAGGAGAGCCAGGAAAACCATTACGTCTGACGTGGGGTATTTCTCACTTTAAATTAGCATCAAACGTGAAATTGATTAAACCACTAAAATATGATAAACAATTACTTGATCATTACATTCACATGTAAGTGTGTACTTCTCACAGGTGTCGTAAGGTAGTACTTGTAATACTAATGACTCATTAACTGCAATTCTTACTCATTAGGTAGAATTATTTTTAAATCCCTTTCTTTGTAATCGCAGTAGTAGGAATCTATACATAAACTATATTGTTCAAGATAGTATCTTGAACTAGAATTTGTTTCCTTCAGTGTTTATAAAAGAATATTTTATCACAACGCAAATAAACTTTGACTAAAGTTTATTTAATAAACACTTTAATATTATAATAATGGTTACAAAAGTCTGGGCTTTACAATAACCTTAAACCCTAAATTAGACATAGTATATAGTAAAACATAAATGATTATTAGTTTTTGAAAATGTCATTAATATGATTATAATATTAATTATATTATAAGTATAATATTGTGATTTTTTGTATTAATTATTATTTGTATTAATTATCATGATTATTATTAAGTACAATAAATTTTATTGTGCTGTAATAATATTGTATATTATAATAATAAAAGCCCTTCTGCTACTAACACTAGCAGAAGGCCATTGGTTTATTGATAAAAGTCATTTCCACTAGTGTTAGTAGTGGAGGGTTTTTTTTTAATTCAAGCCTTCCGCCAGTCTTACTGGTGGAAAGGTCTTTTTTTTAAAAAAAACTCACTGGTGGAAGGAAAATAAAAAGAATTCCTTTCCGCCAGTGAGTGTGGCTGAAGATATCTAAATTTTTTTATTCTTTATATCTTTCATTCTTTGTTTTTGTGATGGCCCCGAAATTCCCTAACGAACTAGGGCTCCGTCAGAAAAGGAAAAAGATAACGTCACAACCAAACATAACATAAATGAAGTTGAAATATTAATAGCGAGTTATTACAGACCCAATATATAGTATTTCCAGTGGAAGCTGAATTATCTCTAAATTACAGTCCATAACATTACGAATTTCCAAACGCCTTTCTTCCTTAGTGATCACCCACATGATCAACATAAGCTCAATAACCAATCATCTTTGCTTTCCCCTTGTCGGAGGGTTCAACCTTTGCACCATACCCAGTAAAATATTAAGTTCAACAAAAACGAGCGATTTATGCTCAACAAATATAAAAGAAGAAAAGGGTAGTTCTGGAAAACTAATAGAGATTCAGTTCTATTTATGAGGTTCAATGAAACAATACCGATGCCTCGGAATCTTTGAAGAACTTTGAGGATCACTAATGATAAACAACGTGTAACCCTCCTAGAAGAAAGACAGGTATCCACCTGTGCATATCATTCTTGAAATAATATCCATCGGGGGCTAAACTTGTTGGATCTGCTAACCATACTATGACAATTGGCCAAACTATACTAGCATGATCCCTCAGTGTGTGAACGTAAGTAGTCACTATAAACCTCTAGGTCAGGTGTTCGATCGAAATCTCCACCTTCCCTTTCCTCTTACCAACCATGTGGCATGACACAGTAAAGGACATGTCATCTTCATTCATTGTACAAATGCAACGTTCAAGAAGTAAGATGATCAAAGCTCAAGTACATCCATACAAAATCATTTATAATATGTTAGCGGAAACTAAAGTATATCATAATCCTTCATGAAAGTAATTAAAATAAGTACGTCATCACATTGCACGCATATCGAAGCAAAAGATAATGCGTTAAATTGAAATAAGCATCAGATTGAATATATACTTGCCTCTGGTCCTTAGCAAAAATCAAATTCAATTCACTCGTTAGTGAGACACTTTGTAAAATATGCATATAACATGAGAAATTTATACATTTGGTAAAGATATGAGAAAAATGCACATGTGATGTCCTTAAACTTTTAATGTCTTAATTTGACATCTAAATCATTGAGGATTAATAACTAATTAGTAACATCTTAAAATAATTTTAAAAAAAAATCATATTTTATACTTTCGAAAACAAACTGCGCATCAGTGGATAAACGTTGACGCACAAAAGTGGTCGTTAGGGGCTAAGAATGACCATTGGGGAATAAATTAACCATCAGTGGATAATTTACTCATCTGGGGATGACTGGTCATCAGCGGATAAATTACCCGTTAGGGGATGACTGGTTATTAGGGACTGGTTCTCCCATCAGGGGATGTTTCACCCGTCAGGGTAGTCTCTCGACCATCAGGGAATAGCCCTCGACCATCAGGGGATGATCTTCGACCATCAGGGGATGGTCTTCGATCATCAGGGGATGATCTTGATCATCACCAAACTCGTCGGTGATAATTTGTTCAGTGCCAAACTCAGTAAGTCATTGCTGAACTCATCAGTGGATAATTGGTCAGTGCCAAGCTCAATAAGTCATCGCTGAACTCCTCGGTGCTTAATTGTTCAGCGCCAAACTCAATAAGTCATCGCTGAACTCCTCGATGGACTAAGAAAATTTCCTCATCAGAGACTAACAAAATTTTGTTCATCAGAGACTAACAAAATTTTCTTGTCAGAGATTAACAAAATTTTCTTCATAGCGGACTAACAATTTCAAACTCTCGGAGACTAATATCTTAGCCTATCAGAGACTAATGTCATACTATCGGAGACTAACTTTTATACTTTCAGAGACTAACTTCATCTTGACAGAGACTAAGTTAGGACTTGTCTCCGATATAGTGGTACCTTTATCACTCTTTAGAGGGTGGTGTTATGGTGTTATCAACAGATAACCATACATAGGTCCACTCTCATCATCTTTTCTGCAGTGTGTAACATTTCTTGTTGTCTACTAGATCTTATAGACATTGCTAGACTTCAAGAACTCTGGTTGTCAAAGGCTTAAGCATGGTATTTTAACTATTGATAAATAGAAATATTTGGAAGTTAATGGTTTGTCTACTAGGTGGTCGTCAACATTTCTTACTCTCATCTTGGATAGCTTTTTTGAAATAAATGGCATTAACTCCAAATGTTAAAGGCATGCATTAAATCATACTTTTGGGAGTGAATAAACAAAGTATTTTTATAAACATGGCATGCATAACAGAACAAAATAGTGCAGGAACAGAGCAGGACTTTAGTATAGTACTCTTACCTCTTTAGCTGCCAAGAAGAAGATAAAAGCTTGAGTTGTTCTTCGAGAAAGATAGTTGCTCTTAGAAGTGAACCTGGATTTTGTGGTTGTTTGGCTGTATAGAAAATTTTATGAAAGTGGGGTTAGGGTTATACTCCAAATGATATATCCGAGCAACAAGAGCTGTTGAATTGTTTAAGATTAGATTTTAGCCGTTGGATGTAAAAGGTAGTGACAAGCTTTAGGATGAAAATGATTGGTTTGAAAGGCCGGTGTTACGGCTGCTAAAAGTCAGACAGTTATCTATCATAGCCAACACTCTAGTGTACTGTTGGAGATGATTTACAATTGATATAATCTTAAACAAACCTGATATAATATAATTATATCACTAGCCTCACTGCAGTCTTTTGTTCAAAATGAGTACTGTAGCTCATACCTGTGTGTTGGCTTCCCACGTGAATGCATAATCGTTTCAAGAGTTGAGCTCAAAATATATTTAAAATCTTTTGGACATCACATTGTCATTGAACTTTCATTTAAGATATGAATTCATTGTTCATACCCAATAAAAGAAATTAAACCCTAATGCATAAAATAAATTAATTGCAATCTGAACTAATCATACAACAAAACTTATGTTATTTTTCGAGTTCTCACAGTTTCTTCCGCCAGTTCGCCCTAATTTTTTTTATCTTCTTCTGCCATCTAAACAACTGACAGAAATGAGAATTTTTACAACACAATAATATATATTATAATTAATTAATTAATACAATAATAATAATCATAATAATTAATACAATAATAATTGTACAAAGGATCCTTCTGCCAATGTTAGTAACGGAAGGTTGAGTCCATACTTGATAAAAATCGTTTCTATTAGTGTTAATCCTTCTGCTATCACTAGTCCTTTCTGTTAGTGTTAGTCATTCTGCTATCACTAGGGTTAGTGCTAGTATTATTGTATTCATCAATTATAATTAATATTATATTATAACCATTATATTAACTAATAACCATTATATTAACTAATAACCATTATATTAACTAATAACAATTATATTATACTAATAATCATTATATTTTTGAAAGTTTATACAATTACAATTAATATAATTTAAAAGTCAAACTCAATCACAATTATTCTTCATCATTGTCTAAATCTAATATGATATGTTGAGACATTTGCGCTCGCATCTCCATTATTTTATCATGATTTCTCTTATCATGATCAATGTATTCTTGACATATAGCACATTTTCGCAGTCTTGTTGCAAATTGACTTTGTTCAATTCTGCTCTTCAATCTTGTGACCTTCTTATGCCCTTAGTTTGTGACTGAAACGGTGGAAAATACTCATCTTCTTCGTCAATATCGCCACCTTCCATGTTCTGCTCTTTCAATCCGCTCCCACCTTCAACTGTGTCATTTTCTTCAATCAATCTTGACTTACGTATCCATACTTTCTCTTTCATAGCAGTTTCAAGACCATGCATGTAAGATGATTGCGATGTCGATCCAATTGCTGCAATTTCTTTAGAAATCCTATTCAAATGATTGTAACGTATTGTACTAATATCACCGACATCATAATTTGATCCAACATTTACTTGATTTATGTAAACAAGATCACCATAAATTTTGTTTGCATTTCTCGTCCACCTACCACAAATCAAAGACATTGGAATCTTGTTTATGCTCTTGAAGGTCATATACCTCAAAATATGTTTGCAAATCATGTCTCTATGCTCAAAGTGTTGACATATGCATGTCACATTGTCAGAGTCCCGTGTTTAATGACAACATAATAATATTGTCGGTTTTGTGGTACCTTCTCATTGAACATTGTATATCCCTTTGTACTACCGACCCCAAAATTCTGAATCTTACGACATGTTAACTTTTGACCCTCATAGAACTCATTATAAAAGTCATTAAAAATATTCTTCATATACACAAGTGCCACATGCTTTTCCAATAAAGTTTCGTTACGCAAATTTCTTTTCTTGTACTCTATTTCAAGATCTTGCTTTCTCTCATTCAAGTATTGTTTCTCAATGGCTATTTGTGAGTTAATCACAAAATCCTTCAAACCGGTACAATTATTTACATATTCATCAAAAAAAACTGTTCATGGATTCACTCTTCCCGGTTGTAGTCATCCCTACAGAAAAAATAGGACTTTTGAGTATGCTTCGATCCACTTCTCCTATATTATACATAGATTGAAGCCACTCATGATGTTGCAAATCATATTGTTCCACCAATTTTGCCCATCTTTCCTCGAACTCAGCAGTTGTCACTGAATACAAACACCTACAATAACATATTATAAACCAACAACAACAAAATATTGACAAATTAACGTCGACTATTTACAAAAATGGATACGTACCTATTGATGTCTTCCTTAAACATTTCGTAAGTATTATATAAGTGATGAAGTTTCTCGGGGAACTTGTTATTGATATGCCACATACATATCAAATGATTGGTGGAAGGCAATATGATAGCAATGGCATTGTTCATTGCTCTATCCCGATCAGTTATGATTGTCAGCGAAATTTTATTCTCAATCACTTCTAGTCAATTTTCTAACACCTAAACAAATGTAGCTTTCATTTCATCCTTGATAAGAGCAAACTCAAACAAAATAGATTGATAATGATTATTAACTCCCATAATTGGAACAAATGACATCCTATATTTATTTGTTCTGTAAGTGGTGTCAAAGGTCACTAAGTCTCCAAAATTTCTATAACAAATAATTGTTCGAGAATCCACCCACATGATACATGCAATGCGATCCTCTTCGTCAACTTTTATATTATAAAAGAAATTTTCAAGACTTTCTGACTTGAGTCTTTTTAAAACCGCCAAACCTTCTTGTGCATCGTTTGCATCAAATGCATCATGTCGCAAGTTGTGTATAACATTTCGAATATCTTCGATGGTGAATTTAACATTTGTCCTTCCACCACTCATTGTACTCAACACATTCATGATCAAACTCAGTTTGATTTTTGGGCGGTGGAGTAGATTGATTAACTCTTTATCGACAACAGTTACATTTTTGTGTGTTGCCATGAAATCCATTTTACTAGGCGTTACCATTGAATGATTGTAATTTAATTCCACTTTTGTAACACGCCAACTATCATTCTGCACATTATGAACAACAAATATTCTAGCTTTGCACATTGTGCGTTCAATAGTATCCCTTCTTCCTCTAGATTATGCTTTCATCATCATTTTCATTTTCAAAAAAAAATAAAAATCTTATGAATAAGTCTACATGCTTTTCTACATATATATATTCTATGGGATAACTGATTTGAGCCTGAATGTTTTCTGCTCATTAAAATTTTAACTTCAAATCCACTATTATGAGCATATGTATTATAAAACTTTTCAACTTCAAATATACTTGTAAATATTTGACCCACATACAGAGGACGAACACCATCACTGTCTAAATTTATTTTTTCTTTGTCATTCAAATTATTTTCTTGTTCGAAATTATTTTCTTCGTCAATATGATGTTCCTCGTTCTCAACATTTATACTTATATCAGAATCTGAATCATCAAAAAATGCATCGACATCATATATTCTATCATTATCACTCATTTTAAAATAAAAAAGGCGAAGAGTGGAAAACCTGATGAAAATGTCAACTTGAGATATGCTGATCTAATCTGTAACAAAGAAAGTTTTTTTCAACAAATGAGTTAGATTAAAAAGAAAATTTGTTCATAAAATGGGAGAAACAAGAGAACAAAGAGAAAACTTACATGCGGCGGAATAAGATAGTTTTTTTGACCTAGGTCTTTTTTATCATAATATATAGTGTATCAGGAAGGAAGAAAAAAAAATTATTGCACTCCAATGTTATTGGCAGAAAGGGCCCAATTTTTTTTCCCTATTTAATTTCCACCATTGGATCATCCGATCGACGGTTATAAATGTGTTAGCTAGGAAAGTTTCCATAGCTAACTTTAGCCATGGATCGGCCCCCTATATATATATATATATAGAGAGAGAGAGAGAGAGAGAGAGAGGTACACGGAAGCAGATGCTAAAAAATGAATTACACTTATAGAGTGGAGAGCAAGGGCACATAAGAATGCAAAGATGAATATGTAATCTAAATATAAATTACAAAAAATAAAATAAGGTCAGGCTTCTGTGATTATCATCTGTAGTCTGTTGACCTTATACAGTTATGTCATATGAATGTAAGTAAAGATTAAAGATAAATAGATTAAAACAAGCGGCTCAACCGACCTTATATAATTAGATTGAAGATTAAAGATTACAAGAATAAAATTGAAAATTACAATATGGAAGCAAATGGGAGCTAAGGCTAACCTTAGGAGAGGGACAAAGTTCTCGGAAAAAACATGCTTCTTTCGAAAGGAAATAGGGGTATAAATAGAAAATTTAGACTGCTATAGTGACTTGCTATAGTAAAAAGTCAAATTTGCTACAGTAGAAGTCATTGTTATTATTATTATTATTATTTCTTCTTCTTCTACAACGAAGAAAGGGTATTCTTCTTGTTCATCTTTGGAGTCTTCTTCCGTGGATGTGTGAGAAGCTTTGCCTTTTGATCTTGAAATACTAGCTCTAGATGTTTTGTCAAGTTTTTGTGATAGTTGGTGCATGATCTTGAGAAGGTCTTCTTCATTTGAAGTAGCGACAAGGCTTGTCGTCAAAAGAGACTTTTGAGCTAATAAATAAGATTGTTCTATCTCAGTTATCTTGAGATACTTTTGGCGTTGTTTAAACCATTGTTGGATGGAGGAAACTGTGGCATGGTTGGCATTAAAATCTTTCCACCACTTGGAGTATCCTCTAAATGCAAGAAAGGGGAGGCCCTGTAAACTTTCTGGTTTATAGAACTCCACCTTTTGGCATTGAATCTAGGCAAGAGCAAACCCGGGGAAAAATTGTAGTGAAATTGGCACTAGGGAAGATTGATGTTCATTGAATTTGCTGTGGAAGTATTGGTACCATTCCTTGACCAAAAATGGAAGGATTTTAAGAGATGGACCAAAGATCGACAACCATTGATTGATCCACCAAACTGGGAACTGGAATTCCTGATTTCTTTTGAAGTAGAAAAACTAGGAGAGTTTTTCAATTGGGTTTTGTTTTGTAAATGCATATTTCCATGCATTACTATAGTCTCGGTAATTATAAGCTTGAGGACTGAAAGTCTGGGACAAAATTCGAAGATTGGATAAGACCAATGGCTTAAGGACACCTGAAGATCCTTTGGAAGACATGGTGTGATTTGATCCATTCTGTGGGGGAGATAATATTCATGATCTGGATGAGGGTATGGGTAATAAAATTGCCATTTTTATTTTGATATTGCTTAAGGAGAATGAATTTGGAGTCTACGAGTATGAATTCGTAGAAATTTTGGGTGTACTGACAAGGGTTATATATGAATGTATTGGGTCCAAACAACTGTTTGGCTACTAGTGTAGGATATGGGTTCCAAAAGTCTAGTTCCATTTGGATTATGGTTTGTACTATTGGAGATTTAAAGTGTTTGGGCTTTTCAGAAAAAAGAGGATATTTGTTTTGGGGTGGTTACCAAAAGTTATGTTTTCTTGGGGATTGACCCACAAGTGATTGAGAACCAAGTTGTGGTAACGAATTTACCAAAACATTTTGTTTTTCTAGGATTTACCTACCATAGATTGAGAAAAGGGGTCTAGACCCTTGGTAAGTTCTGTATCCTCCAAATTTTGGGATTGAGCAATTACCTAAAAGGGGCTGATCCTTATATTTTGGCACCAAGCCAGAAATTCTTCTAGATTGTAAGCTTCTGATTGGGAGTCCTCTTCGACTATATCAGCTCATCTTTTAACTTTATCCAAGGCAATGGACTTGGTATTGGATAAGGTAGAGAAAGGATTTTGTGTTTGTATTGGTTGAATAGCATAATTTGAAGAAGAAAGAGGTTTTGGCTTTTAGTTGGATTCATTAAAATCCCATGATTGTGAGGATGATGGGCGAGCTGATTTCTCAGCTAATGTTGCTTTTGCTACATTAGTATTGTGTTTCTTTTTGGGTGGCATAGTTGTTTTGGAGAAATTCCTTGGTTAGAGAATCTGGGATATAATTGGAGCTTCTTTTAATATATTCAATTTCAAAATCAAAGATAGATAAAATAGCTTGCCATCTAGCAAAAATTTGCTTACTAGCAAATTTTCTTACATCTTTTTGTAAGACAGATTTTGCAGCTTGACAATCAATTCATACCAAAAAATTTTGATTTAGTAAATAAGCTTGAAATTTGGTAATACATTAAATAAAAGTTAAAATTTCTTTTTTGATGGTTAGATAATTATGCTGGGAATTATTCCAATGCTTTGAAGTAAATGCAATGATATGCTTTTTACCATCTTTCTTTTATTTTAATATACCTCCATAACCTATGTATGATGCATCTGTTTGAACTATTTTGTATGCAGAAGGATTAGGCAAAGATAAACATGACAAATGCTTTACTTTTCCCTTGACTTCCTGAACTACGTTGGTATGTGATATTTTGATCTAGGAAAGATCAAATAAGTTGAAGAAATTAACTTTAGCTTGATTCTATAAAGAATTCAATCACCAAGAAACAAGGCTAAATGATCGATTTGATTAGGTTGCTTCAAGAAATTAATCACCCACAAACTAAAACAAATCTGAATTGCGAAAGTATACATGAATTAACCACCAAACTTTAGGATAGATGTAAATTGTGAAAAACTCACGAAGTTTGTATATCAAAATCTATAATCTTTTTTTTACAATGTACATGTTTGCAACTATTTATAAGTTGAAGAGAAAACTAACCTAATCCAACTATGGAAAGAAAACTAATCCAATTAGGAAAAAACAAACCTACATCAACTAGGAAACAAATAAATGAATAAACTACTTTGCAGGCCATCAAAGGATAATTGGTCTCTGATGGGTTAATTTATCCATCAGAGGATAATTAGTCTCTAATTGGTTTAACTTAGTCTCCGATAGTGTTAAGTTAGTTCCTGATGGGCTTAATTTACTTAGTTTCTGATAGTGTTAAATTTGTCTCCAACAATGTTAAGTTAGTCAACGACAACGTTAATTCAACTTAGTCTCCGTCAGACTTAATTTAGCGTAGTCTTTGATGGGCTTAATTTAGTCTCTGATGGTTTGAAGCTTTGCTCTGTTTCTGCAGCTTAACTCTACTTTATATCCTTAGTGTCTCATTAGTGATTACAGTCACTGCTACCCTTGTAGTATGTCCCAACCGAGTTCCTTGTAAAGCATCAATGGAAAATATGTCTAGAGCTACATTCTTTACCATGAGACTAAGCATATCATCCACTATACCTCTTATACATGTTGTTGTTGTTGCTGCTGCTAACACTGCATGATCATCTAATTCCTATGGATCAGTATGTACCGAGGTCTAGGGAGGAGGAGGCTGTTTGAGTCTATCATGAAGAGGTTTTAGAAGATTATATAATCCTGGGATAAAGTCAGACACATAACTGACACAATCGAGGAAACTTTGAAGTTGAGTTTTATCAATAATTTGATCGGGGAATTTGTCATCAAATAATATGCAACGATTAATAGGAACAATGGTTCCCTGATTGATATTGTGTCCTAAAAACCAAATCTTTGTCTGGAATAGGCAAATTTTGGTTCTGGAAAGGACTACTCCATTAGTTTTGATAATATTAAAGAAAACGTACATGCAAGTGTTCAAAATATTGTTCTAGATTCTCTAAGAAAACTAAAACATCATTGATATAAACAATGATAAACTTTGAATAATTATTGAAAATATTGCTCATGATCTTTTAAAATTCTGATGGTGCATTTTTTAGGCCAAAAGACATCACATTCCACTCATATTGGCCAAATGGAAATGTGAAAGAGGTTTTATAAGGGTCTCGGGGATCAATTTGGATTTGCCAAAATCCTGATTTTAAATCAAAATTTGAAAATAAGAATTTTGTATATAAACGTTGGAGGAGATCTTTTTTTATTAGGGATTAGATATTTGACCCAATGAAGAGCTTGGTTTAAGGGTTTGTAATTAATGACCAAACGGGGTGTACCTTGTTCAATTTTTGAGCTTTTATTAACATAAAAAGATGCATAGCTCCATGGCGACCTGTTGTGAGATATTATCTGTGAGGAACCATAAATAAAATTAGTCTTTAATAAATGAATGATTTATTCGTTCATATTTTGTATGAAGAATTAATTTCTGTTATATATGAATAATTAATTCATATTCTGAAATAGAATATTTTTTTTTATGTTAATACACTACCCAAAATTTAATGACTTCAATTCTGTTGTGGACCCATCAGAGAGATTTGGATATATTAACCGCAAATCTTACGGATTAATTCAATCAGTCTTGAATGGAAATTGGTTTAATGAGCAAAATATTGCTAAGAAGGCTGTTGAGGATTACATGTTTTAAAAAGGGAGATTACCAGATGATTACATGTGTTATTACTCGATTAGTAACTGCTTGTATGTCAATAGCTGATTTAAGATAAGCTACATGTATTACAACAGCTGTTTGGTGATATACCAACTATTAAGATGTTATGATGAGCAACCGTTTTACCAGCCAATCACTTTATCTCAAAACATAATTTAGCTACTGCTCTAGTCGATTTACGAACACTATAAATACCTCATCTGAGATAAAATTCTAATCTCTTTTCTAAAACCTCTTCCTTAGAACTTCTCTATAACCAACCATCCTCATAAATTCCAAATTCTTTCTCTCAAGCAATTGTCCTTTTTGCTTAGAGCAACCAAGCTTTTAATTCCTTCCTTATAAGCGAAGAGGTAAGAACTTTAAACTCTACTCTGTTTTCTTTCTTGCATAGCATTTAGAGTATTAGTTGTGCATGCTAAGTATCCAAGAAAAGAATTAAGCTTTAAGAGCTGCAGTAATTGTGAGAACCCGAAAATGTTAATGAATTTTGTTATGAGAATTATTTATTTTATTTTATTTTCTGCATGAAGGTTTAATTTCTTATTGGGTATAAATGATGAAAATTATATTTTCATATGAAAAATTCAATGGCAATGTGATGTCCAAAAAGGTTTTGAATGTATTTTGTACACAAGTTTTCAAATGGATATTCTATACAACTTTCTTATTCTTCAAGTTTATAAAAAAGAAGGGAAATAATTGTTCTTCACGAGAGAAGGAGGAGGTTCACCGAGTGTGAACAGGCTTAGCTACAATACCCGTTTTAAACCCAACTGCTGAAGGACAGTAGCATTTAATGCACATCACCTCCATCATTACCCTAGAGTGGGCTATGAAAAATGACCGATGGACACTAGCAGCCGTTGCAACCACTCTTTTCTCATCAGTCATTTCTTTTCTTTTCACAGCCAACGGCTGATATCAAATTAATCCGACGGCCTTTGTTGCTCAACAGGTGATATATATATATATATATCACGTTGTTATAACCCTATCTGCACCTTCATAAATTTCTCTACAGTATACCACCAAACCCAAGCATACTCTCAAAGACAACTGTCCTTTTTGGAAGAACAACTAGAGCTTCTAACTCTTTCTTGTAGCCAAGGAGGTAAGAACATTTCATTAAAGTTATGCTATATTTCTTACACTTTGTTTCTGTCATGCATATCACGTTTAATGCCTTGTTCATTCATTTCTAAAAGGTATGATATGATGCATGCTTTTAAAACCCGGAGTTAATGCCATTTATTCCGAAAAGCTATCCAAGATGGGTGTAATATTGTTGACAACCATCTGGTAGACAAGCCCTTAACTACCAAACACTCTTTTTGTCAGTAGTTACAATCCCATGTTTGAGTATTTTCTTCAACCTGAGTTTTGGACCCTAAACCATGTCTAGGAGGGCATGCAGACCATAGGAAATGTTATGTATCCTGAGAGGATGATGAGAGTTAACCTAAGTATGGTTATAGTTTAGAACATCACCCATGGAGGAATGAGGAAGACACCACTGTATCTGAGGCAAGTCTTAACTTAGTCTCTGATGAAGGAAGTTGTTAGTCTTTGATGAAGGAATTGTTAGTCTCTGATGAAGGAAGTTGTTAGTCTCTGATGAAGGAAGTTGTTAGTCTCTGATGACTAAAGAGGTTAGTCTCCGAAGAGTTTGGCGATGAGAAAAGATCCCCTAACAGCCAAGGAGTTTGGTGCTGAGCAAATCATCCACTGATGAGTTCAGCGATGACTTAGCAAGTTCGGCGCTGAACAAGTTGACACCCAACTAGTTTGGCGATGACTAACTGAGTTTGGCGCTGAACAGGTTATCCCCTGATGAAGTTCAGCGATAGTCAAGTTACCAACCGATGAGTTTGGCGGTGAGTGAATTATTCCCTGATGAGTGAAAGATCCCCTGACGATCGACGGCTATCCCTTGATGGCCGAGAGTCATCCCTTGACGGGCGAGACATCCCCTGACGGGCGAGATATCCCCTAACGACTAGTCATTCCTTGACGAGTAATTAACCCCTGATGAATGATTATTCCCTGACGTAGGAGATTATCCCCTGACGTGCAGTCTGCCTTCAAAACTATAAAACATGATTTTTCTTAAAGTTATTTATGATGTTTAATTATGTATTCACCTTAAACAGTTTTTATAGCAGTTTTGGAAACCTTAAAAGTTTAAGGACATCACATATGCACTTTCTCTCATATTTTCACCTAAGTACTAAATTTATTTTGGGATATGTATATTTTACAGAATCTTTCCCTCTCAAGTAAATTGAATTTGTTTGTGAGCAAAGGACTGAGACAAGTATATACATTCAATCTGATATTTATTTCAATTTAACGCATTATCATTTGATTCGATATGCGTGCAAGGCTTGAATTATATGTTTCAATTGCTTTTATGATTGAGCATGCTATGCTTTAGATTCTACTAGCATGATATGAATGATAATGCATGGATATAACTGAGCTTTGATTATTAGCTATTTTTTTTTATATTATATCCGTGCTAATGAATGAGAATGATATGTCTCTTAAATGGAGCATGAGAATGATGTCCCTTAAATGGGTTATGCCACATGGTTGGCAAGAGGAAAGGAAAGGTGCTGATGTGTTCTTCACCTGACCTAGAGGAATGATAAGTGACTACGTAGTCCACTCAAGAGGGATCATGCGGTCCAGTTTGGCCAGCTGTGTACTGTATGGTTAGCAGATCCACGGGTTTAGCCCCCGATGGATATTTTGAGAAGGTTATGCTCAAGTGTATACCTGTCTTTCTTCAAAGAGGATCACATGTTGTGTATCATCAGTGAATCCTCAATGATATTTGAAGGTTTCCGAGGCCTTGGCATTGTTTCACCAAGCCTCACGAATAGATTTGAACTTCCTTCAATGTTCCAGATACATTCTTTTAAATTGTTTATATACTTCTTCGATGTGTATATACTTGCTGGGCGTAAATCGCTCACCCATGTTGAATTTTAATGTCTTCCAGGACAGATTGCTAAGGCTGAACCCTCTAATAAGGGGAAAGCAAAGATGATAAACTACTAAGTTATTTACTCTTTTGATAACACTGAGGAAGGAAGATATGAAGGAAGAAAGGAAGATATTACAAGTAGTGATGATTTTGATTTGTAATTAAAGATGATATAATAGCTTCCGCTGTAATTGTATTACTCTTGGGTTGTAATAACTCTTTAATACTGCCCTTATCCAGTATTTATGCTATGAATGGATATATGGTTATCTTTTTCTTCTTTTGACGATGCCCTGATCCAGTAAGGGATTTTGGGGTCGTCATAGTAATACTCTTTTGCATGTGTGTGTGTATATTATGACACACACAACAAGTAGGATAAATGATGCACCCTAAATTGGGTTATGCATTGTTAGGCATCATCCATCATATGAAAGGTCCTTTATTATAGTAGAGACAAGCTCTAATTTAGTCTTTGACAGTATAATATTAGTCTCTGATGACTAATAATGTTAGTCTCCGATGACTAATAATATATTAGTCTCTGATGAGAAAACATGTTAGTCTCCGATGAGTAAATATTAGTCTCCGATGAGAAAACATGTTAGTCTCCAATGAGTTTGGCGCTAAGTTTGGTGCTAAACAATTATCCACCGATGAGTTTGGCATTGAATAATTACTCACTGATGGGTTTAGCGCTGAGTTTGGCACTAGCTAAACAATTGGCAATGAGTTTGGCGATAGTCAAATGAGTTAGTTACCAACAAGTTTGGCGATGAACAAAATTATTCCCTAACAACCATCCCCTGACGAGTAGCTCGTCCCTGATGGCCGGGTAAGTCATCCCCTGATGACTAAGGAACATCCCCTGATGGTCAAAGATCATCCCTTAATGACCGATAATGTATTCCCTGACGGGTAGCCTATTCCCTGATGGATAGTTATCCCCTGATGGGTAGCCTATCCCTTGATGGGTAGTTTATTCCCTGAGGGGCAAATTTGTCCCCTAACAAGTAGACTATCCCCAGATGGCCATCCCCTGAGGATGAATACTTCTTGATGGCTATCCCCTGATCATGGACGGACATCACAATCATCACATACGTACATACTCAAATTCATTTTCAAGACATAGATTTCTCATGTTATACCAACAATCACGTTTTACAGAACCTCTCACGCACCAGCCCAGCCCAGGTTTTTGGGCACCACTAGGAATTGACAACAGAAAAAAACATCATAAACCAAGCATGAATTATATAATATAAAATAAAAGATATATGATCTCTTATTACAAAATCTCAAAATAAATATTTAGCAGGGGAAGTCTAAAAATGGCCCATTTGGCCTTATAATCTAAACATTTCTATGATGGCCTTTCGCTTTACTTTCCCTCTAAAGGCCATCCATAGGAGAGTGATCAAGAAACTCTTGCTATGCCATTTTCTCCTTTCCTTTATTAGGCGACTTGGCCTTCTCATCATGACCTGTAAAACATTTCATAATAATCCACATGAGCGATTTATGTTCAGCAAGTATATATTCATAAGCTGGGTAAGTTCAAATGAGAAGGACAAATATTTCAAAAGGCTTTAGTGTTTAATGAGGTGGGGCGAAACAATGTCGACACCTCCTGATGATTTAATAAACATGTAACTTTCAGGGTTCCCGAGTGATAACAAGCGGTTAACACCCTTTACTTGAAATAAATCTTAAATCATTCATTTACGCCCTCTCTTCATCAGATAGTGCATCATCTAACCAGTCTGATCACTATCTGACTTCATCTCTTCATCAAACGATATACCAGCTGGTCAGCCTAGTCGTTTGACTTCATCATAATGACATACGTAGTCATCGCAAAAAGCATAGGTCTGCGAGGGTTTGATTACCGATGCCTCGATTTCTCATTCCCTATCATCATGTGTTGGGGTGCCAGGCGTTCGCAACCTACTAGCCTTTACCCATATGGATATACTTTGCAAGTACAAGATAAGAAATAAAGCTTCTATATCCATATGGGATTTTCCTTTGGCGTGCTAGCGAATTAAAACAGCTAGCAACTGCCCAATAATACTTGGTTCAATATATAACGTCTTTTCACGTATATCGGATCAATGGATCGTACGTTACTTATCCATAAAAAACATTGACTATTTACGTAAATCGAATCAATGATCTTACATATTCAATGAAAAAGGAATAGAGTGAGTATATACTTGCCTTGGTCCTTAGCTAATTTTAATCTCAAAACACTGGTGCGTGAGAGGTTCTGTAAAACATGATTGTTGGTATAACGTGAGAAATCTATGTCTTGAAAATGAATTTGAGTATGTACATATGTGTTGATTGTGATGTTTGTCCATGATTAGGGAATAGACATCAGGGAGTATTCATCCTCGCGGGATGGCCATCTGGGGACGGTTTACTTATGAGGGGAAAAATTTGCCCGTCAGGGAATAAACTATTCGTCAGGGGATAGGCTACTCGTCAGGGGATAACTATCCATCAGGGAATAAGCTACCCGTCAGGGAATACATTATTGGTCATTAGGGGATGATCCTTGGTCATCAGGGGATGATCCTTGGTCATCAGGGGATGACTTACCCAGCCATCAGGGGATGGGCCACTTGTCAGGGAATAATTTTGTTCATTGCCAAACTTATTGGTAACTTATTTGACTATTGCCATACTCATCGCTAACTGTTTAGCTAGCGCCAAACCCATCAGTGGGTAATTGTTTAGTTCCAAACTCATCTGTGGATAATTATTTAGCGCCAAACTTAGCACCAAACTCATTGGAGACTAACATGTTTTCTCATCAGAGACTAATATTTACTCATCGGAGACTAACATGTTCTCTCATCAGAGACTAATATATTATTAGTCATCGGAGACTAACATTAGTAGTCATCAAAGGCTAATATTATGCTGTTAGAGACTAAATTAGAGCTTGTCTCTGCTATAATGAAGGCCCTTTCATATGATCATGGATGATGCCTAACAATGCATAACCCAATTTAGGGTGCATCATTTATCGTACTTGTTATCTGTATCATAATGTACACACACATATGCAAAAGAGTATTACTGCAGCTCTTAAAGCTTAATTCTTTTCTTGGATACTTAGCATGCACAACTAATACTCTAAATGCTATGCAAGAAAGAAAACAGAGCAGAGTATAAAGTTCTTACCTCTTCGCTTATAAGGAAGGAATTAAAAGCTTGGTTGCTCTAAACAAAAAGGATAATTGCTTAAGAGAAAAAACTTGGAATTTATGAGGATGGTTGTTGGTTAAAGAGAAGTTCTAAGGAAGAGGTTTTAGAAAAGAGATTAGAATTTTATCTCAGATGAGGTATTTATAGTGTTTGTAAATCGACTAGAGCAATAGCTAAATTATGTTTTGAGATAAAGTGATTGGCCGATAAAATGACTGCTTATCATAACATCTTAATAGCTGGTATATCGCCAAGCAGCTGTTGTCATACATGCAGCTTATCTTAAATCAGCTATTGACATACAAACAACTTACTAATCGAGTTAAAACACACGTAATCATCTGGTAATCCCCTCTTTAAAACACGTAATCCTCAACAGCCTTCTTAGCAATATTTTGCTCATTAAACCAATTTCCATTCAAGACTGATTGAATTAATCCATAAGATTTGCGGTTAATATATCCAAATCTCTTTGATGGGTCCACAACAGAATTGAAGTCATTAAATTTTGGGTAGTGTATTAACATAAAAAAATATATTCTATTTTAGAATATGAATTAATTATTCATATAGAACAAAAATTAATTCTTCATACAAAATATGAATGAATAAATCATTCATTTATTAAAGACTAATTTTATTTCCGGGTCCTCACATTATCTTTTTATCTAAAAGATCTTGGATTTCTTTTTGACAATGAGTTATAAGCTCATGACTAATTTGGATTGGTCCGACTTTGGTTGGAATGGTTTTTTCATCAAAATCAGGCTCATAAGGGAGTCTTAACACTATAATTTTTTCTATCCCAAAAAGCATTGGGAATATCTGCATATAATTGAGTGGTGATTTTTGCCTCGAGGGTGTTGATTATGTGCCTGATAGATGAGTTTTGCAATTGTGATGTATTTAATCTGGGAGGATCAAACACAAGTTGTGAAAAATAACTTTAGGATGATTCTGTAAAGAATTTAATCACCGAGAATGAAAACTAAAGGATTAATCTATTTAGTTTGCTTAAAGAAATTAACCACCCGCAAGCTAAAACAAATAAGGCTGTGAAAGTTTAAAGGAATTAACCACCAACTCTCAAGATAATTGTGACGACCCCAAAAATCCCTCACTGGATCAGGGCTTCGTCATAAGAAGGAAAAGATAACCATACATCCATTCAAAGATTAATTACTGGAAGAAACAGTAATAAGGAGTTATTATAACTCAAAATATTACATTTACAGCGGAAGCTATCTTGTTTCTATCTTGTAATACAAAATATCCTATCCCAGATCATCTTCCTTCCCTCCCTTCCTATTGGCATCACAAGGCTAGCCAGCTTCAGTAATCAATCATTT
>CM025780.1:16802637-16834483 GCA_014636745.2 Centella asiatica | reverse complement strand
TCTTAGGAGAGAAATTTGGTAAAGAGTTAGAATATCACTTCGGATGGAGCTGGAGCGATGGGTACGGTATGTACCGAAATAGAATGTGCTGGTGACTGTGGTGGAGTGCCCAGCTGGTAGTGGGGAGGAGAACGGCTCCTCGCACGGACTGAGGAATCTGACCTCTCAGATGGATCAGTGGGGACGTGGTCATCCTCTGGATCCTCAGGGTCCTCGTCATCTTCAGGCTCAGTGGGGTCCTCGTCATCTTCAGGCTCAGTGGGGTCCTCGTCATCTTCTGGCTCAGTGGGGTCCTCGTCATCTTCTGGCTCAGTGGGGTCTTCAGGATCTTTGAAATCCTCATCAGAGATTCGGGGAATCTCGAAATGTACCACCTGTACTGCTCTGTTCACCCTCTTGCGAGGGGTCACACACCATCGGGCGCCAGGGGGTGGTGGCGATCCACGGATGACATCAGGATGTAGACGTCAGCGTCGAGTCGACGGGCCAGCAGTGTCATGTCGGGCAGGCATAACAGGAAGAGACTGCTCTGGGGATACCTCTCTCGGGGTCTCAACATCATCTAAGGTGGGGATAGGAAGAATATCTGTATGATCGGGGTGGTCAGAAGGGGTATAACCCGGAACATGATCTTCGTCAGAACTAACGACCATTGGGGCTTTGCCCCTAGCATCTTGTCTCGAAGTCATCTACAAGTAAAATAACCTACGTCAGTATGAAAATAAGGTCTAACATAACATAGAGTTTGACATGAATACTAATGCAATGCATGGTTTGCAATGAGTTTTACTTAAGTCCTTAACTTAAAAATTTATATGTCTAAAAAAAAATTTTCTAACTTCAAGAAACGAGGAAAGTCTACGTGATACTCATCGTCCATCTATTTGTCCTCACGTCCTATTTTTCCTATCCTTAGGTCTCACGGTTCCTTCATTCTTCCTTAAGACTCTAAATATCGCGTTCTAAATCCCGGTAGAGACCGTGGTCTCATAACCGGTGCTTGGGCTCTGATACCAACTGTGACGGCCCCAAAAATACCATACTGGACTTCGGGCACCGTCAAAAATTGATAAAAGAAAAGTATTAACATCCAAGCATGCATAACATTATATTAGAGAATTAATTAGTAATCTCTATTACAATAACCCAAAACAATTGTCTAACAGCGGAAGTCTATGAGGGGCCCACACTGGCCTTACAACCTAAACATTTCTATAACATCCTCACGCTTCTCCCTTTCCTGGAAGTCGTCCGCAAAAGGACGATCGGGAGCATTCGTCAAGCCATTCTTTCCTTGCCTTTAAAAGACGACTCGGTCTTCTCGCCAAAACCTGTAAATCATTTGGTAATAACAACATGAGCGATTTACGCTCGCAAGTATATAATCAAGAATTGGGTAAGTTATGAAAGATGGATAAGTGAATGGGTGTAAGTGTTTATGAGGTTTGACGGAAACAATGTCGTGACCTCTTAATATCTTGAAAGAAAACGGAGGGTCCCCGAGTGATAACGAGGGATTTGACCCTTTACTTAAAAGAATAAAGAATATTATCACATGCGCCTTATAACCATGTCCGTTTGGCGCACGTGCCCTTAGGAACTTTGTATCAAACAGTATATCAGCTGGCCAGCCTGACCACCGTCTGACTTCATCATAATGACATACGTAGTCAATTGCAGAAACCTTTTGTCTGCGAGGGTCCGGTTACCGATGCCTCGGTTCCCGTTCCCTATCAATCTTAGGCCCGGGGTGCCAGGCAAATGCATCCCACTCGCCTTTAGTTACCTAAACGGATATACTTTACAAGTATGGGGCGAAGAAATAAGTTTTCTACATCCGTATAGGATTTTCTTTGGCGTGTTAGCGGAATTAAATAGCTAACGACCGCCCAAAGATCATTTGATTCAAATACAACATTTTTCGCGTACATCGGATCAAGGGATCGTACGTTACTTAACTTTGAAGAAATTAAATCATGAATATTGACAAAATAATATCTTGAATACATTACGTATGTCGAAAGAATGATCATACGTATTAATTGAAAGAAGCAGAGTGAGTATATACTTGCATCAACAAGAATCAAGCATAAGAATGAGTATACACTTGCCTCAGTCCTTAGCTATCCTTAAATCATAACACTTTCCTGCTGAAATACCTCTGTAAAATCATATATTGACTTAACATGAGAATCTTAACTTATATACACATGAAGATGCATATGCGACGTGTTCGTGAAATTCTCACGTCCGTGTTTGACTAATTAAGTCATCCTTCCTTAACTTGGGATTTATTTGAAATCCGAATCGTAGTCCGAGATATTGTTAGACTGGTAAAATGTCGCTCGTATGCTCTCGACAATTTAAATTAATCATTTATTAATCATCATCGTTTATCCCTCAATTATTGTTTAATTGAACAATAATTACTTCATAATTAACTCTTAATCATAAAAGAATTATGAATCTTTTATCCTTCATTAAACATTCATTCTTAAATTATTATTTAATATCTTTGACTAAATAATAATCATTTCATCAATTGAGTAATTTATTTCTCAATTACTTTTGGATTAAAAGATTTATTAACCATTTAATAATCATTTAAAAATTTATTCGTTAATTATTATTTAATTACTTTAATTAAATAATAATCACTTATAAATTCATGACTCGTCACTTAATTATGGAATTAAGAGACTCTAATATCATAATTTAATCTAGCTTCTAATCATAAAAATTTCAACCACGTAGAAAATTTATTTACGTGTCAAAATAGTTATTTAAAAGCCGTCTATTAACAATTTAAATTTGGGTACGGATTGGGCCAAAAATAAGATGAAGCGGACTGAAAAATTAATCAAGTGGGCTGAAAAATAATTGGTCCAAAAGTCCGAAATAGGTGGCTAAAAAAAAAAAATTGGATCAAAACTGGGTCAAAATCGGGTCAACTAGGATCAAAATCGGACAGAGTCAACTCACTTCCGAGTCAACTCGGACCGGACCCGAGTTCATGCAAATCTGCAGAATCCGGCGAAAATCTGCAGAATCCGGCAAAGCCCATTGCCGCCGGCGAGCACCCGAAGCTCGGTTCCTTCGATTCACGCATCAAAAACTCACGGATCGGAGGGAAGAGCAAGCCGGTGATGTTCTACATAGGTTATTATGGCCTTAGCGACCTTACCGTCACCGGAAAAACGAGGAAAACAGCCGTTGAAGGCCGTCGGAGCAAGCTTCGCCATTATCGCCGGCGAGCTTACGCGTGTGGCCGTTCATGGCCATTTTGAGTCCATTTAGATCGATCTATACATGGAAATGAATCTAGAGATCTCAAGGAACTCATACATGCTATCGGTTTCAATTTTCATCAACTATAACTCAAGAAAAATGGATTTGAAACTTTCGGATTTTATAGATATTTCGGATGAATATGAAGGTCCGAAATACTCAACCATTTTTCGATTTGTTTGAGTCAAAAAGATCCTTACAAGTGCAGAAACAAAAATATGAAATCAATTCGAACAACCACCTACAAATCTAGCCGGAAAATCTGTTCAAAAAAAATTTAGGGTTCTTCGGTTCTTGTTCAAGTTCTTGAATTTTCATTTTTCTTTTGAATAAACTTTGAAAATTAATAACTCCCAATTTACAAATGCTATGCACACGTGTGATACATGAAAATGATACTGAAAAAAATAATTTACACACTGGAATAAACATAAATGACAATAAATGCAAAAATAAGAGAGCAGTGGGGTACCTCCTTAAAGCTTTAATGAACAAAATCCAAAACTTCAATGATTTCTTAAATGCAAAAAATCCGAATTTTGAGAAATGTTTGCTGGAGAGAAAATATCAGAAGTGGAGGCTAGGGTTTCTATAATGGTATATTTATATGACATTTAATTTAATTTTGGCCATTGGATTAGTTTTAAGAAAAATTTACTTAGATAGGTAAAAAAAAATTTCCTTGTTTTTGCCATTTAGGGATAAGCTGAAAATTTAAATTTAATTAGTGTTAAATTTGATTTGTTTAGCCACTAATTAAATTTAATGGTTATGCAATGGTTTAACGGATAAGCCGACAAGTTTTCCCGCACCGACGAGGCGAAAAAATGCACACATATGATTATTATAACGATTAACGCTTTAAAATTTTTAAAAGGTCATGCTCGTTATAATTTTCGTTAGTAAACGTGCGCGCGTTGATTTGCGTGAAAAGCACGTAAATCTAAACATAAAATTTATCGATCGTTGAACGCAACAAGAATTCCATTTTAAAACGAATTTAATAGGATTACATTTAAATAAATTTCCAGTTTCTCACAAATAGTCTCTGATCATGAAGATAGATTGGATAACATCAATCTAGAAAATGAAGCCTCCATTTCAAGGTCAAATCTGCCACGTGCAATTCTATGGTTGAGAGATCACACACCAGATTTGATAATTGGAAGTCTAGAGGATGGAGTCAAGACTAGAAGTGCAACTCAAAATGAATGTTTATATCTTAGTTTTCTCTCAAAGAATGAGCCAAAGAAAATTGAGGAAGCACTTCAAGATCCTGACTGGATAATTTCCATGCAAGAGGAATTAAACCAATTCACTTGAAACAAAGTCTGGAGACTGGTACCCAAACTAAGGAATAGATCAATAATTGGTGCCAAGTGGGTCTTCAGAAATAAATTAGATGAAACTGGTACAATTACAAGAAATAAAGCAAGATTGGTTACAAAAGGATATTCTTAAGAAGAAGGAATAGATTATGATGAAACTTTTGCACCAGTAGCAAGACTTGAAGCAATCAGAATCTTCTTGGCTTTTGCAGCCTACAAAAACTTCAAGGTGTACCAGATGGATGTCAAAAGTGCTTTCTTGAATGGAAAATTGGAAGAGGAAGTCTATGTTTGCCAACCCCCAGGTTTTGTGGACTCCAAATTTCAAAATCATGTCTACAGGTTAGACAAAGCACTTTATGACTTAAAACAAGCACCAAGAGCCTGGTATGATACTCTATCTCAATTTTTACTTGAAAATAAATTTGTTAGAGATATCATAGATAAAACTTTATTTTACAGAAAGCAAGGCTCTGACATTATATTAGTGCAAATATATGTAGATGATATTATATTTGGGTCTACAAATGAAAAACTTTGTGAAAAATTTTCAAAACTTATGCAGTCTAGATATAAAATGAGTATGATGGGAGAATTAACATTTTTCTTAGGTTTGCAAATAAAACAATCAACTGATGGAATTTTTATCAATCAGTCTAAGTATATCAAAGACTTATTGAGAAAATATGATTTGGTTGACTGTGCATCTGCAAAAACACCCATGCCTACTGCCACTAAGCTAGATAAAGATTTAAAAGGAAAGAAAATTGATATTACTAGCTATAGAGGCATGATAGGTTCTCTTTTATATCTAACTGCAAGTAGACCAGATATAATGTTTGCTACATGTTATGTGCTAGATTTCAAGCTGACCCTAGAGAGTCACATTTGATTGCTGTAAAAAGAATTCTCAGATATCTAAAGGGTACCCCAAACCTTGGTTTATGGTATCCCAAAGAATCTGATTTTAAACTAATTGGTTATTCAGATGCTGACTATGCAGGTTGCAAGCTTGATAGGAAAAGCACAAGTGGAAGCTGCCAACTTCTTGGAGGCAGACTTGTTTCTTGGTTTAGCAAGAAACAAAATTCAGTTTCTACTTCAACAGCAGAAGCTGAATACATCGCAGCTGGGAGTTGTTGTGCTCAAATCCTATGGATCAAGAATCAACTCCTAGACTATGGTATGTCATTATCCAAAATTCCTATCTATTGTGATAATACTAGTGCCATAGCAATAACAGAAAATCCAGTGCAACATTCAAGAACAAAACACATAGATATTAGATATCACTTCATAAGAGAACATGTAAGTGAAGGTAATATCGAATTACACTGGGTAACAACTGATAAACAACTTGCAGACATATTCACAAAACCTTTAGATGAATCTACCTTTTCTAGATTAGTTTCTGAATTAGGAATGTTGAATTATGCCTCTAAAAATTGATTAATTTTTGAAAACAAGTTATTTAGTTGTGAGAATCTAGAAAGTTTATTTCTGGAATTGAAGCTGTTCTTTGTGAACATAATTTTTATGAAGCTAGAATTAAATTTCTGGAATGTAGCTATTTTTTTTAATTAAATAGAATTTTAGAAGCTAGAATTTAATTTCTGGAATGTTGCTGTTATCAAATAACAAAATTTAAGAAGCTAATAATCATTAACTTGATTGTTGGAAATATTTTGAAAGCTTAAGAGAAAGAGACTATTTTAGTCCCTGATAGTGTTTTTAATTAGTCCTCAACTGAATTAAAAATTGAACTATCGGAGACTACCTTAGTCCCCGACAGTTGTTTTTAATTAGTCCCCGACTGAATTAAAAATTGAACTATCGGAGACAACCTGAGTTCCCGACGTCGTTTTTGGTTAGTCTCTGACTCAATCAAAAATGAACTATCGGAGACTAATAGGGTCTAGTCTCTTATGAGTGAACTTATCAGAGATTAGGGCAATCTCCGATCAAGGGTAATCTGGTAGTTATCCTACCCACGATCAAAAAATGGTTCACTATCTTTAGAATTGCAAACGTTTCTCATACTTTTCTAAAAGTAAAATCAAACACATTTGCAATCACAATCTCTCAAAGCTTTGAAATTATTTACTCTCTGCAAATTCTCTGCAATTTAACCCTTTTTCAAAGTTTCTTCAAAGTTCACAGATCTCTTCCAATGGCTGCTAAAATTGTCTGTTTCCAGTTTGGAGATTTTGATTTCATTAAGACTAACCATGCAGGGGTGGTTAACAAGCATGAATTTGAAATCCAGTACCACCCCTTCGTGGCTATGTGAACCACTGCAACCATCCAGGATGAGAATACTGACTCTCCTGTGGTAAGTTTCAGGTATGATAACACTGTTTATAATATCGACCATATCATTGTTAATAATGCTTTACACTTACCAGTGTATGAAAACTTTGACTTCCCTGCCTCTGATGAAGAACTTCTTTCTATGTTTAAAAACTTACATTATTCTGCTGAAATTAGTTCTGTTGGGTCTATTACACGACCCCATCTCAGGCAAGAGTGGTCATTGTTCTTTGATATAATAACTAAAGCATTTACTTGAAAATGCACTGGCTATGATGCTATCACTACACTCACACAACAAATTGCTCTTAGTGTGTTGTATGATAGACATCTAAACATTGGGCTTTTAATTCTGCAAAATCTTTTGATAAAACTGAAATCTGGTAATAAAAATAAAATTTATTATGCTAGGTTTTTGATGACGATTGCTTATTATCTAATCCCTAACCTTAATATTACTGGATTGCAAGTTGTACCAACTGTTTTGCAGAGTAAAAGAATTTTTACTGATGTGAAGCATAAATCTGCAAAGGTAAAGGTTCCCTTATTTTTCCCTCCTGTCATGAGATCTATTCTCATTGACAGGCTTCCAAATCTTTATTCTTTGCAATTCTTTGAGGATATTGAAAGCCAAAACCCCATTAATCCTCCAACCACTTCACAACAACAATCCATAGCCCCCTCCACAGTTTCCCAAAAGTCTGTGGTTGTAAAAACAAAGACAGCCAAGAAGCTCCCAATAAAAAGAAAAATAATTGAGGGAGTAAGTGAGGATGAGGGAGAACAAGAAGCTAAAGTACCACTTCAGAGAAAGAAGAGATTAATAACCCTTAGCCAAAAGCAATCCATTGCTTCCCAACAAGCAATGGAGGTTATAAGGAAAAACAATGAACTGTCACCATCCTCCCAAAAGGATGTTGACATTGAAGAAAGTTCCTAACCAGGAACACACTGTACAGAGTCTGCACAACCTCTTGTTCACCAACAAGAGGAAACCCAAAGAGAGAAAATACAAGAAAAGAGTGACACAAGGAGTGCACACACAGAGTCATCACTTGATGTTCCTCAATTTTCCATGTCTGAGGAATAGGTAACACTCCACACTGTACATTCTTCTCCTTCTTCTCCCATACTTGATTCTTTTGATATTACTGATATACATCTTCTTGATTTTTCCCAAGAGGAGCCAATACTCGAGATAAGCTCTCACACACATTCCATGGATAGATCCCTAGCCCAAGATACACAAAGGGAACCCCCTATCTATGCAGTCATAAGTACTTCTCAAACCCCCACTTCTATAGGACAGAGTGCCCCTATCCATATGAGTGAGGATGTGAGAATAAATAGTGAGAGTTAGGCTCCTGACTTGGAAAAAGGAAAGGATATACACAAACAAAAGAGTCAAGCTTTAGAAAGCTTGGAAAAAGGAGAGCAAGAGAAGCTGGGTGCCCAACCCCAGGCAAAAGGAGAGGGTGTGAGCAAGGATGAGATCCTTGAACAAAATAAACGAGATAAATTTTCAGCAGGTGCATTTTTACACCCTGTTGAAACCAGCTCACAAGAAGCTCAAGTTTCTTCTGCTCCCTCCACAAATATCCAAACAGAAGAAATTGGGAACAGTTCAGGTATAGGGGATGCAGCCTTACATATTATTTCTGAGATGTCCAACGCTGATTTTGAAATGTTATATGGTCTACAACTAAGACAAGACCACATTTCTGCATTGAAGACACGGCTTGCAGATGAACCTGTGCACGAAGAAGCTCCAGAGATAAATGTTGATGAATGGTTGGATGCCACCTATTCCAACACACTGGAGGAAGCAGACGCCCATTTAAGGCAGGATTATGTGACCAACATAGGGTCAACTGCCTCTGCACCATCAGTTAAAGATATCCTTGAAGAAGTAACCAAGGTGGATAAGAAACATACAAAGTTTCACCACTACTTGGTTACTGGAATAAATGGTGCAGTGAAGAGAATGGAGGAAAGGATGGAGTTGGAGACAGAAAAAATAAAAAGGTGCTATGAAGGACACTTGCCAAGGAGGACTGTCACTGCAATTGATACATTAGTCATAGATAAGTCCAAGACTGACAGTTGACTTCAAGCCCTCAAAGCCAATATCCAACTCCTGATTCAAAAACAAGACAGAATGGAACAACTATTGCTACAGGCAATTCCACACTTGGCCACCTCCTCCCAACCCAAAGATGCTGATGTCAAAAAGGGGGAGAGTGGTCAACATATCAAACCTGTACAAAAACAACAATCAAAACCTGTTCCAGTTCAAATACCTGCTCCATCCAAACTTCCAAGCTCTGATGAGCTACAAGCAATGATGGACAGGATATTGAAAAAGCATGCAGATCTTCAAGCAGCAACAACAAAGTCAACAACAACAACATAACTTCCAACAACAGCAACAACAGCAACAACAACAGCAACAACAGCAACAACAACAACAATAGCAACAACAGTAGCATCTCCTTCTCCCACTGTCCAAGCCCCAAAACAAAAAGACAAAGGCAAAGGTGTCATGGTTGAAGATCCAAAGAAGCAAACCACTACTCAACTAGGACAGCCTAAGCTAATGGGGGATGCCATGAAGACAGCTCACTTTCCCACTCCAGTTGAACTGATAATGGATGTGAAAGTGGAGTTGGTCTATCCTCAAGAATAGAAACTGATAGAATCTGATGCACTACTAGCTCAGAAACTTCAAGAGGAGGAGGATATGGTAGCAGCTAGGGAGGAGAAGGAGGCAAAGAAGAAGAAAATCTTTACAAGGAGATCAAGTGCACAGAAAGCAGCCATAACCAAGAAGAAAAATAAAGAGATGGAAGAGGCAGAGAAGAAATCAAAAAAGAAACCTTTGGTCCAGGAATTTGCAAAGAAACCTGTGATCAAAGCACTTATCAAGAAGCCTACCTCTTAAGATCCTCTAAGGTCAACTGAGACTGCTTCGGTGGCTGTGAGTGGACCAACAAAGCCACAAATAGTTTCATCAAAGAAGTCTTACAAGGTTGAAATGGCTAGTACAGAAGAAAGCATCAAAGCCCTAAAGAAAACCACAAAAAAGATTGATCTGATTAAGGGTAAAAATAACAAAGATTTTCTCCATGTCTTTTTGAAAGATGGAGAGTTTTTGAAATTTGAGAAGCCAGCCTTGGAGAGACAAACTAAAGAAAATCTGGAGTGGTTGCTGACTGTTGTGCTTGAGACTTCTGATCTCAACATGGATCTTCGAAGCCAGATTCAAAAGGTAATGAAGGTGAAGCATAAGGTGGATACAGTGCCGGAAGTTAATCCTAAACCTCTAGGATTATGGTATGAGGCCTTACATGGAGGAAAGTTTTCTTCAACTATAACAGAGACATCAATAGTGTCAGTGAGAGACACATCAAAGGTTTTTTCAGTCTACCCAAGGATGCAGAAGAAGAAACTGAAGTAATTTTGAAAAACCTGTTGATAGACAGACTGAAGTTGCTGAGAAAAAATAGAAAAAGAAAGGCTGGAGTTGTTGAAGAAAAAATAAAAGGTAAACTATTGTGTTGGAAGGTATGTTGTTTGCTGAAATAAGTTGTATTTTTTATTTTTGAAGCTAGACTTATAGGATTTAAACCTGAGTCTAGGTGGAAGCTGAACAACAGATCAAAGATCTTAGTTCAGAATACATTTGTAGTTAGCAATTCTTTATTCTTTTTCTAAGTTTTGACATCATCATCAACCTTGAAATTATGCTTATCATTCTGATATTCATAATTAGGGGGAGATTGTTAAGTTTTAAAACATTTGATGATGATTGTCTTTAGATTACTTAGAGTACAAATGGATAGAAAGTGTTAATTAGTAACACTGAAGTTTTGTAGCCAGTAGTTATCTCTTTGTTTGTAATTCATTCATTCTTTATAAAGAGATATAATTATTCTTTATTTGTAAGTAACTGCTGGAATGGAGTATCAAAGCTTCAGCAAAGTTGAAATGTGTATTTGATCCGTTGGAGTTTACAAAAAGGCTTGTCGGAGACTAGGGAAACTTGTCAGAGACTAAGGATTTTTTATCTATCAGAGACTAGTTTTGCCTGTCGGAGACTAAGGCTTACGTCATTAGAGACTAAGTCTAAAGGAGTCGGAGACTAAAGCTTACGTCATCGGAGACTAAGGTTAAAAACATCGGAGACTAATCTAACGTCATTGGAGACTAAGTCTTAAAGCATCAGAGACTAAATAACTCTATCGGAGACTACACAATCTGACGTCATCAGGGACTAAAAGCACCAGAGACTAATTGATGACATCACCAGAGACGAAAGATGAAGCATCAGGGACTAATCGTGATTTAATTCCTGAGAGATATAGAGTTCGAATTGAATAAGGATTGTCTTCCACGTAAATCAAGATATTATTGAAGACGTAGCTGGTAAGGAAACAAGCCAGAAATCTCTTCCTAATCAAAAAAGGAAAGATTGTATTTGATTCGAATAAGGAAACTGAATCAATATTGATTTAGAATAGGAAAATTGAGAAATCAGTTTTAGAGAAGCTGTAATTAGGTTTACAGAGAATTATAATTTGAAGCTGTATAGGTTTTTCATAGTTTGTATCTTTTCCTATACAGAATAGAAAAGAAGCTGACGATCACATTGTTGTGATTGTTAGAATTTGTATTCAATTGTTAAAACAAATACAAGCAATTGTTTATAAATTGATTCGTGTTCTTGTTCTTTATTTCCGCAAGTAATTATTAATTTCTTGAAGAACAAGTAATCAAAAAGAATTCAAAGAACTTGTATTCAACCCCCCCTTCTACAAGTTCTTGGCATCTCACTGGGAAAACATCAATTCGTAAGGTGTTTTGTTGTATGCTTTGTTTATCAAGGATCTATTATGTGTAAAGCAAGCAGTGCTTATAGCTTCCTCCCAAAAATATGTGGGAAGCTTAGCCTCTTGTAACATAGTCCTTGCTGCTTCAATAAGGGTCCTATTTTTCCTCTCAATAACTCCATTTTGTTGAGGAGTTCTTGGAGCAAAGAATTGATGAGTATTCCTTTTTTAGTTCAGAATTCAACAACTTGAGAATTCTTGAATTCTGTTCCTTTATCACTCCTTATTACCCTTATTGTTTTTCCTGACTCAGTTTCTATCTTCTTGATATGATCTATTATTAACTGAGCAGCTTCATCTTTTGTATGGAGGTATTTTACCCAAGAATACCTCGTGTGATCATCCATAATAACCAAAGCATATCTATTTCTTGAGATAGACATCACATTCACTTGACCAAATAAATCCATGTGTAGCAACTGTAACGGGTCAGTGATTGATGTTGTTGGTTTGCTTTTGAATGATACACTTCTTTGTTTCCCTTTCTGGCATGAATCACACAATCCATCTTGTGAAAACTCCAATTGTGGAATGCCAGCTACTATTCCTTCTCTCACCAGTTTGTTGATGTTCTCGAAATTCAAATGGGACAGCTTCTTGTGCCAAAGCCAACTTTCATAAGTTGAAGCTTTGCTGTAAAGACATGTGATTTGATCAGAGGAAGAAATAAGGTTTGCAACATACAAATTTCCTTTTCTTTTCCCTATCAATATCACATTATCAGATTCTTTGCCACACACCAAGCATTGATCTTCTTTGAAGGTGACATTGAATCCCTTATCACATAGTTGATTCACACTCAATAAATTGTACTTTAAGCCATCAACTAGTGCTACTTCAGTGAAGATGACATCTCCATGTTCAACACTGCCATAACCCTTGGTATGACCTTTGTTGTCATCTCCAAAAGTGACTTTTGGGCCACTTTTCTCTTCATACTGTTTTAGCAGGGACTTATCTCCAGTCATGTGCCTTGAACATCCACTATCCAAGTACCATGTTTTCTTCTTTTTGCCCTGCACAGTAAAGAGTAACTAGTTAGAAATTTTTGGGACATAGACTTTCTTGGGTCCTTTCTCACTAGTTGTAGACTCAAGACTTGACTCAGATTGAGTTGATTGTCTTTTAGCATTTTTGACTTTAATTGGACAATCATTAGTCTTGCTACCTTTTTGTGAGAGACTACCAAGCTTTGAATTTTCAATGTTAATGCAAAGATGATCTAACCTTTTTACAGATGATTTATCTTTTATTATCTTTGAAGGTGCAGTCTCAGTTATAGGAATTTTATTTTTGCTCCTACAGTGAACATCTATATGGTTGGGGTTACCACATACATGACATGTCTTTCTAGGAGCTTCAGGCATTCTAGCATAATTTGTGTATTTATTAATGCCAATTTTTCCATTCCTATTTTTGCTTAACTCAACTGACTTTTCAGCCTTTTTGTCTGGAAGATTTTCCAATTTTTTACTTAACTGTGTCTTTGTCATGAACCCAATATTTAATCTTTTATTTTACTCTTATCAACAACATTCACTGACTTTTGATCAATTTCTGTTTTTGCAGTGATTTGTTGATCTTGAGTGTTGATGAATTTGGGTTCATTAACAGGAGAGACAAAATTAATTCTTTTTATTACATTTGGCTTACTAGTTGAGGAGTTCGCAGCTTCAAATAGATCATCTAAATCTGAACTCTTATCTAGATTTTCATCATAACCTAGTCCAGATTTTTGACCTATTGTTTGACATCCTAGCAAGTCTGCCAAATTTTTAGAGGAAGTATTCCACTGTTTAATCTTAGCTTGAGCATTTTCAAGTTGCTCTACTAAGTAATATTCCGTCTTTTTCAAAGCATCCATCATGTGATGAGCTTTGTTTAAGTCAGACTTAATAGTGTCAGATTGATATATCAATCTCTCTTCAAGAAATTTGTTTCTTTTCAAGAGAAGGTCATGTGATTCTTTTACATTAGTATGTTCAATAGTTAATGATCTAAAACTAACATGCAAATCAGACATATCTTTTTGTATGCTTTCAATAATGGATGTATCAATTAAGTTAAGCACTTTAAAATTCTGATTTATATCACATACCTTTGTAGAATCACTTGGCTCGTCACTATGAGCCATTAGAGCAAAGTTGACAATTTCCTCATCGGAGTCACTGCCAATCCAATCCCTCAGTAATCAAGGCTTTGCTTTTTGATTTGAACTTTTTGTTAGCAAAGTCATTCCCCGTTTTCCTTGATTTTTCATCCTTAGATTTATCACTAGATCTAGGCTTCCTGCACTCATTGGCAAAGTGCCCTAACCCATCACAGTTGTAACATCTGATTTTCTTTTTGTCAAAGGTCACAGTTTGACCTTCACGTTTAGGGTTAGGCTTCCTTGACGACTTCCTTCCTTTTCTGCTAGCTCTAAATTTTTTGAATTGCTTCACCATGAAAGCCATGAATTCCTCCATGTCATCATCAGTGATTGATTTAGTTTCTTCATCAGTCGAGCTTGCACTGGAAGTTTCGTCATCAAGCTTCTCTTGAGACTTGCTTGTCTCAACCATCAACGCAACTCCTCTATCCTTGCCATGCATACGTTGTCGTTGCTCTACTTCGAGTTCATGTCTTTAAATTCCCGTAGAGCCTGTCCAGTGTGAGGATATCCAAGTTATGAGCCTCTCTTATCGCAGTAGTCTTTGGATCCCAACTTGGTGGAAGAGATCTCATGAACTTGGTGTTGACATCCTCGTTATCATAGGACTTTCCAAGTATTTTCAAATCATTGAGCAAAGTGTTGAATATGTCATAAACTGATGTTATTGATTCACCAGGCTTTACTTAAAAGAACTCATATTGTTGAGTCAACAATGATCTCTTGTTCTTTCGGACTTGGTCAATCCCTTCACACAGGACTTTGATGGTGTCCCAGATTTGCTTAGATATCGTGCAATTTATGATGCTTGTGAACATATTTTTATCAATTCCATTATATAGTATGTTCATCACCTTAGCATCCTTCAACAATTGCAACTTGTCTTCGTTTGTATAATCACATTCTGGAGCAAGTTCAAAGTGTTCTGCCACAACAGATCCATCGACGGTTTTAGCAGGAATAAATTTCCTAGGTAGATAGGGACCCTTCTCAATCCTATCAATATAATCTGGATCTGTTGCTCTTAAGTGCATGTACATCTTTTCCTTCCACATCGGATATTCTTCTCGTTTAAGAATAGGGATTCTAGTACCACCATCACGACTTCTCGCATACGCCATTATGCTAGAGCTGCTTGCTTCATCATTGGCTATCTCTTGGAACGTGTTAATTGAGTAAATTCAATTAAAGTCTCTGATACCAATTGTTTTCCCAGTGAGATAACTGAGAACTTGTAGAAGGGGGGGTTGAATACAAGTTCTTTGAAATCTTTCCGATTACTTGTTCTTCAAGAAATTAATTATAACTTGCAGAAATAAAGAACAAGAACTCGAATCAATTTATAAACAATTGCTTGTATTGAATTTAACAATTGAATACAAATTCTAACAATCACAACAATGTGATCGTCAGCTTCTTTTCTTTTCTGTATAGTAAAGATACAAACTATGAAAACCTATACAGTTTCAAATTACAATTTCTGTAAAACTGATGTTATTGATTCACCAGGCTTTGCTTGAAAGAACTCATATTGTTGAGTCAACAATGATCTCTTGTTCTTTCGGACTTGGTCAGTCCCTTCACACAGAAATTTGATGGTGTCCCAGATTTGTTTAGATGTCGTGCAATTAATGATGCTTGTGAACATATTTTTGTCAATACCGTTGTAGAGTATGTTCACACCTTAGCATCCTTTAACACTTGCAACTTGTCTTCGTTGGTATAATCACTTTCAGACGCAAGCTCAAAGTGTTCAGCAACAACAGATCATTCAACAGTTTTAGCAGGAACAAATTTCCTGGGAAGATAAGGACCTTTCTCAATCCTTTCAATATAGTCCGGATCTGTTGCTCTCAAGTGCATGTACATCTTTTGCTACCACATAGGATATTCTTCTCTGTTAAGAATAGGAATCCTAGTACCACCATCACGACTGCCTGCATATGTAATTATGCTAGAGCTGTTTGCTTCATTGTTGGCCATCTCTTGGAACGTGTTAATTGAATAAATTCAATTACATGCTCTGATACCAATTGTTTTCCCAGTGAGATAGCCGAGAACTTGTAGAAGAGGGGTTGAATACAAGTTCTTTGAAAATTTTCTTTTACTTGTTCTTTAAGAAATTATCTCTTCTTGCGGAATATAAAGAACAAGAACTCAAATCAATTTATAAACAATTGCTTTTATTGATTTTGACAATTGAATACAAATTCTAACAATCACAACAACGTGATCGTCCGCTTCTTTTCTTTTATGTATAGTAAAGATACAAAACTATGAATTCTATACAGCTTCGAATTACAATTCTCTGTAAACCTAATTACAACTTTTGTTACTGAATTACTCAGTTTCTATTCTAAATCAATAATGATTTAGCTTCCTTATTCGAATCAAACACAATCTTTCCTTTTTGATTAGGAATAGATTTCTGGCTTGTTTCCTTACCAGCTACGTCTTCAATAGTATCTTGATTTACGTGGAAGACACTCCTTATTCAATTCGAACTCTGTATCTCATCAAGGAATAAGTCACGACTAGTCCCTGACGCTTCATCTTTAGTCTCTGATGACATCATCACTAGTCTCCGGTCTTTTAGTCCTTGATGACGTCAGATTGCGTAGTCTCCGATAGAGTTATTTAGTCTCCGATTGTGAGAACCCGAAAATTTTAAATGTATTTTATGATAAGAAATAATTTTATTTTGTGTTATTATATTTTTGCATGGAAGATTGCCTTTTTAAATATGAATGATAAATTCATACCTACAATGAAAATTTTTATGATGATGTGATACCCATGATTATGAGGGTAAGTTCATTAAAAAGGTATTAAAAAGGGGTTTAGCAAATTCCATATAAGATTATATTAAACAGCATAGAGGAAGAGGAGAGGGTTACGTAAGATTGGTGATTACGTGTTTAATTAGGAACTGTTTAGGTGGCTAAGTCTTCATGCATGTAGGACAGCAGCTGTTTGCTGTCAAAAAGTCATGATGAACAGCCGTTTTACCGTCCAAATTAACCAATCATTTTATCCTAAAGCTTAACCTTAGCTTACTGCTCTTGAACTCTATAAATACCTCATTCGAGATGATATTTTAATTCCTTTACCAAAATTTCTCTTTTAAGAGTTTTGTTTAAACTTATCATCTCCATAAATTTCCAAGTATTTCTTTCAAAAAATTATTTCCAAGTTCTCCGATGACGTCACCCTTAGTCTCCGATAGGGTTAAGATGACGTCATCAGTCTCTGATGAGAAGTTAGTCTCTGATGACGTCACCCTTAGTCTCCGATAGGGTTAAGATGACGTCATCAGTCCCTGGTGAGCTATTTAGTCTCCGATGAGTTAAGATGACGTCATCAGTCCCTGATGAGTTGTTAGTCTCTGGTGACGTCATTCTTTAGTCTCCGATAGGCTAAGTTCAGTCCTTGATGACGTCATCCATAGTCTCTGATGAAGGAAATTCCTGGTCTCTGATGGCTAAAGTTATCAGTCCCTGACGAGTTTGTCAATAAGAAGATTATTCCTCGATGTTCAGTCTGTTATCAAGACTATAAAACATGACTTTCTTAAAATAATTTCATGATGTTATTATGTCAGATTTAGGACATTCTAAGGACATCACATACACCTTTTCTTTCATAAATTCTTATTGAGGTATTAAAATATTACTTGCATAATGTACAGAATCTTTCACTCACCAGTAAGATTGAATTTGAATCTTTGTGGCGAAGGATCGAGGCAAGTATATACATTCAATCTGATGCTTATTTCAATTTAACGCAGTATCATTTGATTCGATATGCGTGCAAGACTTGATTATATGTTCAATTGTTTTAAGAATGAGCATGCTATGCTTTAAATTCCGCTAGCATGATATGAATGATAATGCATGGATATAACTGAGCTTTGATTTTCAACTAATTCTAAATCTTATATCTGTGCAAATAAATGAGAATGATATGTTCCTTAAATGGGTTATGCCACATGGATGGTTAGAGGAAACGAAAGGTGCTGATTTGTTCTTCACCTGACCTAGAGGAATATTATGTGACTACGTACATTCACACAAGGAGGGATTATGCGGGCACAGTTAGGCCAGCTGTATACCATATGGTTAGCAGATCTAACAGGTTTAGCCCCCGACGGATATTTTTACTTCAAGGAAGTTATGCTTTGTTTTAAGAAGGATTACACAATTGTTTATCATCAGTAATCCTAAAGATTCTTAAAGATCTCTGAGGCATTAGTATTGATTCACCAAGCCTCTCAACAAAATTGAATCCTTTGAAACAATCCAGATTCGTTTTTCAAATTGTTTATATACTTGATGGGCATAAATCGCTCATTCTTGTTAAATTTTAATGTCTTGCAGGGCAAAATATAAAGGCTGAGCCCTCAGACAAGGGGAAGGGAAAAATGATCGGTTACTGAGGTTGGCTAACCCTTTGTAGTGCCGATAAGGAAGGAAGAAAGGAAGATGACCTGAGAAGAGATATTTTGCATTATAGTATAGAGATAGAATAGCTTCCGCTAAAAATGTAATATTTTAGGATGTAATAACTCTTTAATATCGTTTCTTTCAGTAATTATTATATGAATGGATGTGTGGTTATCTTTTCCTTCTCTTGACGAAGCCCTGATCCAGTGAGGGATTTGTTAGAGTGTATGCCCTAGTGGCCAATTATGTAATGATTGTGACACTATGTTTATGTTATGTTTTTTGGTTAAATGATAATTACTTTTATTATGTTTTATTTACTGCGTAATATAAATGTTAACATAATAAATGTCCTTAGAAGAATGATACTAATTATATGGATTCAAGTATGTGACTTGAATATGAGACCATATAAATATGTAAAGTATCATTATTCTTAAATGTCCCTAGTCGAGTATCATTGTCAGTGGGACAACAATAATACATTGAGACTAGTATGTGGATTAACTGATGGCTATATCTCATTGGTCATAAATATATACGAGATATATTAAGTTGATTCATAGGTACATGTTAGAGAACATAGTACTGGACAGACCCACCATGAGAATTCTACATGGAGCGTTATGCTATGTGTCATAAGTAATTCTCATAGTGACAATGATGTAATGGTCCTTCGACCTGAAGTCATGACATTTCTACATAAGGAGTTATGCGTTTTGACATTATTAAAAGTCACCTTTAACCGGGTGGACGATAAAGGTGATTGTTGGATGCATAATGAGTTATGTGAGAAATGGGAATGATGTAGATGGAATTTAACCCTCCTATAAATTAGGGGTGATATCTATAGGCCTCTTGATTGAGTGAAACTATGAAATGCATGGCCATGCTCAAATAGAGATTTGTTTCATATAGTTTACTCATTGATCAAGAAAACTGAGATTAAATTATAAAGAGGATGACACATCCATGCCTTGAATTTAATCTTAGATATCATGGTTAAAAGGATTAAATTACATTGAAACATTGGTCACAAAAGGTAACGTCGAATCTATGACTTTATTATTACTTGGGTAACAGTGATGTATTACTAGATGCCGCTCACTGTTTATAATTTTATAATATGATTTAAAATTATTGCCAATGTAATAATAACCTACAGGGTCACACACATAGAACATTCATCAAGGAGATATAATTTAAATGTCAATGATTTTAATATATCAATAAGATTGATTTAATTAAATCATGACTTTAAATTATATATATATATATATACATATATATATGTAATCTGTATGAAGAAGAGTCATTTGGAAGGAAATACGAATATATATTTATTTGTACATATATTAATTAAGTGAGACTTGATTAAATATATAATGAATATAGGATTCGGATTCTAATCTCCTAATTAGATTAGGTTTTGGAATCTACTCTATAGAAGGCTATATATATATGATATATCAGCTATTCTCTGAGACATATAAAGAGATATAGAATTTTTCTCTTAAAAACCAACGTTTTGACATAGCCGCTCATAAGAGAGGTTAAGAGAGATAAAAGAGATACAGATTATTTACAGCTAGTACTGTTATCCTCTTTGCTCGAATCGTAAGACGGTTCGCGGGTGTTCGTGTGGATACCGTAGAGACGCTGTCCAGTTGGGTTGCGTTAAAGATTTGGAGACGATCAACACCTTCACCAAAGTTTCAGATTCGCACTTTTAATCGGTAAAATCTTGAACTATCTGTATTAAACTGTTTCGCATAGATCCTCGGGTTTGGGTTTCGTTTTGTTTTATTTTAAACCGTATTTTTCCGCTGCGTTTGCTGGTAAGAAACCCAACAGGATTCTGGGGTCGTCATAGTTGGTATCAGATCCCAGTTACGGCCAAAAGTGATTCGTAAGGAAACACTGCCCGTAAACCACATCCAGGAGTAGGGAGTACTGCGGTATGTCCCAGAATTACTCCAGTAGAGGAATTTAAGAATTTGATGCTAGAATTGAAGTACTAGGATAGGATAATGGGTTAAGGATTAAGACTTTTGTTGGACACAAAGGTTGTTGAACATCTTAAGGGCAGAAACTGCTAAGGGAAGAAAAGACTGAAATGCAAGCATCACCTCATAGATATATCGTTGCATGCATTGTATATTGAGAAGTTCAGACTTATTGACTTGGATTGTTTCATGTAGATGGCCAAAGATCGTTCTAGATCCCTTGCACGCTCTCCTAGAATAAATCTCCCAGTTTACAACTTTTCATCTGAAGAAGGAGAGGAGCCTAGTGTGGAGTCTCCACTGTTCACCCCTACATCATTGGACGAACATCCACCATCACCAGTATACGAAGGCCCCAGCCTCGCCATGAAGCCGATGCAGGAGGCCGGACCTTCTACTGTTCGCCGCGGACCGCGCATTCGCCACACAGCACGGAAAAACACCATACGCCAACGTTTTGACCTCGACCATGTTGTGACACAAGATATCCCTCGGATGAAATGTGATACTCCGAGGACTGTTTCGTCCCCACCGCAAGTAGCAGCACCATCCCATGACAAGATGGTACGTATTTACGACGCAGAAGTTCACTATCGTTTGGGAGCTCGCACCATGACAGTTCGACGACAGGCTGCCCCTATTAATAGGTTTCGCACAACAGCATCAGCATGGCAATCCTCTTTTTGGTTGACTCAGAGTCTATACCATCGGCTGACATTAGAGATGCATGCACAAATGGTAGCAGCAGCAACAGCTAATCCCACAGTGACGCATTTGGAGCAAATGAGCAACCACTGTGCGCGCCGCATCGAGGAGACACGTATACAGTCTCGACATTGGGAAAGGGAGGCGAAACGTGAAGGATCTTTGGACACGGAAGATGAGGAGGATTAGTTATAGAAGTGGATGTAAAATTTAGACGGAGGTTATTTTGTGTATTTGAACTCTGCTTGGGACAGTTGCGACTATCTCAGATGCATTCAAATGTATTTTGACCTATGTGTGGCTTGTTTAAAGAATGTTAGAGAACGATGTTTATGACAGTCTTTTGACATATCTAAATACTATGTGTTGCTTAATACTCTTTACCTTATTGAGTTATAAATTCTTGAGCCATATAAAAATGGAATGTTTAGTGAAGGATGTTTAACTCTTTGCGTATACTATATTAGACTATGGTTAGAGGAAGGAGACCAGGAAGACCCGGGAGAAGTAATCTCCATAACAACTTGTCAAGGTCTGAGAATTTGGAACGTTTAGAAAGAGAAAACCAAGCTGATAATGCTGACAAAGTGGTTGTAGAGGATGACAGTTCAAAGGAGGTAGTTGGGATGAATCGCAATACCCCACATATTCCACCACTGACCCCTGTTAATGACAATGATTCTGCCAACAACAATGCTACAGGGAATGCAAATGACAACCCGCTAGCTCAATTTCTCCAGATTATTCGTGAAGTTGTAGCCGTGAACCAGCTAGCGCCACCACCACCTGCAGCCCCAAGGCCTGTTACCCGTGGGCTATATATCCAAGAGTTCACGAGCATCAACCCGCCAACTTTTGATGGAAAGGGAGGACCTACTGTAGCACAATATTGGTTGGAAGAGATCGAGAAAGCTTTCGACTTAGTAGATGTGCCAGAAGATTGCAAGAATAAATATGCGGCTTTCATGCTGAAAGAGGAAGCCAATCATTGGTGGAAAGGTGCCCGGAGGATGGAGTTAACAAAAAGGAGAGCTACAAAGGACACAAACACTGTGATAACCTGGGAACTGTTCACCCAAAGGTTCAGGGAAAAATTTTACCCCCCTAGTGTTTCAAATGCAACGGAACTAAGGTTCCTAAATTTGAAGCAAGGATCCATGACAGTGGACGAGTATGAGGCAAAGTTTAATGAATTGATGAGGTATGCTCCTCACCAGGTAAGTAATGGAGAGAGAAAGGCCCGAAGATTTGAGCAAGGATTGAATCCTTGGATTTTGAGGCAGGTATCAATTTTTCAACTAGGAAACTTTGATGCAATTGTGGAAAAAGCAAGAATTGCAGAATGGAGTAACAAGACAGTATATGATTTCAATCGGGAAAATAAGAAGGGAGATAGGAAGAAGGGAGATGATAAGGGAAGCCATCAGAACCTTGGTGGTGTAAGTGTAAAGAAGGAAGAGAGAAGCAATAACAATATTAATCTGAGCAATAGTGGAAAGATGAAGTGGAGGGAGCAATCATTTGAGGTCATTACAAGGAGGGCTACTGTGTGTGCAAACTGTGGAAAGAACCATGGCACAACCCCATGCTTGAAAGGGAAGGATGTTTGCTTCAAGTGTCGCCAACCGGGGCACTTTTACTCAAATTGTCCGACTTTGAATTCCACCGTTGCCCCACTCCAAGGAAGATCACAACAACCTCGGCAAAATAACAGACCGTTGGCCGCAGTTAGGAGATGTTTCACGTGCGGAATGGAAGGGCACATCTCTCCCAATTGCCCTCAAAAGAAAGGTGGCAAACCGATGCTGACGGGAGCCAACACTATACCGGTACGACCACAAGCAAGGACTTACAATATGACCGTGCAAGACGTTGTGGCATCCGATGATGTTGTTACAGGTACACTACTAGTGAACTCCTTACATGCTCATGTGTTGTTTGATTCGGGTGCTACTCGAAGTTTTATATCTGTACGGTTAGCTAGGAATATGCTAACTCAGCCTGAACTACTACCAAAGCCTTTAGATGTGGTAGTTGCCAATCGTGAGGTGATAAGCATTTCTCACATTTACCTTAACTGTACTCTGAAAATAGATCAACATGATTTTCTTGCTGATCTTATTCCTTTTCCTTTGGGAGAGTTCGATGTAATATTGGGAATGGACTGGTTATTCAAATATCAGGTCAATATTGACTGTAAGAAGAAGAAAGTTGTTTTACTATCTCCCCAGAAGGCGAAGGTTTGGTTCCATGGCACTAAAATGGAGAAATCCTAGCCATTTGTGACCATGATCCAGACAAAGAAGATGATTCGCAAAGGTTGCGAAGCTTTCTTAGCTTATGTGCATGATGTCAATAAGAATGAAAGTAAGATTGAGGATGTCCCTGTGGTAAGGGAGTTTGTAGACGTTTTTCCAGAAGATTTGCCTGGACTACCCCCAGATAGAGAAGTGGATTTTGAAATTAACTTGATCCCCGGTACAGCGCCAATATCCAAGGCCCCATATCGAATGGCACCGTCTGAATTAAAGGAGCTGATGATGCAATTGCAAGAACTTTTGGAACGAGGATTGATTAGGCCGAGTGTTTCACTATGGGGAGCACCAGTGTTATTTGTTCGAAAGAAAGATGGATCGATGAGACTTTGCATTGATTATCGGGAACTGAATAAGGTCACGATCAAGAATAAGTACCCCCTGCCAAGGATAGATGATCTTTTTGATCAACTTAAAGGAGGAAGGTACTTGTCAAAAATTGATCTACGCTCAGGATACCACCAATTAAAGATCAAAGAAGGGGACATATCAAAGACAACATTTCAAACTCGCTTTGGTCACTATGAGTTCTTGGTAATGCCATTTGGACTAACAAATGCACCCGCAGCCTTCATGGACTTAATGAATCGTGTCTTCAAGCCATTCTTGGATAAGTTCATTATCGTTTTCATTGATGACATTCTTATCTATCCAAAAACGACAAAAGAGCATGAGGAACATTTAAGGATAACGCTGGAAGTTCTAAGAAATGAGCAGTTATATGCCAAATTCTCCAAATGTGAATTTTGGCTAAAGGAAGTAAAGTTTCTTGGTCATGTGATCAACAAAACTGGGATTGCAGTGGACCCTAATAAGATAGAAGCAATCACAAAGTGGCCTCGGCCAACAAATCCAACCGAAGTGAGGAGTTTCTTGGGTTTAGCAGGCTATTACAGAAGGTTCGTTAAAGACTTTTCAAAACTAGCTGTACCTTTGACGAACTTGACAAGAAAGACTACAAAATTTGTTTGGACCCCGGATTGTGAGAAGAGCTTTTAGGAATTGAAGTCGAGGTTGACTATAGCCCCTATTCTGACACTACCGGATGACAAGGGAGAATTCATTATTTACAGTGATGCGTCAAAACAAGGACTTGGAGCAGTTTTGATGCAGCATGGCAAGGTGATTGCTTATACATCAAGACAACTAAAAGATTGCGAGAAACGATATCCTACGCATGACATAGAATTGGCAGCTATCATTCATGCGTTGAAGATTTGGAGGCATTACCTTTACGGTAAGAAGTGCGAGATATATACGGATCACAAAAGTTTGAAGTATATATTCACGCAAAAAGAACTCAAAATGCGACAAAGGCGTTGGTTAGAGTTGATTCAAGACTATGACTGTTCTATCAACTACCATCCCGGAAAAGCAAATGTAGTTGCTGATGTGCTCAGTCGTTGTGAAAAACTGAATATAATAACCAACCAAGAAGAAATCAGAAAAGAATTCGAACGCTTACAACTTCATACCCTTACCACTGCTCAGAAGATAGATATGGAAGAAGAAATTCGAGTTCAGCCTCAATTGCACGACCTTATTAAAATCGCACAAGGCGAGCATTGTAAAGAAATGAACAGATTAATTGAGGAAGATAAAGGCAGATATCGCAGGCATAGCGATGGATTACTGCGATATGAAGGTCGAGTGTGGATTCCTGCGAGGGCTAAATTAAAGCACAAACTTCTGTACGAAGCCCACAACTCAAAGTTCTCCATCCATCCAGGCAGCACGAAAATGTACCAAGACTTGAAACAAAGCTTTTGGTGGCCCAACATGAAGAAAGAAATAGCTGAATGGGTAAGTAGATGCTTAACATGTCAGAGGGTTAAAGCAGAACATCAAAAACCAAGCGGACTACTTCAACCATTGGAAATCCTCGAGTGGAAGTGTGAATTTGTCACAATGGATTTCATAGTTGGATTACCAACCACGCTTAGAGAAATGAATGCCATTTGGGTCATAGTGGATAGACTGACCAAATCGGCACACTTTTTGGCCATCAAGTACACCTACAAGATGGATCAAATGGTGAAGTTATATGTTAAAGAAATTGTGAGTCGACATGGAGTGCCAGTCTCCATCGTCTCTGATTGGGATCCGAGGTTTACCTCAAGATTTTGGAAGAGCTTCCAAGACTATCTGGGAACAAGACTAGATATGAGCACAACCTATCACCCCCAGACTGATGGTCAATCTGAACGCACGATTCAGATACTAGAAGATATGCTACGAGCTTGCGTTCTCGATTTCAAAGGTCATTGGGACAACCATCTACCACTAATCGAATTTGCATACAATAATAGTTATCATGCTAGCATTGGCATGGCCCTCTTTGAAGCATTGTACGGTAGAAAATGCAGAACTCCACTTTACTAGAACGAAGTAGGAGAAAGGAAGCTAATTGGACCAGAGATAGTCCAACAGACTGAGGAGGCAATTAGGATGATCAGAATCAAAATGAAAGCAGCTCAAGACCGACAGAAACAATATGCTGATCAACATAGGAAAGATCAAATTTTGGAAATTGGAAGCTATGCACTATTGAAAGTATCACCTTGGAAAGGCGTAATGCATTTTGGTAAGAAAGGAAAGTTGAGTCCCCGCTATGTAGGACCTTTTGAAGTATTGAGGAAGATTGGAGAAGTGGCCTATCAACTAGCATTACCACCGACTTTGGGCCACATGCATGACGTATTTCACATATCAGTGTTACGTCCTTATAAGGCAGGCCATAAAGGAGTAATTGATTATCAACCAATAGAGCTACAATCGGATTTGAATTATGAAGAGGTTCCAATCTAGATTTTAGATCGACAAGTTAAAACTCTTAGGAATAAAGAAATCCCTTCTGTAAAAGTGTTATGGAGGAACCATAGTGTAGAGGAAGCTACTTGGGAGCTTGAAAGTGTTATGATTGACAAGTACCCCCATTTATTTCATAGTTAAGTTTCGTGGACGAAAATTCTTTTAAAAGGGGAAGGATGTGAGAACCTAAAAATTTTAAATGTATTTAATGATAAGAAATCATTTTATTTTGTGTTATTATATTTTTGCATGGAAGATTGCCTTTTTAAATATGAATGATAAATTCATACCTACAATGAAAATTTTTATAATTATGTGATACCCATGATTATGAGGGTAAGTTCCTTAAAAAGGTATTAAAAAGGGGTTTAGCAAATTCCATATAAGATTATATTAAACAGCATGGAGGAAGAGGAGAGGGTTACGTAAGATTGGTGATTACGTGTTTAATTAGGATCTGTTTAGGTGGCTAAGTCTTCATACTTGTAGGACATCAGCTGTTTGCTGTCAAAAAGTCATGATGAACAGCCGTTTTACCATCCAAATTAACCAATCATTTTATCCTAAAGCTTAACCTTAGCTTACTGCTCTTGAACTCTATAAATACCTTATTCGAGATGAAATTTTAATTCCTTTACCAAAATTTTTCTTTTAAGAGTTTTGTTTAAACTTATCATCTCCATAAATTTCCAAGTTCTTCTTTCGAAAAATTATTTTCAGACCAGCTTTGATTTCACCCTTAAGAACGAAGAGGTAAGAACCTGGTACCCTACTTAGTTTCTTTCGTGCATAACATCAAAGATTTATGCTAGGTTCATACTCTTTTGCATCTCCATGAGTCATCATAGGCTAAGTTTGCTCATGATAAGCCTTCCATGGTAGCAGAGACAAGCTCAAATGTGAGTCTCTGATGAGATATTGTTAATCTCTGATGAGATATTCTTAGTCTCTGACAAGATATTCTTAGTCTCTGACGAGATATTCTTAGTCTCTGATGAGATATTCTGTTAATCTCTGATGATGATGTCAGCATTAGTCTCTAACAGGCTAACGTTTAGTCCCCGATGACGTCATTAGTCTTCGACGGGTTATTTACTCTCGGGTGACGTCAGCTTTAGTCTCCGATAGGCTAAAGTTTAGTGCATGATGATGACATCAGTCTCTGATGAGTAGTTTAGTCCCCGATGACGTCATCCTTAGTCTCCGACAGGCTAACGTTTAGTCCTCGATGACGTCATTAGTCTCCGACGGGTTATTTACTCTCGGATGACGTCAGCTTTAGTCTCCGATAGGCTAAAGTTTAGTCCTTGATGACGACATCAGTCTCTGATGAGTAGTTTAGTCCTCGATGACGTCATCCTTAGTCTCTGATAGGCTAAAGTTCAGTCCCTGGTGACGTCATCCGTAGTCTCTGATAGGCAAAATTTTCTAGTCTCCGATGGGAAAAATACGTTAGTCTCTAATGGTTAAGGATATCAGTCCCTGACGAGTTTGATAATAAGAAGATTATTCCTTGATGTTCAATCTGTTATCAAGACTATAAAACATGACTTTCTTAAAATGATTTCATGATGTTATTATGTCAGATTTAGGACATTCTAAGGACATCACATACACATTTTCTTTCATAAATTCTTATTGAGGTATTAAAATATTACTTGCATAATATACAGAATCTTTCACTCACCAGTAAGATTGAATTTGAATCTTTGTGGCTAAGGACCGAGGCAAGTATATACATTCAATCTGATGCTTATTTCAATTTAACGCAGTATCATTTGATTCGATATGCGTGCAAGACTTGATTATATGTTCAATTGTTTTAAGAATGAGCATGCTATGCTTTAAATTCCGCTAGCATGATATGAATGATAATGCATGGATATAACTGAGCTTTGATTTTCAACTAATTCTAAATCTTATATCTGTGCAAATAAATGAGAATGATATGTTCCTTAAATGGGTTATACCACATGGATGGTTAGAGGAAAGGAAAGGTGCTGATTTGTTCTTCACCTGACCTAGAGGAATATTATGTGACTACGTACATTCACACAAGGAGGGATCATGTGGGCACAGTTAGGCCAGTTGTATACCGTATGGTTAGTAGATCCAACGGGTTTAGCCCCTGACGGATATTTTTATTTCAAGGAAGTTATGCTTTGTTTTAAGAAGGATTATACAATTGTTTATCATCAGTAATCCTAAAGATTCTTAAAGATCCCTGAGGCATTAGTATTGATTCACCAAGCGTCTCAACAGAATTGAATACTTTGAAACAATTTCAGATTCGTTTCTCAAATTGTTTATATACTTGTTGGGCGTAAATCGCTCATTCTTGTTGAATTTTAATGTCTTGCAGGGCAGAATATAAAGGCTGAGCCCTCAGACAAGGGGAAGGCAAAAATGATTGGCTACTGAGGTTGGCTAACCCTTTGTAGTGCTGATAAGGAAGGAAGAAAGGAAAATGACCTGAGAAGAGATATTTTGCATTATAGTATAGAGATAGAATAGCTTCCGCTGAAAATGTAACATTTTAGGTTGTAATAACTCTTTAATATTGTTTCTTTCAGTAATTATTATATGAATGGATGTGTGGTTATCTTTTCCTTCTCTTGACGAAGCCGTGATCCAGTGAGGGATTTTGGGGTCGTCACATGCAGTCTCAGTTATAGGAATTTTATTTTTGCTCCTACAGTGAACATCTATGTGGTTGGGGTTCCCACATACATGACATGTCTTTCTAGGAGCATCAGACATTTGTTAGAGATAAATGATGATGATGATGATTATGTAATAAATTGTGCAACAGTAAATACTTGAGGTATTTTATAAACCTTAAGATCAGCACAAGTTTTACATCCACTGATAATAATCTTATTAATCAGTGGATGGTCAATCTCTTCACAAGACAAGTCAGAAAACAGAAACATTCAAAGGACTTGACAAAGTGAAGAAGAATGTCTAATGCTACTTGTAAACAGTCAAAGTATTCCGCACATCAGAAATTCTGAACAAAGTTACGTTGATTAAGTTCCATCAGGGGAAACCCATCAGGGGGGAACCTATTAGGAGAACCCATCAGGGGGAACTCATCAGGGGGAACCCATCAGGGGAACCCATCAGGGGGAACACATCAGGGAAACCTGGCAGGGTATGACGAAGGCAGACTAACCCGTCAGGGAAACACTTTAGGACATGTCAGTGTCAGGCCAACCCATCAGGCTAACCCGTTAGGGGGAATGGCCAACATGGCATCAGTGGAAGCCATCAGTGTGTACCATTAGTCATAACCATCAGGATCAAGAAGCACTGAGTGAAACTCAAGTGAAAGTTGAAGCCCTGATCCAGTCAATAAGCATCAGGGGATTCAGAAGCACTGATCAAAGTCCATCAGGGCTGGTAGTCAGTGGATCCTTATGACAGCATACACCCGTCATCAGTACTTACACGAAAATCAACGTAACGTGTTACAGAAGCAAGAAATATCAACTGGAAAGATATTTCTTGAAGTTTGTTTTTGATCCAATGAGAACTCTCTCGCATTAAATGCACATAGATCAGGGGAAGAAAAAGAAGCAACAAAGCATGCAGCAGTCTGACACATAGGGCTACGATGTGACATACTTGCGGCTAAGTTGAGAAAAGCAGCACGTCTCAAGCACGTGATTTCATCAACTGATCAACATATAAGCAACAGAGTTCTCATTACAAAAATATACAGAGAGATTGAATCTATCCAACAGATCAAACAAATATAGAAGCACACAACACTAGGAAGCTCTGTAATATATTTTTTGAGAGATTTATTTTTAGAGAAAAGTTTTCATAGCTAGTGAGTGTGAGAAGCTGTGAATTTTATTTACAGAATTTGTAGCTGTAAATCACATTTGTGATTATACAGCTTTCCAGAAAAACCCCAAGTTTTAATATAACTATTTTAACTTGAATCTGTGTGTTCATATTACATAAGTTTTTCTGATCTGTGCAGCTGTTTCCGGTAACTCCTTTTAAAAGATAAAAAGAACGAAAAGTTTGTAGTGTTTGTATTCATCCCCCCCCCCCCCTTCTACAAACACTTGAGCCTATTTTGCGTCAAGAATTGGTATCAGAGCCTCTTAGCAGATTTCACTTGCTAAAAACAATTATTATCTATGGCTAACAAAGCTGGAAACAGTAAAGTCCCCATGTTGGAAAGGGGCAAATACTTCTTCTGGAGACAAAGAATGATAGTTCATCTAAGAGCTATTAATGATGAATATTTACAGATTCTAGAAGAAGGCCCTTACGTTCCCAAGAAGCTCATTCCAATAGAAGTCATTAATGGAGTCAGTATTCCTGAAATGCTTGTCCCAAAGACAACTGACGAAATGACGATAGAGGAAAGAGAAAAGGTGAAAAAGGATCTTAAAGTCACTAGGATCCTGTATAATGGTTTAGACGATGATATGCTGAATAGTATCATGAATCTGACAACGTTTAAATCTATATGGGATACCATACAAATCCTTTGTGATGGCACCGAGGAAGTGAGGGAGAACAAATTGCAGCTGTTGACACAACAGTATGAGTGGTTCACAATGAAAAATGGTGAAACACTCACTGAAATGTTTGACAGATTTAACAGGTTAGTAAATGACCTGAGATTATATGGGAAGGCTTATGCTAACAAGTATGTGAACAGGAAGTTCATGAGAGCCCTTCCCATATCATGGGATCCTAAAACGACAGCCATCAAGGAATCCAAGGACATGAATCTTCTAGACTTGGATAGGCTATATGGTACTCTCAAGAGATATGAACTAGAGGTTCAACAAAGATCTGAAATGTCAGGGGATGCCAGAAAGCTTAAATCTGTAGCCCTGATGGCTGCCACGAAGGACAAACAAGAAGTAAGACCAAGTGTCTTGATGAAGCAGCAACTAGAAGATGCTGACATAGAAGGGGACAAAGAAGCTAACTCCAAGGAGGAAGAATATACTCCAGAAGAGTTAGAGGAGCTGGATGAAACCATGGCCTTTCTTGCAAAAAGGTTTTCCAAGCTGAAATTCCAAAAGCCTTCGGGATCTAAAAGATTTTCAGCAAGGAAACCCAGTAGCACGAAAAACTTTATTGACAAATCAAGAATAAAGTGCTACAAATGCAATGAGCTGGGCCACTTTGCAAACGAGTACCGCAAGGCCACAAAAGATGGTGAATCCAGAAACAAAGAAGCTGTTGTGGACTACAAGAAGAAATACTTTAACCTTCTTAATGCAAACAAGAAGGGAAAAATATATATAACAGAGGTAAAGGACTGGGCTGACTCTGATGAAGAAGAAAATGAAGAGTATGTCAACCTAGCCCTGATGGCCTTATCCACTGACAGTAGCAGCTCACAGGGAAAGGTCAAAAGCAGTCAAATCTGGTTTCTAGACAGTGGCTGCTCAAGGCACATGATAGGAAACAAAGCCCTGCTCACAGAATTCCAAGAAAAGGATGGTCCAGTAATTTCTTTTGGTGATAACAGCAAAAGACTAACTCTTGGTTATGGCAAAGTAGCAAATGGGAATGTCTCATTTGAAAATGTAGCACTGGTTGATGGGCTCAAGCATAATTTG
>CM025780.1:16791021-16801645 GCA_014636745.2 Centella asiatica | reverse complement strand
CCCCCCCCCCCCCCCCCTTCTACAAACACTTGAGCCTATTTTGCGTCAAGAATTGGTATCAGAGCCTCTTAGCAGATTTCACTTGCTAAAAACAATTATTATCTATGGCTAACAAAGCTGGAAACAGTAAAGTCCCCATGTTGGAAAGGGGCAAATACTTCTTCTGGAGACAAAGAATGATAGTTCATCTAAGAGCTATTAATGATGAATATTTACAGATTCTAGAAGAAGGCCCTTACGTTCCCAAGAAGCTCATTCCAATAGAAGTCATTAATGGAGTCAGTATTCCTGAAATGCTTGTCCCAAAGACAACTGACGAAATGACGATAGAGGAAAGAGAAAAGGTGAAAAAGGATCTTAAAGTCACTAGGATCCTGTATAATGGTTTAGACGATGATATGCTGAATAGTATCATGAATCTGACAACGTTTAAATCTATATGGGATACCATACAAATCCTTTGTGATGGCACCGAGGAAGTGAGGGAGAACAAATTGCAGCTGTTGACACAACAGTATGAGTGGTTCACAATGAAAAATGGTGAAACACTCACTGAAATGTTTGACAGATTTAACAGGTTAGTAAATGACCTGAGATTATATGGGAAGGCTTATGCTAACAAGTATGTGAACAGGAAGTTCATGAGAGCCCTTCCCATATCATGGGATCCTAAAACGACAGCCATCAAGGAATCCAAGGACATGAATCTTCTAGACTTGGATAGGCTATATGGTACTCTCAAGAGATATGAACTAGAGGTTCAACAAAGATCTGAAATGTCAGGGGATGCCAGAAGCTTAAATCTGTAGCCCTGATGGCTGCCACGAAGGACAAACAAGAAGTAAGACCAAGTGTCTTGATGAAGCAGCAACTAGAAGATGCTGACATAGAAGGGGACAAAGAAGCTAACTCCAAGGAGGAAGAATATACTCCAGAAGAGTTAGAGGAGCTGGATGAAACCATGGCCTTTCTTGCAAAAAGGTTTTCCAAGCTGAAATTCCAAAAGCCTTCGGGATCTAAAAGATTTTCAGCAAGGAAACCCAGTAGCACGAAAAACTTTATTGACAAATCAAGAATAAAGTGCTACAAATGCAATGAGCTGGGCCACTTTGCAAACGAGTACCGCAAGGCCACAAAAGATGGTGAATCCAGAAACAAAGAAGCTGTTGTGGACTACAAGAAGAAATACTTTAACCTTCTTAATGCAAACAAGAAGGGAAAAATATATATAACAGAGGTAAAGGACTGGGCTGACTCTGATGAAGAAGAAAATGAAGAGTATGTCAACCTAGCCCTGATGGCCTTATCCACTGACAGTAGCAGCTCACAGGGAAAGGTCAAAAGCAGTCAAATCTGGTTTCTAGACAGTGGCTGCTCAAGGCACATGATAGGAAACAAAGCCCTGCTCACAGAATTCCAAGAAAAGGATGGTCCAGTAATTTCTTTTGGTGATAACAGCAAAAGACTAACTCTTGGTTATGGCAAAGTAGCAAATGGGAATGTCTCATTTGAAAATGTAGCACTGGTTGATGGGCTCATGCACAATTTGCTAAGCATAAGTCAACTTTGTGACAAAGGGTTCATCACTTCCTTCAAAGGAGATCAGTGTCTAATCTCAAATGAAAGTGATGGGCAGCTGGTTTTGTCAGGGACAAGAAAAGGAGATCTCTATGTTGCTGATTTTAATTCAGTGAATGGAGAATCATGTCTTTACAGCAAGGCAACCCCTGATGAAAGCAGACTATAGCACAAGAAGCTTTCTCACCTGAACTTTAAGTCAATCAATGATCTGGTGAAGAGAGAGTTGGTAACTGGACTTCCCCAAATGGAGTTTATCCAAGAAGGATTATGTTCAGCATGTCAACAAGGGAAGCAAAGGAAAACATCCTTTGTCAGCAAGGAAGCCACAATGATCAAAGATCCAATTCAATTGTTACATATGGATCTCTTTGGCCCTGTCAACATTATGTCAGTGTCAAAGAAAAGATTTGCAATGGTCATTGTGGATGACTACACCAGATACACTTGGGTAAAGTTTCAGCATTCTAAATCAGAAGTTCCTCAACAAATCATTGACCATATCAAGAAGGTGGAAATAGAATCAGGGTCAGTGGTTAGAATGTTGAGAAAAGACAATGAAACTGAGTTCAAGAATGCAGCTGTTGAGGGATTTTGTGTGGAGAAAGGAATAAATCATACATTTTCTGCTCCAAGGACCCCTCAATAGAATGGTGTAGTAGAAAGGAAGAATAGAACCCTGATAGAAGCTGCTAGATCAATGCTAGCAGAGGCAAAGATTCCCACCTATTTTTGGGCTGAAGCAATTTCCACTGCTTGCTTTACTCAGAATAGATCTCTAATCAACAAAGCTCACAACAAGACACCATATGAGCTAATGACAGGGAGAAAGCCAAGCATCAAGTTCCTCCATATCTTTGGGTGCAAATGTTTTATTCTGAGGAATTTTGGTGAGAACTTAGGAAAATTTGATCCAAAAGCTGATGAAGCAATTTTCCTAGGTTATTCTCTGTCATCCAAGGCCTACAGGGTTTACAACAAAAGACTTCAGGTGGTGATGGAGTCTATGAATGTAGCTTTTGATGATCAAGAGATTTCTGGACTTGAAGACCCTGGTTTTCATGAAGAACTCAGGTTTGAAAATGAAGATGAAAATGATTATCAAGAGAATGAAGCCGATGAGTGCAGACAAATGGAGAATTTGTCCATTCCTGATGTCAATCCAAACAATGTAGAACCCCCTTCAGCAGATAAAATAAATTTCCTGGGCAACAGATCAGGGGATACTCCTTCAGGGGATCATTCATCAGGACATGCACCATCAGGGGATATCTTAAACCTTGAATTATCCACTAATTCAAGGGGAGAGTTTTCAGAAGCTGGGAGCACAAGCTTAGGGGGAGGAGATGATAGTCAAGCAAGCTCATCAAGATACATCTCTAATCCTAAATGGGCCAGAAGTCACTCAGCATATCTGATTATTGGTGACCCAAGCAAGAGAGTGCAGACCAGGAAAGCAACATCTAATGAATTCCTATATGCTTGTTTTCTTTCTCAAATTGAGCCAAAGAAGTTTGAAGAAGCTGTTCAAGATGCAGACTGGATCTTGGCTATGCAGGAAGAGCTAAATCAATTTGAAAGAAATCAAGTATGGAAGCTTGTACCTAAACCCAAAGAAAGAATCATAATAGGTACCAAGTGGTATTCAGAAATAAGATGGATGAAGCTGGCATTGTTGTAAGAAACAAAGCAAGACTGGTTGCAAAAGGATATCTTCAAGAAAAAGGGATTGACTTTGATGAGACCTTTGCACCAGTAGCCAGACTTGAGGCTATAAGAATTTTCTTAGCCTATACAACATATTCAAATTTTAAAGTATATCAAATGGATGTGAAAAGTGCTTTTCTAAATGGGAAATTGGAATAGGAGGTGTATGTCCAACAACCTCTAGGTTTTGAATGCTCAAAATTTCCAAATCATGTCTACAAACTGGAAAAGGCACTTTAAGGACTGAAGCAAGCACCTAGAGCTTGGTATGATACACTGTCAAAGTTTCTGGTGGAAAATAAATTTTCAAGAGGTATCATTGACAAAACCTTGTTCTTCAGACAACACCAAGGTCATCTAATTTTGGTTCAAATTTATGTTGATGATATTATTTTTGGATCCACTGACATAAGACTGTGTGAAAAGTTCTCCAAACTCATGCAAAGCAATTATGAAATGAGCTTGATGGGTGAGTTATCTTACTTCTTAGGATTGCAAGTTAAACAAGTCTCTGATGGAATCTACATTCATCAGACAAAATATGCCAAAGAACTTCTCAAGAAATTTGATATGGAGGACTCAAAAGTAGCAAAGACACCTATGGCCACTGCAACCAAGATTGACCCTGATAAGAATGGTAAGAAAGTTAATTTGAAGACTTACAGGGGAATGATTGGATCATTGCTATATCTGATAGCAAGCAAGCCAGACATAATGTTTGCAACATGTCTTTGTGCAAGATATCAAGCTGACCCAAAGGAATCTCATCTCATTGCAGTGAAAAGGATCTTGAGATATATCAAGGGCACTACAGAGTTGGGACTTTGGTATCCAAAGGAGTCTGGATTTGAATTACTAGGATATTCTGATGCTGACTTTGGAGGATGCAGGATTGATAGAAAGAGTACAACGGGAAGCTGTCAATTTCTAGGAGGAAGGCTTGTATCTTGGTTCAGTAAAAAGCAACACTCAATCTCTACATCTACTGCTGAAGCTGAATATATTGCAGCTGGAAGTTGTTGTGCACAAATTCTATGGATGAAAAATCAGCTAATGGATTATGGTCTGAACTATTCCAAGATTCCAATAAGGTGTGATAACACTAGTGCCATTGCCATTGCTAAAAATCCAGTGCAACATTCCAGAACTAAGCATATAGAAATCAGATATCATTTTATCAGGGAACATGTTATGAATGAGAATATCGAACTATAGTTTGTACCTTCAAATCAGCAGTTGGCAGACATATTCACCAAAGCTCTTGATGAAGCCACATTTTCAAATCTGGTGGGAGAACTGGGAATGGTGAATTATGCGTCAGGGTCAGAGTCAAACTCCTAAGATTTGGTATTTCTAACTCATTTCATAAGTTCTTGATAAAATCAATTGATATGTGGTTATATATGTTCAAATTGTAAATATGTATATACTTGTATATTCTGCATTTTGTTGTTTTGTTTTTGTTTTGACTGATGCATCAGGGTCAGGGCTTCCTTAAGGACGCATCAGGCTCAGGGTGTCCGGCTCTCTCATCAGGGTCAGGATGTCCGGCTCGCTCGTCAGGGTCAGGGTATTTGACTCGTTCGTCAGGGTCAGGGTATCCGACCTGTGCGTCAGGATCAGGGTGTCCGTCTTGTGCATCAGAGTCAGGGTATGTACATACAGTAAATCATCAAGGTAATTACTGCATCAGGTTTCACGATCAGTTAAGTGATGACAACTCATCATTAAGTTCTTCTCTCACTGATGACGTGTCATCATAGAAACTAAACTGACTCCTTGATAACGTGTTTTCAGGAGAAGTTTTCAAACGTCAATAGGAGGGTATTAATACTCTATCTCTCCTACTTTTTAAAACTCCTCAAAAATTTTAATCTTTTTCTGATATTTGCTTGAGTTTTCTTCTTTTTTTCTCTCGTTTTTACAGAAACCCTAGAACTTCAAATCATCAAAGCATCCATGGCACACCAACAGATTCCTAGGAACTTGACAGTCCCACCCACGAACTATGTGGGTTTCTCTGACATTGATGAGGTAAGTGAATGCTTTAAACCAATAATGAACTATCTACTCAACTCAGAGTATAGAAAAGCCATCTTTACCAATGAAGAAATGTCGAGGGAAGCACTGTCTCAACTTTGGACGAGTGCCAAGTTCATGTACTCCACCACTAGGCCTGATGCGGTCAAGGGAATCTCATTTAAAGTTTCCTCTGAGAAAGGGAAAATAACCCCTTCCAGACTTAACTCTGCTTTGGGGCTACCTACTCAAGATCTGGTGGATGCACCCAGTGATGCAGACCTACTGGATTTCTTGAGGGAATTAGGCTATAACGCTGCTTCCAACGCAGTGTTAAAGTTCAAAGACCTCAAGAGGGTGAATGTTAAATGGGAGATCTCTTACCTGTTTGATACAATCACCAAGGCATTCTCAGGTAAGTGTTCTAACTTTGAGGTTATTACCTCTTTAACTTTGAAAATAGCATACGCAATAATTAAAAATGTAAATATAAATATAGGTAAAATAATTTTTGATGACCTTGTAAATAAATTAGGTAATTTTAATAATAGGAAAACTGAAGTATATTATGCAAGATTTTTGTTTATGATTATTAAAGACCAAATTACTAATTTTTCTTTTAAGAATGATATACCTGTACAGACATACAAGCAAACAAAGAAACTATTTGCAGAAATAATAAAGAAATCGTATACAGCTGAATCATTTGCTCTTCCATCACATATGGTACAGGTAGTAAATTCTACACCTTCTACTTCTCAAACTGTACATTCTTCACCTTCATCTACTATGGCAGAGAAAACAACCACCTCTCTGCCTACCCAAGTAGAACAACCAATTTCCACTCAACCACTCTCAAAAGCCCAACCCACAGTCTCTCAAAAGACTATTGGAATTAAAAGAAAACCCAGTGAAGTTACCACATCAACTGAGGGGGAGCAAGGAGAGAGAGTGATTGGCTACAGGCGTAAGAAGAAGAAGGGAGCCACAAGTGTTACCCAACAGCCTGACCAGGCAGTATCCTCTCAAAAGGATACTGCTTTTGATAAGGAATTAAACATATTTCTAACTAGTTCCTCTCAAAAGGAATTAGTTATTGAAAATAGTCCCCAACCAGGGACATAGTTGAGTAAGGCACATACACTGACCATCGACACTGATGAATCTACCATCAGGGTCTCTGAGAGCCACTTGCAGATATCTAACACAGTGAGTGCACACACCAATCAAGATGTTGTAGTTCAGAAGCTTCTCAATAAGAACAACATGAGTCATAAGCATTCTTCCACGGCATCTTTTGATGAATCACCTACTCGTTCAGTGATTCAGCCAACACTCCCATCTACACCACTTCCTTCTTTCTCTGTTCCTCAAATTTCTTCAGATATAATGACACAAATATTAAGTGTCATACAATCAGATTCTCCACATTCTCAATTCATGGAGGAGCCAACATTCTTTGACACAATGTTTAGTAGTCAACACTCTCAAATGGTTGACTCATTTTTACTTGATACAAACACTAATGATCAAACAGGGTACATAGACTCCACTGTACATACTACAGGTATAACTCTTTATGTACCCCCAATTGTATATACTTCCTCTATAGAAACATACACTTCTCCAATTATACATACACACTTTACTTCTTCTCCTACTCCTATCACAACTGTGGAACCAGAATCTGTACATACATCACTTGAACTAGTCACAGTTGATGATTTCCAAGCCCATAGGAGCCCCTCTAGGACAATTTTGAGTGAGACTAAGAAAATACTTAGTGAAAAAAGGCAAAGTCAAACCCTTGAGAGGACTTTGGCAAAAGGAGAGCAAGAGAGTACTGCCTTAGTAGGCAAAGAAAAATGAGAGAATACGAGTGATGCCTTAGACGGCAAAATAAAAGGAGAGAATGAGGAAGATAAGGATGAGATCCTTGTAAATAAAGAACAAAGAGAAAACGCAGTTACTGTATATACTACTTCTACCTCTGAAAGTGATGAAGATGATGCTCCACAAGATGATTTTTCCCAGTTCATCGGAGTTGATTTGTACTTTCAGCAGAATCAAATATCGGACACTGTACAGTTATTAAAGCAAGAATTAGCTAGGACCACTGATCCAATCTTGATCAAAGTGTTAAAGTCACAGATCATGATTGGCCAGTCAATCGATATAGAAAATAAAAAATTGTATACACATTTTTCTGCAAAGATACAAAATGTACAGCAAGTTGTCGACTCTCTGATCACCAGCCAGACCCTCCTCAGAATGAAGAAACAAGCTGACACTGTAGACAAGAAGCTTGTTGATCTCACTTCCCAACTGACCAGCATGGAAACTCTGCAACATTCCATGGCTGGCACTTTGCAATAAGTTCTTTAAGTCACACCCCGACACTCAACTCCCACTGATGATGCTGTCAAAAAGGGGGAGAAATCAACCAAGCAGTCGTCAGAGGATGTTGCTGAGAATTCAAGTCAACCATCAGGGGATGTGACTGCTCCTGTTCCTGCTCCAAAATCCAAGGATAAAGCCAAGGGTATCCTGATTGAGGAACCAAAGAAGAAATCCAACACTCAATCAGGGCCTAAGCTACTTAGAGATGCCATGAAGACAGCCCACTTTCCAACACCCGTTGAAGCTGTAATTAATGAGAAAGTGGAGCTGGTCTACCCTCAAGATAAAAAGCTAGTGGAAGCCGATGCACTATTTGCACAACAACTTCAAGAAGATGAAAAGAGGGAAATGGCAAAAGAACAGGAGGAAGCAAAGAAGAAGAAAAGTGTCAGGCCCAGGACCTCCAGGAATCCTCAGCAAAGAAGATCTCAGAACCCTAAAGGTGCATCAGGAGATAAAAATCAAGACAAATCTGAAGACCCTGATGCCACTAAATCCAAGTCATCTGAAGCCAAGGATCAAGCACCTTCTCCTATTACCACAACATTTGGTCCACCCACTCTAGCTGAATCCCTCAGAGAAGAAAGGCGCAAAAACCTGTCATTTATGTTCTCCATAAAAAGCATAGATGTCAGGTTCAACAATAGAAGGGATCAACAGATAACAGTGCAACTTAAAAGTGGGTCGCAATTCAATGTCACAATTGATTGGTTTAGGAGAATGGATGCTGAACAGTTGGGATTAGTTCTGAATTTAATTTCAAAATCGCCAGTGGCTAACAGAGACTTGAGGGGACTGATTGATAAGCTGAGGAGAGCCATCAACGATGATAGGAGTCTGCCCACAACCTTGGAAAGACCTTTGAAGCTATTTTACAAATCCACTGATGGGCAGGAGAAAACCATTAAAATCAATGACGTTGATGGTCTCGACCTGGAGGAAGCGATGCATGTTCTAAGCCAAATAGCTTATCACAAAAATGAACATGTCATCCAGTTCAGATTCCTGCCGACTCAGAAAGTATTGAAGGAGATTGAAGAAACCAAAGCTGATGATGGGAACAATGCAGTAAGGAATGTGCCACCAGTGAAGGGATTTAAAAAATATCCAAAAATGATCACTAGCCCCATGGGTGTTCAATTCAAAAATAAAAAGGGGGAGATCATTAGCTTCTACTGGTCACAACTTGCTGCAGCCAATGTTCAAGAAATAAAATCTGTCCTTGAAGCTTTGGAATCCAACAGCAATGTCAACATTGTCAACTTCAGAAAACTTCTTCAAAAGGAGCTGGAGCAACTGGAAGGAGGTGGAGAAGACAACAGACTAAGGATTCCTGATCAAAACCCAGATCAAAAAAGACAAGGCCTTGGAAGTGACTCTCAACTGATTGAATCAAGTCATCCATTGCCCTTTGTCTTAGCAAAAAGGAAAAGGGATCCTGATGTCTAATACAACATTCTTTTTGTAATAGTTATAGGAAAATACTTGTACAGAAATTCTTTTATTAATTCATTCAAAATTCTTTCATGTAGTTAGTATTGGTTTTGACACCATCATCATCAATGCATCTAGGAATTTATGGTTATCAAATTGATAAACATAAATAGGGGGAGATTGTTAGAGATAAATGTTGATGATGATGATTATGTAATAAATTGTGCAACTGTAAATACTTGAGGTATTTTATAAACCTTAAGATTAGCACAAGTTTTGCATCCACTGATAATAATCTTATTAATCAGTGGATGGTCAATCTCTTCACAAGACAAGTCAGAAAACAGAAACATTCAAAGGACTTGACAAAGTGAAGAAGAATGTCTAATGCTACTTGTAAACAGTTAAAGTATTCCGCACATCAGAAATTCTGAACAAAGTTACGTTGATTAAGTTCCATCAGGGGAAACCCATTAGGGGGAACCTATTAGGGGAACCCATCAGGGGGAACTCATCAGGGGGAACCTATCAGGGGAACCCATCAGGGGGAGCTCATCAGGGAAACCTACGAGGGTATGACGAAGGCAGACCAACCCGTCAAGGAAACACTTTAGGACATGTCAGTGTCAGGCCAACCCATCAGGCTAACCCGTTAGGGGGAATGGCCAACATGGCATCAGTGGAAGCCATCAGTGTGTACCATTAGTCATAACCATCAGGATCAAGAAGCACTGAGTGAAACTCAAGTGAAAGTTGAAGCCCTGATCCAGTCAATAAGCATCAGGGGATTCAGAAGCACTGATCAAAGTCCATCAGGGCTGGTAGTCAGTGGATCCTTATGACAGCATGCACCCGTCATCAGTACTTACACCAAAATCAACGTAACGTGTTACAGAAGCAAGAAATATCAACTGGAAAGATATTTCTTGAAGTTTGTTTTTGATCCAATGAGAACTCTCTCGCATTAAATGCACATAGATCAGGGGAAGAAAAAGAAGCAACAAAACATGCAGCAGTCTAACACATAGGGCTACGATGTGACATACTTGTGGCTAAGTTGAGAAAAGCCGCACGTCTCAAGCACGCGATTTCATCAACTGATCAACATATAAGCAACGGAGTTTTCATTACAAAAATATACAGAGAGATTGAATCTATCCAACAGATCAAACAAACATAGAAGCACACAACACTGGGAAGCTCTGTAATATATTTTTTGAGAGATTTATTTTTAGAGAAAAGTTTTCGTAGCTAGTGAGTATGAGAAGCTGTGAATTTTATTTACAGAATTTGTTGCTGTAATCACATTTGTGATTATACAGATTTCCAGAAAAACCCCAAGTTTTAATATAACTATTTTAACTTGAATCTGTGTGTTCATATTACATAAGTTTTTTTGATCTGTGCAGCTGTTTCCGGTAACTCCTTTTAAAAGATAAAAAGAACGAAAAGTTTGTAGTGTTTGTATTCACCCCCCCCCCCCCCC
>CM025780.1:16752801-16790921 GCA_014636745.2 Centella asiatica | reverse complement strand
CCCCCCCCCCCCCCCTTCTACAAACACTTGAGCCTATTTTGCGTCAACAACATTCTAGCATAATTTGTATATTTATTAATGCCAATTTTTCCATTCCTATTTTTCTTATTTCTGCTTAACTCCACTGACTTTTCAGCCATTTTATCTGGAAGATTTTCCAATTTTTTACTTAACTGTGTCTTTGTCATGAACCCAATATTTAATCTTTTAGTTTTACTCTTATCAACAACATTCACTGACTTTTGATCAATTTCTGTTTTTGCAGTGATTTGTTGATCTTGAGTGTTGATGAATTTGGGTTCATAAACAGGAGAGATAAAATTAATTCTTTTTATTGCATTTGGCTTACTAGTCGAGGAGTTCGCAACTTCAAATAGATCATTTAAATCTGAACTTTTGTCTAGATTTTCATCATAACCTAGTCTAGATTTTTGACCTATCTTTGACTTTCTACTAAGTCTGTCAACTTTTTGGAGGAAGTATTCCACTGTTTAATCTTAGCTTGAGCATTTTCTAATTGCTCTACTAAGTAATACTCCCTCTTTTTCAAAGCATCAATCATATGATGAGCTTTGTTTAAGTCAGACTTGATAGTGTCAAATTGTACCAATCTCTCTTCAAGAAATTTATTTCTTTTCAAGAGAAGGTCATGTGATTCTTTTACATTGGTATGTTCAATTGTCAATGATCTGAAACTAACATACAAATCAGACATATCTTTTTGTATGCTTTCAATACTGGATGTATCAAGTAAGTTAAGCACATTAAAATTCTGAGTTGCATCACATACCTTTGTAGAATCACTTGACTCGTCACTTCGAGCCATCAGGGCAAAGTTGACAACTTCTTCATCAGAGTCGCTGTCAATCCAATCTTTACCCTCAGTAATCAAGGCTTTGCTCTTTGATTTAGCTTTCTTGTCAGCAAAGTCATTCCCCATTTTCCTTGATTTTTCATCCTTACATCTATCACTAGATCTAGGCTTCCTGCACTCATTGGCAAAGTGCCTAACCCGTCACAATTTTAACATCTTATCTTCTTTAAGTCGAATGTGACTTTTTGACCTTCTTGTTTAGGGTTAGGCTTTCTTGACGATTTTCTTCCTTTCTTGCTGGCCCAAAATTTCTTGAACTGTTTGACCATGAATGCCATGAATTCGTCCATGTCATCATCAAAGTCCAGTTCATCTTCCTGGTCAGTCGAGCTAGCATTGGAAGATTCCTCATCAAGCTTCTCTTGAGACTTGCTTGTCTCAACCATCAACGCAACTCCTTTGTCCCTGCCATGCATGCGTTGTCGTTGCTCTACTTCGAGTTCATATGTCTTTAAATTCCCGTAGAGCCTATCTAGTGTGAGGATATCCAAGTCATGAGCCTCTCTTATCGCAGTAGTCTTTGGATCCCAAGTTGGTGGAAGAGATCTCATGAACTTGGTGTTGACATCCTCGTTATCATAGGACTTTCCAAGTATTTTCAAGTCATTGAGCAAAGTGTTGAATCTATCATAAATTGATGTTATTGATTCAACAGGCTTTGCTTGAAAGAACTCATATTGTTGAGTCAACAATGATCTCTTGTTCTTTCGGACTTGGTCAGTCCCTTCACACAGGACTTTGATGGTGTCCCTGATTTGCTTAGATGTCGTGCAATTTATGATGCTTGTGAACATATTTTTATCAATTCCATTATAGAGTATGTTCATCACCTTAGCATCCTTCAACAATTGCAACTTGTCTTCGTTTGTATAATCACATTCTGGAGCAAGTTCAAAGTGTTCTGCCACAACAGATCCATCGACGGTTTTAGCAGGAATAAATTTCCTGGGTAGATAGGGACCCTTTTGAATCCTATCAATATAATTTGGATCTGTTGCTCTTAAGTGCATGTACATCTTTTCCTTCCACATCGGATATTCTTCTCGTTTAAGAATAAGGATTCTAGTACCACCATCATGACTTCTCGCATACGCCATTATGCTAGAGCTGCTTGCTTCATCGTTGGCCATCTCTTGGAACGTGTTAATTGAGTAAATTCAATTAAAGGCTCTGATACCAATTGTTTTTCCAGTGAGATAGCCGAGAACTTGTAGAAGGGGGGGTTGAATACAAGTTCTTTGAAATCTTTCTGATTACTTGTTCTTCAAGAAATTAATTATAACTTGCAGAAATAAAGAACAAGAACTCGAATCAATTTATAAATAATTGTTTGTATTGAATTTAACAATTGAATACAAATTCTAACAATCACAACAATGTGATCGTCAGCTTCTTTTCTTTTTTGTATAGTAAAGATACAAACAATGAAAACCTATACAGCTTCGAATTACAATTTCTATAAAACTAATTACAGCTTTTTTTCTATCCTGAATCAATAATGATTCAGCTTCCTTCTTCGAATTAAACACAATCTTTCCTTTTTGATTAGGAACAGATTTCTGGCTTGTTTCCTTACCAGCTACGTCTTCAATAATATATTGATTTACGTGGAAGACAATCCTTATTCAATTCGAACTCTGTATCTCTCAGGGAATAAATAACGATTAGTCCCTAACGTTTCATCTTTAGTCTCTGGTGACGTCATCAATTAGTCTCTGGTCTTTTAGTCCCTGATGACGCAGATTGTGTAGTCTTTGATAGAGTTATTTAGTCTCCGATGCTTTAAGGCTTAGTCTCTGATGATGTCAGCTTAGTCTCCGATGCTTTTAAACTTAGTCTCTAATGACGTAAGCTTTAGTCTCCGATAGGGAAAACTAGTCTCTGATAGATAAAATCCTTAGTCTCTGACAGGTTTTCCCTAGTCTCCGACAAGCCTTTTTGTAAACTCCAACGGACCAAATACACACTTTGACTTGCTGAAGCTTTGATACTCCATTCCAGCAGTTACTTACAAATAAAGAATAATTGTATCTCTTTACAAAGAATGAATGAATTTCAAACAAAGAGATAACTACTGACTACAAAACTTCAGTGTTACTATTTAACACTTTCAATATATTTGTACTCTAAGTAATCTAAAGACAATCATCATCAAATGTTCTAAAAACTAACAATAAGCTATGCTAGCTTGATGGCTGAGTTGACAAGACTTCAAGATGCCAAGAAAGACCTTGATGCAGCTATCAAGTCAAGCATTGCAACAACAACACCAATAACAATAACACCACCACCACCACCACCACCAACAACAACAGTAACAGCAACAGCTTCTCCTTCTACTGCAATAGTCCCAAGCACTAGACAAGACAAAGGCAAGGGCATTCTAGTTGAGGATTCAAAGAAGACAAAAACTACTCAACCAGGACAGCTTAAGCTATTAGGGGATGCCATGAAAATTGCTCACTTTCCCACTCCAGTTGAGATAATAGTGGATGGGAAAGTAGAGTTAGTTTATCCTCAGGAGCAGAAATTAATCGAAGCTAATGCATTGTTTGCTCAGAAATTGCAAGAGGAAGAGGAAATGGCTGCAGCAAGAGAGGAGGAGGAAGCTAAGAAAAAGGTCTTGACAATAAAAAGGACAAAAGCTCAAAAGTCTACAAAGACTAGAAGGAGGAATAAGGAGATTGAGCAGGCTGAGAAAAGGACCAGGAGGAAGCCATTTATGAATGAATCTCGATCTGAAAATGCTTTGGTGACCTTGTTTAAACCTCGAAAATCTACATCAATTTCAAGCAGTAAAATCTCCAGGATTTGAATGACTAACACTTCTAAATTAATAGGGTAAGAGACTAACTCCAACCTGTCGGAGACTAAGTTAGAACTTGTCTCAGATACAGTGGTGTCTTCCTCACTCCTCCATGGGTGGTGTTATCAACAGATAACTATACATGGGTCATACTCTCGTCCTCATCTTTTCTGTAGTGTGTACTATTTCTTCTCACAATACACACACTCAAATATTCAAAAGAATACTACTACAGTTTTTGAAGCTTTATTCTTTATTGAAAACTTAACATACACGACTAATACTTTCAAATGTTATGCATGAGAGAATAAAATAGAACAAAGCAGAGTATATGATTAATAAAGGTCTTACCTCTTCGTCTTTGAGGAAGAAATTGAAAGTTTGACTGCTCTAGAAAAAGATAGTTGCTTGAGGGAATAAGCTTGAAATTTGTGAGAATGATTGGTGAAAGAGAAGAGAGATTAAAATTTTTGTCTCGAACGAGGTATTTATAGTGTTCTTGAATCGATTAGAAAAGTAGGCTGAGATTAATCTTTGAGATAAAATGATTGGTCAACTTGGGCGGTAAAAACGACAGTTCATCATAACACCTTAATAGCTGGTATAAAACCAAGCAGTTGTTGTCTTACATGCAGCTCAAACTTGATCAACTGATGACACACGTGCAACTTATTAATCAAATAACTACACACATACTCATCAGATGATAGTCTTCTTAGAACTTACGTAAACCTTCCATCTCCTTCCAAGCTGATTGAATTAATCCGTAAGATTTGAGGTTAATATATCCAAATTCCTTTGATGGGTCCTCAACAGAATTGAAGTCATTAAATTTGGGCAGTGTATTAACTTAAAAATATTCTAATTTAGAATATGAATTAATTATTCATGTAGAACAAAAATTAATCCTTCTCAAGAAAGCTCGATAATATCTTTGTTCATTAAATCAATCTTCGTTCGCACTTGATTAAATTAATCTCATATAGGATTTTGAGATTAATGTATTCAAATCCCTTTGATGGCATTTTTTTTTTTTGCAAAGGAATTGAGATCATTGGATTTTGGACATCACATTAACATAAAACTCAAGCATTTAAAATTCATAACTTATAGGAATTAATCTTATTTACACTTTATTTCCTTTTTAAAATTTTGGGTTGTCACATTTACTGTCTCGCTAGCATTAATTATCTTTAATAATTGGTAAATGTCTTTATTTTGTAGTTTTATTTTATTTTTTTGAGATTTAAAATTTCTTCGAAGGTTTTCTTGCCATTGATGTTGTCTTGTAGAGTTCTCTTTATTTGTTTTTCAAGAATGTAACATTTTAGGCTTTTGGGGTGAGAGACTAATTTGTTTTGTTTTCCCAGTGAGATGCCGAGAACTTGTAGAAGGGGGGGGGGGGGGGTTGAATACAAGTTCTTTGAAATCTTTTCGAATTACTTGTTCTTTAAGAAATTAAACTTTCTTGCGGAATATAAAGAACAAAAACTCAAATCAATTTATAAACAATTGCTATATTGATTTCACAACTGATTACAAATCCTAACAATTACAATAATGTAATCGTCAGCTTCTTTTCTATTCTGTATAGGAAAAGATACAAAACTATGAAAAAACCTATACAGCTTCTGAATCCAATTCTCTGTAAACCTAATTACAGCTTCTCTAACAACAGAATCACTATTAACTCAGTTTTTTTTCTAAATCAAAACTGATTCAGCTTCCTTATTCGAATCAAATACAATCTTTCCTTTTTGATAGGAACAGATTTCTGGTTAGTTTCCTTACCAGCTACGTCTTCAATAATATCTTGCTTTACGTGGAAGACAATCCTTATTTAATTCGAACTTCATATTTCTCAGGAATTAAATCTCGATTAGTCCCTGATGCTTCATCTTTAGTCTCTGATAACGTCATTATTAGTCTCTGGTGCATTTAGTCTCTGATGACGTCAGCTTGTGTAGTCTCTGATAGAATTATTTAGTCTCTGACGCGTTAAGGCTTAGTCTCCGATGATGTCAGCTTAGTCTCTGATAGTTTTATCTTTAGTCTTTGATGACGTAAGCTTTAGTCTCCGACTTCTTTAAACTTAGTCTCTGATGACTTAAGTCTTAGTCTCCGATAGGCAAAACTAGTCTCCGATAAACATAATTTCAAGGTTGATGATAATGTCAAAACTCAACATTACAATTACTTAGAAAAAGAATAAAGAATTGCTAACTACAAATGTATTCTGAACTAAGATCTTTGATCTGTTGTTCAGCTTCTACCAAGACTCAGGTTTAAATCCTATAAGTCTGGCAAAAAAAATAAAAAAAAAATTACAGCTTATTTTTAACAAACAACTCCAACACAACAAGTTTACCTCATTTCTTTTTTTAACAACTCCAGCCTTTCTTTTATGTTTTTCCTCAGCAACTCCAGTCTGTCTATCAACAGCTTTTTCAGTATCAATTCAACTTCTTCTTTAGCATCCATGAGTAGACTGATAAAACCTTCAATGTGTCTCTCACTGACACTATTTATGTCTCTGTTGTAGTTGAAGAAAACTTTCTCTCCATGGAAAGTCTCATACCATAATCCTAGAGGTTTAGGATTAGCTTTCAGCACTGTATCCACCTTATGCTTCACCTTCATTACCTTTTGAATCTGGCTTCGAAGATCCATGTTGAGATCAGAAGTCTCAAGCACAACAGTCAGCAACCACTCTAGATTTTCTTTCTTTTGTCCCTCCAAGGCTGGCTTTTCAAACTTCAGAGATTCTCCATCTTTCAAGAAAACATGGAGAAATTTTTTGTTATTTGTACCCTTTACCAGATTTATCTTCTTTGTGGTCTTCTTAAGGGCCTTGATGATTTCTTCTGTACTTGCCATTTTAACTTTGTAAGACTTCTTTGATGAAACTATTTGTGGCTTTGTTGGTCCACTCATAGCCACCAAAGCAGTCTCAGTTGACCTTGGAGGATCCTGAGAGGTAGGCTTCTTAATAGTTGCCCTGGTTACAGGTTTCTTTGCAGATTCCTGAACCAAGGGTTTCCTCCTTGATTTCTTTTCAGCCTCTTCTATCTCTTTATTTTTCTTTTTGGTTATGGCTGCTTTCTGTGCACTTGATCTCCTTGTAAAGCTTTTCTTCTTCTTTGACTCCTCCTCCTCCCTTGCTGCTGCCATATCCTCCTCCTCTTGAAGTTTTTGAGCTAATAGTGCATCAGATTCTATCAGCTTTTGTTCTTGAGGATAAACTAACTCCACTTTCCCATCCACTATTAGTTCCACTGGAGTGGGAAAGTGAGCAGTCTTCATAGCATCCCCCATCAGCTTAGGCTGTCCTGGTTGAGCAGATTTTGATTTCTTTGGCTCCTCAACCAAAACACCCTTGCCTTTGTCTTTTATTGTTGGGGCTTGTGCAGTGGAAGAAGGAGATGCTGTTGTTGCTGTTGTTGTTGAAAGTTGTGTTGTTGTTGTTGGCTTTGTTGTTGCTGCTTGAAGATCAGAATGTTTCTTTAAGATCCTGTCCATCATTGCTTGCAATTCTGCATCAAAGACAGGACCAGATTTCGGTTTTTGTACAGGAACATGTTGTTGGACATGACCACTCTCCCCCTTTTTGACATCAGCATCTTTAGGGTGAGAGGAGGTGGCCAGATGTGGAATTGCCTGCATCAGGAGTTGCTCCATTCTATCTTGTTTTTGGATCAGGAGTTGAATATTGGCTTCTAGGGCTTGAAGTCGACTGTTAGTCTTGGACTTGTCTTTGATAAGAGTATCAATGGCAGTAATTGTCCTCCTTGGCAGGTGTCCTTCATAGCACCTTCTGATTTTGTCTATCTCCAACTCCATCCTTTCCTTTATTTGCTGCACTGCACCATTTATGCCAGTAACCAAGAAGTGGTGAAACTTTGTATGTTTCTTGTCCACCTTGGTTACTTCTTCAAGTAAATCTTTAATGGATGGTGCAGCTGCAGTGGACCCAATGTTGGTCACATAATCCTGCCTCAAGTGGGTGGCTGCATTCTCCAGATTGTTGGCATACGAGGCATCAAGCCATTCATCAACATTATGCTCTGGAGCTTCTTCAGGCACAGGGTCATTTGTAAGCTGTGTCTTCAAGGCAGAGATATGATCTTGTCTTTGTTGGAGACCATATAATTGTTCAAAATCTGCATTGGACATTTCTGAAAGTACTTGTAAAGCTGCATCCTCTGTGCTTGATCTAATCTCTGGTTCTTCTGTTTGGATATTGATGGAGGGAGCAGAAGAAACCGGAGCTTCTTGTGAGCTGGTTTCAACAGGTTGTAGAAATATACTTGCTGAAAATTTCTCTCTTTTCTTTTGTTCAAGGATCTCATCCTTGCTCACACTCTCTCCTTTTGCCTGGGGTTGGGCACCCAGCTTCTCTATCTCTCCTTTTTCCAAGCTATCTAAAGCTTGACTCTCTTGTATGTGTATATTCTCACCTTTTCCCAGGTCAAGAGCCTGACTCTCACTATTTATTCTCTCATCCTCACTTATTTGGATGGTGTCACTTTGTCCTACAGAAGTGGGGGTTTGAGAAGTGCTTGTGACAGCATGGATAGGGGGTTCCCTTTGTTTATCTTGGGCTAGGGATTTATCCATTGAATCTGTTTGAGAGCTTGTCTCGATTATTGTCTTCTCTTGGGAAAAATCAAGAGAATCAATCATATGTATATCAAAAGATTCAAGAGTGGGAGAAAAAGGAGAAGAATGTACAGTTTGGAGTGTTGACTGTTCCTCAGACATTGAAAATTGAGGAACATCAAAAGATGACTCTGTGTGTGCACTCCTTGTATCACTCTTTTCTTTTATTGTCTCTCTTTGGGTTTCCTCTTGTGCAGACTCTGTACAGTGTGTTCCTGGTTGGGAACTTTCTTCAATGTCAACATCCTTTTGGGAGGATGGTGACAGTTCACTATTTTTCCTTATAACCTCCACTGCCTTTTGAGAAGCAATGGATTGCTTTTGGCTAGGGGTTATAACTCTCTTCTTTCTCTGAAGTGGAACTTCAACTTCTTGTTCTCCCTCATCCTCACTTGCTCCCTCAATTATTTTTCTTTTAATTGGGAGTTTTGTGATTGTCTTTGGTTTTACAACCACAATTTGTTGAGAGACTGTGGAGGGGGCTATAGATAGTTGATGTGAAGTGGTTGGAGGATTAATGGGGTTTTGGCTTTCAATATCCTCAAAGAATTGCAAAGAATAAAGATTTGGAAGCCTGTCAATGAGAATAGATCTCATGACAGGTGGAAAAAATAAAGGAACTATTACCTTTGCAGATTTATGCTTCACATCTGTAAATATTCTTTTACTCTGCAAAACAGTTGGTAAAACTTGCATTCCAGTAATATCAAGGTTAGGAATTAGATATTTAACAATCATCATCAAAAACCTAGAATAATAAATTTTATTTTTACTGGTTTTAAGTTTTATCAAAAGATTTTGCAGAATTAAAAGCCCAATGTTAATATGCCTATCATACAACACACTAAAAGTGATTTGTTGTGTGAGTGTAGTGATAGCATCATAGCCACTGCACTTAGTAGAAAATGCTTTCGTTATTATGTCAAAAAATAGTGACCACTCTTGCCTAAGATGGGGTCGTGTTATTGACCCAACAGAACTAATTTCAGCAGAATAATGCAAATTTTTAAACATAGAAACAATTTCTTCATCAGAAGCAAGTGAGTCATAGTTTTCATGAACAGGTAAATGTAAGACATGATTTACAACAGTATGATCTATGGTATAGACATTATTAGCATACCTAAAACTTACCACAGGGGAGTCAGTTTTCTCACCCTGGATGGTAGCAGTGGACCAGATAGCCGTGATAACCTCAGCGGCTTGGATGGGGGCTTCGTAAATGGCATACGAAAGATTGGAGTGTTGAAGGAAATCCACAAAGGGGTGGTACTGAGCTTCAAAGACATGCTTATCAGCCACCCCTGCATGGTTTGTCTTGATGATATCAAAGTCTCCAAACTTGAACATGACAGTTTTAGCGGCCATTTTCAGAGATCTGTGAACTTTTGAAGAAAACTTGAAAAAGGGTTAAATTGCAAAGTATTTGCAGAGAAAAATTAATTTCAGAGCTTGAGTGTTTGTGATTGCAAAGATGTTTGAATTCTAGCTCCTAAAATTCTGTTTAATTAAAAACAGTTGCAATCCAGAAAATTAATTCTAGCTTCTAATATTCTGTTTAATAAAAAACAGTTACATTCCAGAAATTAAATTCTAGCTTCTTATATTCTGTTTAATAAAAAATAGCTACATTTCAGAAATTAAATTCTAGCTTCATACAACTAAACAACTTGTTTTCAAAAATTAATCAATTTTTAGAGGCATAATTCAACATTCCTAATTCAGAAACTAATCTAGAAAAGGTAGATTCATCTAAAGGTTTTGTGAATATGTCTGCAAGTTGTTTATCAGTTGTTACCCAGTGTAATTCGATATTACCTTCACTTACATGTTCTCTTATGAAGTGATATCGAATATCTATGTGTTTTGTTCTTGAATGTTGCACTGGATTTTCTGTTATTGCTATGGCACTAGTATTATCACAATAAATAGGAATTTTGGATAATGACATACCATAGTCTAGGAGTTGATTCTTGATCCATAGAATTTGAGCACAGCAACTCCCAGCTGTGATGTATTCAGCTTCTGTTGTTGAAGTAGAAACTGAATTTTGTTTCTTGCTGAACCAAGAAACAAGTCTGCCTCCGAGAAGTTGGCAGCTTCCACTTGTGCTTTTCCTGTCAAGCTTACACCCTGTATAATCAGCATCTGAATAACCAATTAGTTTAAAGTCAGATTCTTTGGGATACCATAATCCAAGATTTGGGGTACCCTTTAGATATCTGAGTATTCTTTTTACAGCAATCAAATGTGACTCTCTAGGGTCAGCTTGAAATCTAGCACATAAACATGTAGCAAACATTATATCTGGTCTACTTGCAGTTAGATACAAATGAGAGCCTATCATACCTCTATAGCTAGTAATATCAATTTTCTTTCCTTTTAAATCTTTATCTAGCTTAGTGGCAGTAGGCATGGGTGTTTTTGCAGATGTACAATCAACCAAATCATATTTTCTCAGTAAGTCTTTGATATACTTGGACTGACTGATAAATATTCCATCAGTTGATTGTTTTATTTGCAAACCTAAGAAAAATGTTAATTCTCCCATCATACTCATTTCATATCTAGACTGCATAAGTTTTGAAATTTTTTCACAAAGTTTTTCATTTGTAGATCCAAATATAATATCATCTACATATATTTGCACCAATATTATGTCAGAGCCTTGCTTTCTATAAAATAAGGTTTTATCTATGATACCTCTAACAAATTTATTTTCAAGTAAAAATTGAGATAGAGTATCATACCAGGCTCTTGGTGCTTGTTTTAAGACATAAAGTGCTTTGTCTAATCTATAGACATGATTTGGGAATTTGGAGTCTACAAAACCTGGGGGTTGGCAAACATAGACTTCCTCTTCCAATTTACCATTTAAGAAAGCACTTTTGACATCCATCTGGTACACCTTGAAGTTCTTGTAGGCTGCATATGCCAAGAAGATTCTTATCGCTTCAAGTCTTGCTACTGGTGTAAAAGTCTCATCATAGTCTATTCCTTCTTCTTGAGAATATCCTTTTGCAACCAGTCTTGCTTTGTTCCTTGTAATTGTACCAGCTTCATCCAATTTGTTTCTGAAGACCCATTTGGCACCTATAATTGATCTATTCTTTGGTTTGGGTACCAGTCTCCAGACTTTATTTCGAGTGAATTGGTTTAATTCTTCTTGCATGGCAATTATCCAGTCAGGATCTTGAAGTGCTTCCTCAATTTTCTTTGGCTCAATCTTTGAAAGAAAACTGAGATATAAACATTCATTTTGAGTTGCACTTCTAGTCTTGACTCCATCCTCTAAACTTCCAATTATCAAATCTGGCGTGTGGTCTCTCAACCATGGAATTGCACGTGGCAGATTTGACCTTGAAGTTGAGGCTTCATTTTCTAGATTGGTGTTATCCATTCTAGCTTCATAATCAGAGACTGCTCCCCCTAAACCATTGACTTCTTCATTATTAGCTCCCCTTGAGCTGTTTATTTCTATTGTCTCTGGTGTCAATATGGTTTCTGATTGTGCATCAGTGACTCTAGTCTCTGGTGAAACATTAGACTCCGATGGACTACTAATGTCACCAGTCTCATGAGTTTCATCTAATACTCTATTCTCTGATAAAGTATTAGTTATTGGTACTTCATGCACAACCGTTAGCTCCCCCTCAATTAAGTAGGGATCATTACTATCTTGGGGTTGTTCAGTAGTCTCTGATGGATATTCCCATGCATCCAATTCATTCTCAAAACTGAGAGGTTCATGCAATCCTTGTCCAATCATTCCTGGAATCTTTTTATCATCAAACACGACTTGTATTGATTCCACAATGACTTTTGTTCTTAGATTATATACTCTGTATGCTTTACTTGACAGAGAATAATCTAAGAAGATTGCTTCATCAGATTTATTGTCAAACTTTCCTCTTGACTCTGATGAATCTCTCAGTATAAAGCATTTATAACCAAACACATGTAAGAACTTGAGAGTTGGTTTTCTCCCAGTCATTAACTCGTAAGGTGTTTTGTTGTATGCTTTGTTTATCAAGGATCTATTCTGTGTAAAGCAAGCAGTGCTTATAGCTTCCTCCCAAAAATATGTGAGAAGCTTAACCTTTTGTAAAATAGTCCTTGCTGCTTCAATAAGGGTTCTATTTTTCCTCTCAACAACTCCATTTTGTTGAGGTGTTCTTGGAGCTGAGAATTGATGAGTTATTCCTTTTTCAGTGCAGAATTCAAGTACTTGGGAATTCTTGAATTCTGTTCCTCTATCGCTCCATATAACCCTTACTGTTTTTCCTGACTCAGTTTCTATCTTTTTGATATGATCAATTATCAACTGAGCAGTTTCATCTTTTGTGAAGAGGTATTTTACCCAAGTATACCTCGTGTGATCATCCACAATAACCAGTGCATATCTATTTCTTAAGATAGACATCACATTCACTTGACCAAACAAATCCATGTGTAACAATTGTAGTTGATCAATGGTTGATGTTGCTGGTTTACTCTTGAATGATACACTCTTTTGTTTCCCTTTCTGGCATGCATCACATAATCCTTCTTGTTTAAATTCTAATTGTGGAATGTCAGCTACCAAATCCTTCCTCACAAGCTTGTTGATATTCTTAAAGTTCAAGTGAGAAAGCTTCTTGTGTCAAAGCCAACTTTCCTCAGTTGAAGCTTTGCTATAGAGACATGTGATTTGATCGATAAAAGAAATAAGATTTGCAACATACAAATTTCCTTTTCTTTTTCCAGTCAATATCACATTCCCAGATTCCTTGTCACACACCTGGCATAGATCTTCTTTAAAGGTGACATGGAATCCTTTATCACACAGTTGACTCACACTAAGTAAATTGTGCTTTAAGCCGTCAACCAGTGCTACTTCTGTGAAGATGACATCTCCATGTTCAACATTGCCATATCCTCTTGTATGGCCTTTGCTGTAATCTCCAAAAGTGACTTTTGGGCCACTTTTCTCTTCAAACTGTTTTCGCAGAGTCTTATCTCCGGTCATGTGCCTTGAACAGCCACTGTCCAAGTACCATGATTTCTTCTTTTTTCCCTGCACGGTAGAGAGTAACTAGTTTGAGATTTTTGGAACCCAGATTTTCTTGGGTCCTTTCTCACTAGTTGTAGACTCAAGACTTGACTCAGATTGAGTTGATTGTCTTTTAACAGTTTTAACTTTAATAGGACAATCATTAGTCTTGCTACTTGTTTGTGAGAGACTACCAAGCTTAGAATTTTTAGTTTTAATGCAAAGATGTTCTAACCTTTTTACTGGTGATTTATCTTTTATTCTCTTTGAAGGTGCAGTCTCAATTATAGGAATTTTATTTTTGCTCCTACAGTTTACAGCTATGTGGTTGGGGTTACCACATAAATGACATGTCTTTCTAGGAGCATCAGGCATTCTAGCATAGTTTGTATGTTTATTAATGCCTGGCTTTCCATTCCTATTTTTCTTCTTTCTGCTCAACTCCACTAATTCTTCAGCCTTTTTGTCTGGAAGAGTTTCCAGTGTTTTATTTAATTGTGTCTTTGTCATGAACCCAATATTTAATCTTTTCGTTTCACTCTTATCAACAACATTCACTGTCTTTTGATCAATTTCTGTTTTTGCAGTGATTTGTTGATCTTGAGTGTTAATGAATTTAGGTTCAATAACAGGAGAGACAAAATTAATTCTTTTAAAATTTGGCTTACTAATTGAGGAGTTCGCAGCTTCAAATAGATCATTTAAATTTAAACTTTTGTCTAGATTTTCATCATAACCTAGTTCAGATTTTTGACCTATTGTTTGACACTCTACTAAGTCAGTTAATTTTTTAGGGGAAGCGTTCCATTGTTTAATCTTAGCTTGAGCAATTTCAAGTTTCTCTACTAAGTAATATTCCCTCTTTTTCAAAGCATCAATCATGTGATGAGCTTTGTTTAAATCAAACTTGATAGTGTCAAATTGTGCCAATCTCTCTTCAAGAAACTTGTTTCTTTTCAAGAGATTGTCACGTGATTCTTTTACATTGGTATGTTCAATAGTTAATGATTTAAAACTGACATGCAAATCAGACATATCTTTTTGCATGCTTTCAATGCTAGATGTATCAAGTAAATTAAGCACGTTAAAATTCTGATTTGCATCACATACCTTTGTAAAATCACTTGACTCGTCACTACGAGCCATTAGGGCAAAGTTGACAACTTCTTCATCAGATTCGCTGTCAATCCAATCTTTTCCCTCAGTTATCAAGGCTTTGCTCTTGGATTTAGCTTTCTTGTCAGCAAAGTCTTTCCTTGATTTTTCATCCTTAGATCTATCACTAGATCTAGGCTTCCTGCACTCATTGGCAAAGTGCCCTAACCCATCACAGTTGTAGCATCTTATTTTTTTTAAGTCGAAGGTGACTTTTTGACCTTCACGTTTTAGGTTAGGCTTCCTTGACGATTTTCTTCCTTTCCTGCTTGCTCTAAATTTCTTGAACTGTTTGACCATAAATGCCATAAATTCCTCCATGTCATCATCAGAATCCAGTTCATCTTCCTGATCAGTCAAGCTAGCACTGGAAGATTCATCATCAAGCTTCTCTTGAGACTTGCTTGTCTCAACCATCAACGCAACTCCTCTATCCTTGCCATGCATGCGTTGTCGTTGCTCTACTTCAAGTTCATAAGTCTTTAAATTCCCGTAGAGCCTGTCCAGTGTGAGTATGTCCAAGTTATGAGCCTCTCTTATAGCTGTTGTTTTTGGATCCCAACTTGGAGGGAGAGATCTCATGAACTTGGTATTGACATCCTCATTGTCATAGGACTTTCCAAGTATTTTCAAATCATTGAGCAAAGTGTTGAACCTGTCATATACTGACGTTATTGGTTCACCAGACTTTGCTTGAAAGAACTCATATTGTTGTGTCAACAATGATCTTTTGTTCTTTCGGACTTGGTTAGTCCCTTCACATAGGACTTTGATGGTGTCCCAGATTTGCTTTGATGTAGTGCAATTTATGATGCTTGTGAACATATTTCTATCAATTCCATTATATAGTATGTTCATCACCTTAGCATCCTTTAACACTTGCAACTTGTCTTCGTTTGTATAATCACATTCTGGAGCAAGTTCAAAGTGTTCTGCAACAACAGATCCATCGACAGTTTTAGCAGGAATAAATTTCCTGGGTAAATAGGGACCCTTCTCAATCCTATCAATATAATCTGGATCTGTTGCTCGCAAGTGCATGTACATCTTTTGCTTCCACATTGGATATTCTTCTCGTTTAAGAATAGGGATTCTACTACCACCATCACGACTTCCTGCATACACCATTATGCTAGAGCTGCTTGCTTCATCATTGGCCATCTCTTGGAACGTATTAATTGAATAAATTCAATTACAGGCTTTGATACCAATTGTTTTCCCAGTGAGATGTCGAGAACTTGTTAAAGGGGGGGGTGGGGGGGGGGGGTTGAATACAAGTTCTTTGAATACTTTTCGAATTACTTGTTCTTTAAGAAATTAAACTTTCTTGCGGAATATAAAGAACAAAAACTCAAATCAATTTATAAACAATTGCTATATTGATTTCACAACTGATTACAAATCCTAACAACTACAATAATGTAATTGTCAGCTTCTTTTCTATTATGTATAGGAAAAGATACAAAACTATGAAAAAACCTATACAGCTTCTGAATCCAATCCTCTGTAAACCTAATTACAGCTTCTCTAACAACTGAATTCCTATTAACTCAGTTTTTTTTCTAAATCAAAACTGATTCAGCTTCCTTATTCGAATCAAATACAATCTTTCCTTTTTGATAGGAACAGATTTCTGGTTAGTTTCCTTACCAGCTACGTCTTCAATAATATCTTGCTTTACGTGGAAGACAATCCTTATTCAATTCGAACTTCATATTTCTCAGGAATTAAATCTCGATTAGTCCCTGATGCTTCATCTTTAGTTTCTGATAACGTCATTATTAGTCTCTGGTGCATTTAGTCTCTGATGACGTCAGCTTGTGTAGTCTCTGATAGAATTATTTAGTCTCTGACGCGTTAAGGCTTAGTCTCCGATGATGTCAGCTTAGTCTCTGATAGTTTTATCTTTAGTCTCCGATGACGTAAGCTTTAGTCTCCGACTTCTTTAAACTTAGTCTCTGATGACTTAAATGTTAGTCTCCGATAGGCAAAACTAGTCTCCGACAGATAAAATCTTTTTAGTCTCTGACCAGTTACCCTAGTCTCCGATAAGCCTTTTTGTAAACTCTAATGGATCAAATACACATCTTGACTTTCTGAAGCTTCGATTCTCCATTCCAGCAGTTACTTACAAATATGAAATAATTTTATCTCTTTACAAATAATGAATAAATTATGATCAAAGGGATAACTACTGGCTACAAAACTTCAGTGTTATTAATTAACACTTTCTATACATTTGTACTCTAAGTAATCTAAAGACAATCATCATCAAATGTTCTAAAACCTAACATGTTTTCTCTATGATACTATTTGGATGAGACTTCTTGGTGTTAGATATATTAGAAATTGGATGAGACTTGTTGCTTTGGGATTATGAGGTGTAAATAACAAGGTGTAAGTAAGATTAAGTATTTAGAATCTTTACATGTACTTCATTAGTTGCTCCATTACAATATAAGACAACAAATACTGAAATGCTTGTTTAAGTGCATGGGGAGATTTATGTTCCATCGAGGACCAAGTGATCTGTCATGTGAGATTGGTGAGTGTTAGTCCCAATTTGACTTTTAAAGGTTTTATACTACCAATCTGGCAAATATATTTTCCGCAGTGAACTTTCTTATCTGATTTATGTCTGGTGTCTATTTTAGTTTTTATATTACAGGTTTGAAAGGAAACATTTCTGGATTGGAAACCTATACCAGCTACTCTGTGTGTTAACTAAGGTAAATACCTTTTAATCTTATCAGCTTTAATTGGAAATTTTGATTGAACTCTAGAAAATAGTGGCATTTTGGTTACTCCATTCTATTATAAGACACCAAATCCATTTAATCTTATCAGCTTTAAATTAGGTTTTGTAGTTATGCTAATTTGAAAGGATTTAAATCCCATCCAACCCCAATTTGTCCTCTCCCTAAAACAAATTTTCATGCTAGTATTGTTGGTTGGAAGAATAGATACCTAATTAGTTAGGGAAGTATTGAGATTAATATATTTTTTTGTCTCGCTAGCATTAATTATCTTTAATAATTGGTAAATGTGTTTATTTTGTAGTTTTATTTTATTTTCTAGAGATTTGAAATTTCTTCTGAGGTTTTCTTGCCATTAATGTTGTCTGGTAGAGTTGTTATTATTTGTTTTTCAAGAATATAACTTTCTAGGCTTTTGGAGGGAGAGACTAATTTGTTGTCTCTATGTTAGGATTTGGATGAGACTTCTTGGTATCAGATATTGTAGAAATTGGATGAGGCTTGTCGATTTGGGATAACGAGGTGTAAGTAAGCTTAAGTATTTAGAATCTTTACATGTAGTTCATTAGTTGCTCCATTACAATATAAGATAACAATTCCGAAATGCTTGTTTAAGTGCATGGGAAAATTTCAGTTCCATCGAGGACCAAGTGATCTTGCTAGTCCCAATTTGACTTTTAAAGGTTTTATACTACCAATATGGCAAACATTTTTTCTGTAGTGAACTTTTTTATCTGATTTATGTGTGGTGTCTATTTTAGTTTTTTATATTGCAGGTTTGAAAAGAACAATTTATGGATTGGAAACCTATACTAGCTACTTTGTGTCTTACCTAAGGTAAGTACCTTTTAATTTTATCAGCTTTAATTGAAAATTTTGATTGAAGTCTAAAAAGTAATGGCGTTTTGGTTGCTCCGTTCTAATATAAGACACCAAATCTGTTAATCTTATTAGCTTTAAATTAGGTTTTGTAGTTATACTAATTTGAAAGGATTTAAATCCCATCAAACCCCTATCTGTCCGCCCCATGAAACCAATTTTCTTGCTAGTATTGTTGGTTAGAGCAATTGATACCTAATTAGTTAAGGAAGTATTGAGATTACTATATTTTATGTCTCGCTAGCATTAATTACATTTAATAATTGGTAAATGTGTTTGTTTTGTAGTTTTATTTTATTTTTTGGAGTTGTAAAATTTCTTCCAAGGTTTTCTTGTCATTAATGTTGTCTGGTAGAGTTGTCTTTATTTGTTTTTCAAGAATATAACTTTCTAGGCTTTTGGGGTGAGAGACTAATTTGTTGTCTCTGTGGTAGGATTTGGATGAGACTTTTTGGTGTATATTGTAGAAATCGGATGAGACTTGTTGATTTGGGATAATGAGGTGGAAGTAACGAGGTGTAAGTAAACTTAAGTATTTAGAATCTTTACATGTAGTTCATTAGTTGCTCAATTACAATATACGACATCAAATCCTGAAATACTTGTTTAAGTGCATAGGGAGATTTCTTTTCACCTCACGATCACTATTAATTATTTATTGGTTTGTCAATAAACTAAAATATTACGTAAATACTTAGTTATTAAATTTTTTAAGATAAACAATTGTTTTTAGTTAAGTGAAAAGTTAGTAATAACAATACATTATTTTTGTTACAAAAAGTTTAACTGAATGAATTTTAAATGAGCTGAGTCGAATCGATCTCATGAACAAAGCAAATCATTTGCAGCCCTAGTTCAAAGGTTTGAGCTGATAGGCTGAATTACCTTAAACTTGTTCTCCAAATTATTTCTTAGAGGTTTGTATATACGTATTGATAATCTATTCATTCTAAAAAAAAGAATAAAATTGAGTTTTTGATAAATATTAATATTACATGTTTAATTGCTAATTACATGTTCGAATAATAAACTTCTTTCATAAATATTGTTATAAATGTACGATTAATGATAAAATAAGAAAATTATAGTGAGAAAATTTTAAAATATATTATCACACTAATTCTATTTTTACAAATTTTATTTTACAAAATATTACTCTTCTTTGGAACAATTTTTATTTTCAAATGTTATTTTTTTTTGAAACTACACTTATATTTTACTCGTATACGTGCCACACGTATATGCATGTTCAAATTTACTATATAATATTACAGTTTAATAATATCCCACATTTATAAATAAATTTTTTAAATTACATTAAATAAAGATGTTCAATAAATTTACAAAAAAGTATTTGTGAGTAATCATCACTCATTTATAATTTAAAAGAAAATAAATCTAACTTTTTTTACTATTTTAAAACTTTCTAAATATTTTTTTCTCTCAGGCATCTAAGTTTTTTGTATTGCTATGTCTCTCTACTCACATTATATGTGCGTCAACTTAGTTTTCTCTCGTTATTGATAGATAAATGGACAGAAGATAATTAGTTAATTTATTGATATAACACTTATTTTGTACCCACATTTATAATACGCTGAGCCAAACAGAGCCCTAACAGAACTTGTTCACCGACCGTTGAGTTATCGTGTAGCTGTTGAGGCTTCAAATTTTCGTTTCACTTTTTCAAATTCTCCGATATAAACACGCAAGGCAACGACAAGAATCTAGAGAGAGAAAAAGGAATCCTCATTCTCGTCTCTCTCTCTCTCTCTCACTCTCTCTCACTCTCTCACTCTCTATGCTTGCTTATATGTTTATCGAATTTAGCTTTTTATTTGTAATTTCTTGTGATTTTTGTGGGTTTGAGTACTGATAATTATTATTGATGAATGGAATTTTTTGGGTTTTGTTGATTGATTATCAGAAAATCCTTCAAATAAACGTTATTGTGAGGACTTGGGTTTTGAGTTATGTTTCGGAAGTTCCTAGCTCTAACGAGTTTGATGAATTAGGTATGCTTTGTCGTGATTTTGAAATTGATAAGGTTTTTTTTTCTTTTTACAACCCTATATTTCCGTGTTCTTTCTGTTATATTTTGTTATATTTTTGGTTGAAGTTGCCGATTACTTGGGTATGCTTTGTCATGATTTTGAAATTGATAAGGTTTTTTTTTTCTTTTCACAACCCATATCTCCGTGTTCTTTCTGTTATATTTTGTTATATTTTTGGTTGAAGTTGCCGATTACTTGGGTAATTGACTCTTTCATGAAATGGTTTGATTCTTCTCTGTTCTTTTGTTTGCTTCAATCGTGTGAAATCTTGTTATGCTGTTTGATGTTCATCATATTGAGATGAATTATGCCTTGAATTCAATTGTGTTCCTTTGATGTTCAATTGTTTTCTTGTCTAGCGCCGCAGGCAGGGCAATGTCACCTGCCTCTTTAATTGTTTATCTAATACATGCAGGAATAGCTTGTAATTTCTTTTTATTCAACTAAGGAAAACTTTGTAATTTTATTCTTTTATTTTATGAAAATATAAGTAATCATCTCAGAACAAAATATTGAGAGAAAAAAAAGAAAAAGCCAGCACCGCGTTTCCTACTCTCTCATTTCCCCCGTCATCATCCTCTTAAACCCTCTCAATTTTCTCAATCCCTCAGCTTAAACCCTCAATCGAAATGGCCAACGCTATACTAGACAGGCAACAATTGCAATCTCACACCATTGAAGACACCGAAGAGGTTATCACTGGTATCTATTCATCCTCAATTTTAATTATCAATGATGAACAATTACTTTTATTTATCGTCATTGATTATACTGCACTGTATGCGTGTTTGTAATTTAGGGCTTGATTATCCGTCCCTGATTGTAAATGATCTTGAAATTCACAATTTGTATGTTCTAATTATGATACTGATAGTGTTCTTACTGCCTTTCTATTTGTATATAGTTGGGGATATTGTGCGCATGAATTCTTCGGAGATGTATGGGAGACCACCATTTGTGGCTAGAGTGAAGGAGATTAGTGCCCATAGCAATCGGAATGTGAGTATGTATGTTAGGTGGTACTTGAAGCCTGAGGATACAATTGGATATAGACATGAATTCCATGGAGAAAAGGAATTGATCCTGACGAATCTTTTCGAGAGTCAGGCTGGTTCCAACATCCAAGAGAAATGTAAGGTTCACACTATCGAAAGTTATCGTCAACTCGTGGATGTTGAACATGGTGACTACTATTCACGCGTTGCCTATAATACTGTAGATCAACCTTTTGAGCCTGATGAAATTAATGTGCGAGCATTTTGTGTTCTTTCTTTTTAAATTTTTTATTGAGATAGTGTGTGGTTTTTGCTTCCATAGTAACGTTCTGCGGTTTCGTTTTATAGGTTCTGCGAATGTGAGATGCCATATAACCCTGATGTTTTCTTGGTTAAGTAATTTCTTGTCTTATTCTATTGTTTTTGTAAATATACGTGGTTTCTTGTCAAGTTCATAAGTTCTATATATATGTGCTCATATGTTCTCTTATCGATGATCAAAATTATGCTATCAGTTCTATATATGTGCTCATAATATACCTAGGAAGCCTTGGTTGTTTGTATTAGTTACATGGATTTTCTGAAATTGTTTTGTATCATATGACTAGGTAAAAATACAATTTTTGTATTTATATATTTGACACTAATTTGTTGTTATATGGTTTTCTCTGTAGTTATCATCTTGGTTGTATCAACTTGACTATCGAGGAATTAAAGGAACAAGAAGGTTTTATATGTTCAAACTGCAATTTATAATTCAAAGGTGAGACCACCGACAAGGTATATATATATATGTATTTATGTTCTAAGTGAGTTGTATGTTGTTTGTATTCTCATAGATCCGATCTCACTTATTTCTGCATCCCGCATAAGGTTTAGTCTGTTCTGTTTGCTTCCCTTGGAGGCAGGTGGTTGGGTCTGAAGTTGGTGAACTGGTATAAAAACCGGGTGTACAAATTTTAGTATTCCTATATCACTTATTTCTGAATCCTGCATAAGGTTTAATCTGTTTGTTCTGTTTGCTGCCCTTGGAGGCAGGTGGTTGGGTCTGAAGTTGGTGAACTGGTATAAAAACTGGGTGTACAAATTTTAGTATTCCTATATCTATCGTTGTAGTTTTTCTTGAATATTTTGAATTTTTCTTTGTAAATATGGATCCAAAAAAAAGAAATTGGCATTTAGGTTGGTAGGGGAGACCAAAAAAAGAAATCGGCATTTAGATTGGTAGGGGAGAGGGAGAAGGAGAGAATTAAGTGGAACAAAAAGAGAGTTTGATTTCTGATTTTGTGGTGAGCTTGCTCCTTTACTTTACCCTTATTGATTTTCGGGTATTATTGAAGTAGGGCTTAATGGATCTACTATATAATAGGGCTGGAGTATCCTACAGAGTACCTTCATGATTGTAGCTGGTTGTTTCTGACGGAGTAGGAGTAGTAGGCATCCTCCAAAACATCAGTTTTCTAATCTGGTAGCAGTTATTGGAGAGTCCATTTGGTTGTGAACATGATGCCTCCAAGCTATTTCTGATGCAATTTTTTTAGATATTTTTGTTGTTTGAATAATGAAATTTGTAGGTGAGTTTAGTTTCTTTAGTGTTGCTTAGTTTGCAATTATTGTGAGTTGTTGGGGTTTATTTGTAGTCCAATTCTTTTGGACATCTTTTGTACTTGTTGGTCAGTTCTTTTAATGAAATTTCATTTTGCCGAAAAATTTAAAAAAGAGAGTTTGATACTTATCTTTATTTCGCTGTTGACCATCATGATTGGCTAATCGTCAGCTAACCTGCTCACAAGATAACAGAGAAGAGATGCTGAGATGGTGTTTGTTTGTGCGAAAAAACACATAAGTTTCTACATTTTGTTAGCATGTTCTTTTAAATTTTGTACCAGATTTTGGTATTATTACATATTCCTTATATAATTTCACCAAAGAAAAGGTTGCATATATCAAATGTGATTGTATTCTAGTGCGGAATTAATGTTATTATTTTCAGTTAAAAAAATATGATAAAAGAATATCACTAACTGATTAATGCTGTCTCAGTCCTTGTAAGATTGATAACGAGTAAAATGGATGTGGGTATACTGTTGTCAAAGGATCAGCTGATATACGGAGGGAATGCAACAATCTTTGTATCCCTGATATCTATTCTTGGGGATCCGTTGGAAATGTGGATTAACTAAGGTTCTGTGGATTAACTAAGGTATGTACCTTTTAATCTTATCTGCTTTAATTGAAAATTTTGATTGAAATCTAGAGAGTAGTGGCATTTTGGTTGCTCCATTTCATTATAAGACACCAAATTCTTTTAATCTTATCAGCTTTAAATTAGATTTTGTAGTTATGCTGATTTGAAAGGGTTTAAATCCCATCCAACCCCAATCTGTCCGACCCCAAAACCAATTTCCATGCTTGTATTGTTGGTTAGGCCAATTGATACTTAATTAGTTAAGGAATTATTGAGATTATTTTATTTTATGTCTCGATAACATTAATTATGTTTAATAATTAGTAAATGTGTTTGTTTTGTAGCTTTATTTTATTTTCTAGAGTTTTAAAATTTCTTCCAAGGTTTTCTTGCCATTGATGTTGTCTAGTAGAGTTATCTTTATTTGCTTTTGAAGAATATACTTTCTAGGCTTTTGGGGTGAGAGACTAATTTGTTGTCTCTATGTTAGTATTTGGATGAGACTTCTTGGTGTTAGAAATTGTACAAATTGGATGAGACTTGTTGATTTGGGATAATGACGTGCAAGTAACGAGGTGTAAGTAAGCTTCAGTATTTAGAATCTTTACACGTAGTTCATTAGTTGCTCCATTACTAGGGCTGAAAACGAGCCGGACTCGAGCAAGTTCTATCAAGCTCGAGTTCTACTCGGAAAAAAATTTCCAATCTGATGAGCAAGTACACAAACAAATATCCAAGTTAGAACATTATGTATTACAATACTAGTGCAGTAAAACACAACTATATAATTCATACCTTAAGAACATTAACATATAGATTAATTATGCACAGATCTCTCTGAACTTTCTCCTTCTTCATCAGTCTGATTCAAATAAAATATAATAACAATTAAAAATTGTTATAAACTTATAATAACGAAAAAAACAATTCTTTTAAAATGAGAATACATTGGAGATAAAATTTTACCAAGGGAAAAGTCAAACCCTTGTAGTGTCCAAGCTTATAATCATTTCTTATCCAACTAGATGCACAAATCAATGCCTGCACAGTTTCAGGCTTAAGCCCAGCACTAAAAGTGGATTCAGATGCCACTGTGCTAACAGGAATTGATAAAATATCGTTGGCCATCAAAGATAGAACCCTGAACTTAAGTGTATTTGTTTCACCACTGTAATACATCAAATGTATCATCATTGCCAATCATCGTACTTTCTTCAAGATAAGCATCTAAATCAGATTTCATTAGGGACACAATATCAATTTCTTGTGCCCATGAATCAAACTCAGCCCTACTTTTAGTCTTATTACTCACACTGCTAGATGAACTAGCACTAGAAGAACTAGCACTAGAAGAACTTCCGGATTGCATATTACCACCAATAGGAAGTTGGGACTTATGAATTAATTCATAATGATTATAGAGATCATATATGGTATTCCTCACAACATCAACATTTCTTCTTGCTTCATATTCAAAAGCATAAATTCTTGGAAAACAAAACATTACTAGATGCATTTTATACCTAGGATCAAGAATTGATGTAATAGCCATGAGCAGATTGCACTCACCCCAGTGTTTATCAAATTTCTCCTTCATTTTAAAAGTCATTCCCCTCATATAATCACAATAAGGACAAATAGTGCTATTCAACAACTCTCTTATTTTCCAAATCTCAGGAAGAAATACATTTGCAGTTGGATATTCATAGCTAGAAAATACATTAGTAGCCTCACTGAAAATTTCCAAGAATTGCATAACCTTAGATGCCTTTTCCCAATAACCACTATCAGGTAAGAATTTGTAAGTGGCATCTCTATCGGCATATCTAGGAAGCACCTCTTTAAATTTCATACTTGATTCAAGCATGAGATATGTAGAGTTCCATCTAGTCGCCACATCTAACACGAGCCTCTTTGTAAGAGGTAATTGCAATTGTTTTGCAATTTCATAGAACCTATTCATCCTAGAAGGTGAACTCTTCAAGTGCTTAACACTGTCTCTTATGTTTAAAATAAAATCATCAATAACTACCATGCCATCTTTAACTAACAAGTTGATTATGTGAGCACAACATATAACATGAAAAATTTTACCACCAAAATAAAGATTCCCTTTCAATGTAAAACTGTCAATCAAGTGTCAAACAACAGAGTCATTGGCAGAAGCATTGTCTAAACTGATTGTGGACTAATTTGTTTTTGAAGAATATAACTTTCTAGGCTTTTGGGGTGAGAGACTAATTTGTTGTCTCTATGTTAGGATTTGGATGAGACTTCTTGGTGTTAGATATTGAAGAAATTAGATGTGAGTTGTTGATTTGGGATAATGAGGTGTAAGTAACGAGGTGTAAGCAAGCTTAAGTATTTAGAATCTTTACATGTAGTTCATTAGTTGCTCCATTACAATATAAGACAGCAAATCCTGAAATGCTTGTTTAAGTGCATGGCGAGATTTCTGTTCCATCGACGATCAAGTGATCTGTCATGTCAGTTTGGTGAGTGTTAGTCCCAATTTGACTCTTAAAAGTTTTATACTACCAATTTTCTGTAGTAAACTTGGTTATCTGATTTATGTGTGGTGTCAATTTTAGTTTTTATATTGCAGGTTTGAAAAGAACCATTTTTGGGTTTGAAACCTATACTAGCTACTCTGTGTCTTAACTAAGGTAACTATCTTTTAATCTTATCAGATTTAATTGGAAATTTTGATTGAACTCTAGAAAGTAGTGGCATTTTGGTTGCTCCACTCCAATATAAGATATCAAATCCTTTTAATCTTATCAGCTTTAAATTAGATTTTGTAGTTATGCTGATTTGAAATGGTTTAAATCCCATCTAATCCCAATCTGTCCGCCCCCAAAACCAATTTTCATGCTTGTATTGTTGGTTAGGCCAATTGATACTTAATTAGTTAAGGAAGTATTGAGATTATTTTATTTTATGTGTTGCTAGTATTAATTATTTTTAATAATTGGTAAACATGTTTATTTTATGTGTTGCTAGCATTAATTATGTTATTTTATTTTCTGGAGTTTTAAAATTTCTTTCAAGGTTTTCTTGCCATTGATGTTGTCTTGTAGAGTTCTCTTTATTTGTTTTTCAAGAATGTAACTTTTTAGGCTTTTGGGGTGAGAGACTAATTTGTTTTCCCTATGATAGGTTTTTTTTTTGGTAAGTTGGGAATGATATAAAGAGAAAAAAGGAAACAGAAAAAACGAGGGGCATACCCTCCGGCCTACTAGCACAAACCGCTAGCTAGGGAGACAAACCCAAAAAATGAGAAAGAAGCAACAAAGCAACTAAACAAAACTGAACAGAAGACGACAAATGAAAAATAACAAAACCACTCCTTCTACCTAAACTTGGAAGGCAGTAAACTAAATAGCTAACACTGAACCCTCGAGTTTGGCAAGTTCTTCCTTTATCCTATTCAGATCAGCTTATCCACTGCAGAGTCACTTTTTTGGAACAGAACCTTCATTTTTTGGCTACTTTCGTCTATGCTCATAATACTTGCACAATGCATCGTAGTCTTTGGAATGATCTCATCGAGCTTTCATCTCCTACTCAAAGGTGGACTGTATTAAGAGACTTTAATGAGATTCTTTCTCTTTCTGAAAGCAAGGGGGGGCGAAACTACAACTCTACGGGAATGGATGATTTTAGGAACTGCATTCTTAATTGTCATCTAGAAGATATAAGATACATGGGTCAGTTCCTCACTTGGAAAAATAAACAAGAATCTTACCCCATTGCCAGGAAGATTGATAGAGTTCTGGGGAACCCTTTATGGATGCAAACCATGGACCTTTCCCAATTTTTTTTTTTGGTCCTAGCAGGCTTTCAGATCACTCCCCAGCGATTCTTCAGTTGGGGCTCAAAATTATCCCTCCTAGGAAGCCCTTTTTGTTTCTAAACCATCTCATCGACTTGGAAGGATATCATTCTGCAGTTTCAGATGCCTGGAAAGATCCTGTGGCAGGATCAGCTCAATTCTCCCTAGTCTCAAAGCGTAGAAGAGTTAAAAAGAACCTTATTATTCTAAATAAGGATCGTGGACATCTTCATACTAGAGTTGACACTGCAAGGGAAGCCTTGCTAACTTTTCAATCAGTTTTTCAGGATTCTACTTCAGCAGATTACATTCAGAAAGAGAAGCTGCTTACTTTTGATCTCTTAAACGCTTTAGAGGAAGAGGAAAAAATTCTAAACCAATAAGCTCGTGTTCATTGGCTAAAGGTTAGGGATAAAAAAAATAAGTTCTTCTTCGCTAAAGCTAAAGGCAAATGGAACTCAAACAAAATCATGTCTCTTGAAGATGATCAGGGGGTTATTACTTATGATCAGATAGAGATTAAATCCATTGCTATCTCCTACTTCAAGAATACTCTTGGTGCTGATTTTCGTCCCCCCGGAAGGCACCTTTCAGCTCTCCAAAGCCTTAACCTCAAAAAAGTCCCTCCTAATCTATTGCTCCATCTTTTTGCCCCTATTTCAAATCTAGAGATTCTGGCCACTCTCAAGTCAATCCCCAAAAACAAATCTCCTGGCCTTGATGGCTTCAATGCAAATTTCTTCATCTCTTCTTGGGATATTGTGGGCGCAGACTTCACTAAAGCTATTCAAGCCTTCTTCCACTCTGGAAAACTACTTAAAGAACTAAACCATGCAGCCATCACTCTTATACCAAAAATTAAAAATCCTTCGAGGATGGGGGATTTTCGACCTCTCTCATGCTGCTCTACTATTTATAAATGCATCTCAAAGATTCTTGCCAACAGACTAAAGAAGACTCTCCCCTTCATTATTTCAAATCGCCAATCAGCTTTTATTCAAGGCAGGAGCATTGGCGATAATATCCTTCTTGCTCAAGAGCTTATGCATAACTATCATCGTGTAGGAGGCACTCCTAGATGCGCTCTTAAGATCGACATAAGCAAAGCTTTTGATTCAGTAAATTGGGAGTTTATCTTTGCAGTTCTGAAAAAAAATGGAATTCCCTGAGCAATACATCGGATGAATCAAATAATGTGTTACTACGGCCAAATACTCGGTAAAAGTTAATGGAGAGCTTTGTGGCTACTTTGAGGGTAAGAAGGGTCTTCGACAAGGTGATCCTCTTTCACCTTATCTGTTCATTATTGCTATGGAAGTTCTCAGCACCATTCTGGATTCTGTTAGCCAAAATCCCAGCTTCAAGTTCCACAGGAAAACGGAAATAGGTGGCTTCACTCACTTAATTTTTGCAGATGACCTCATGATTTTCTCTCATGGGGACCTTTCTTCTGTAAATATGCTTCTTGAAGGGCGCATAGAATTTTCAAATTTGTCGGGGCTGTCCATTAATTTTCAGAAAAGCCTTTGCTTCCTTTCAAATGTCAGGGAGGACATTAAATCTCAAATCTTGGATAGATGTGGCTTTCCTTTAGGTACGCTGCCAGTGAGGTTCCTGGGGGTGCCCCTCATTTCAACTAGACTTTCTTCCCTCGTTTGTAAACCTCTGATTGTTAAGATCACTTCTAGAATCAGATCTTGGACTAATTGTTATCTATCCTATACAGGCAGAATTCAGCTTATTAAATCTATCCTCTTTGTAATTCAAGCTTTTTGGACTGCACACTTTATTTTGCCTACTGCAGTTTCTAAAAAGATCACTCAAATTTTTACTTATTTCCTATGGAAAGGTTCTTCTCTTTCCAATTACGGATGCAAAGTTGCTTGGAAACATGTAGCCCTTCCTAGAAGGGAAGGTGGCCTTGACATTAAGCAAGTGGAAGATTGGAATAAAGCTCAAATCCTACACAGGTTGCTGCAGATTATTGACTGAAGCTGCAATTCCCTTTGGGTCACCTGGGTCCGAAACTATAAACTTTCTCGTTATGATTTCTGGACAATTCCTGCATCTCAAGACTCCTCGTGGATATGGAGGAAAATTCTCCAACTTCAAGACCTAGCCCGGGGGTTTATCTCTTATAAAGTTGGGAAATGACTGTAATATTCTTACTTGGCAAGACCCTTGGATCTCCTCTCAGCCCCTGGCCAGCAGGCCAGATATGCCCATTATCTCTAATGCAAATAGCTCTAAACTAAACTCTTTTATATCAGGTAACTCTTGGTGCTTGCCTACATCAAATTACACGCTGCTGATTGATCTGAGAACATCCATTGCTCAGCTTCCTAAGCCAAGCAGAGACCATGACATGATTCTCTGGCAAGGAGAAGACATTTCCAAGATCTCTTTAAGTAAAATATGGAACTCGATACGAAGGAAGCTTCCTTATTCTCCCTGGTGCAACCTGTTATGGAATTCACTTTTTATCCCTCGAATGTCTTTTTTCGGTTGGCTAGCAGTCCAAGACAAAATTCTTCCAAAAATAGTCACACCTTGCCAATTCTGTGATGAACCAGAAGAAACTTCAGCTCACCTTTTCTTTAACTGCAGGTTCAGCTCCTCTATCCTCGCTCGAGTAATGGGCATGGCGGGTTGGATTGGCCCTTGGATCTCTTTCACTCACTATCTTGCTCATTCGATGTCCATCAATCAAGCAAACTATAGGGGCAAAGCTCATCAGTCATTTATGTATAATCACAGTGATATACAAAATTTGGCTCGAAAGAAACTTTAAGAGACATGGAGGTCAAGGTCACAATGACTTACAGGTGGCTCAGGATTGTATTTATACAGTGAAGTCAAGGCTTCACAGTTGGAAAGGTTTTCCCAAAGCGCTGCGCGTACAACCCAGTTTAGCTCAATGGAAAAAGCCTTAATTCTAAAACTTAATGCAAAAATTTTATTTTGTGAAATTGAGCTAGCTGCCCAAAAGTGACTTCTCTGCTGCACCGCTGAAGTGTCTATGCGCAGATCCTGCATCTCTTTATTTTGTGCAGAAACTTCTGCTGCTGAAATAATGTGTTTTTTGCTGCTGTATTGTTTGTTTTTTCTGCTGCTGAATTGGTGTGTTTTTTGCTGCTGCTGCTCCTGCAGAAACTGCTTCTGCTGCTGCTCCTGCAGAATCTGCTTCTGCTGCTGATGCTCCTGCAGAATCTGCTTCTGCTGCTGCTGCATTAGTGTGTTTCTTGTTGCTGCTGCTCCTGCAGAAAATGCTTCTGCTGCTGTTATAATGCAGTGATGAAAATTTGTTCTGCTAATGCTTCCTTTCGTTGCTGAAGCTCCTGCAGAAAATGCTTATGCTGCTGTTACAGTGCAATGATGAAAATTTGTTCTGCAGATGCTTCTTGGTTGCTTTGATGTTTCATTCTCTGGGTTTGCTGCAGCAGTAGTGCCCTCGTTTTAGTGTGGTTTTAGTGTTGTATTCCTGATAAGTGTTGTTTTATTGATTAGTGTTGTTTTCCTTTTGTTCGATTTTGGCTGTTGGCCTCCCTTGTCTGTTTGGTCTGTTTTTTTTGCTGTTTTCCCGTGTTGGTTTGTTCCCCTAGCTAGCGCCCTGTGCTATTAGGCCAGGGGGGTATGCCCCTCGTTATTTCTGTTTCTTCCTTTCCTTTCTATTTCATTCCCAATTTATCCAAAAAAAAAAAAAAAACACCACTGCATCAGCAGCCATCACCAGCTGTGATGCAACCAGCACTGCAGCAGTAAATACCAGAAGCAGAAAACAGCAGCAGAAAAAACCAGCAGCAGCAGCAGAAAACACCAACAGCAGCAGCTGCAGCAAACATCACTGCAGACACTACAACAGCATACACCAGCAGCAAACATCACTGCAGAAACCAGCAGAAGCAGCAAACCCCAAACATCAGCTGAATAAGCAAATTCCACTTCAGCAGCAGCAAATAGCTAACACTGCAGCATTCAAAACTGCTGCCAAACACCAACTGTAAACCAGAGAATCTAAGGAAGCAAATAATTCTTCGAGAATTAAGTTAAATTCCATCTAGCTAGCCTAGGATGTAAGAGCAAAGCTTTGGGAAAGCCCTTCCAGCTGTGGATCTTGAGCTTAACTGTGGAGATACAATCCTGAGCAACATTGTTTACAGTACGACCTTGACCTCCGTGTTTTCTATGGTTTCTTTCGAGCCAAACTTTGTAGATCATAGTTACAAGGCATAAATGGCTGTTGAGCTTCGCCCCCATTGTGGGATTGATGGCGTCTAGTCGAGTAAGGTAGTGGTTAAAGGATCTCCACAGACCATACCAATTTGCACCTTCCATAACTTTAGATAGAACTTCTGAGCTAAACTTGCAATCAAAGAAAAGGTGAGAAGCAGTTTCTTCTTGAGCTTCACAGAATTGGCAAGGGTTACACTTCTTGGAAGGATTTTGTTTAGGATAGCTAGCCAAGCAAAAAAAGACATTCGAGGGACAAAAAGGGGATTCCAAAGCAAACTGCACCAGGGGGAAGGAGGATATTTCTTTCTAATCGAGTTCCAAATGGTACGTAAGGATATTTTAGTGATGTCTCCATCTTGCCAGAGGATCAAGTCTTGACCACTGGGGGGGTAAAAGGGACTTGGGCAATAGAAGCTCTAAGATCAATGAGCAGAGTATAGTTTGATGTTGGAAGGCACCAAGAGCTACCTGAAATATAGGAGTTAAGTTTAGAAAAGAAGCTGCTATTAGCATTTGAAATAATGGGCATGTCTGGCCTGTTGGCAAGGGGCATAGAGGAAACCCACGGATCTTGCTAAGTGAGAATATTACAACCATTGCCAACTTTATAAGTGATGAATTGTAGGGCTAAATCTCTGAGTTGGAGAATTTTCCTCCAGGCCCACGAGGAGTCTTGGGAAATAGGAACAGTCCAGAAACCAAACCGAGTGAGCTTATAGTTCCAGATCCAAGAGACCAAGGGGATGAACAGTTCCAGTCTATAATCTGCAACAGCCTGTGAAGGATTTGAGCCTTGTTCAATCTTCAACTTGCTTAATTCCGAGGCCGCCTTCTCTTCTCGAGATAGCAATATGTTTCCATGATACCTTACACCCATACTTGTTAAGAGAAGGGCCTTTCCACAGGAAGTGAGTGAAGATTTGAGTTATCTTTTTGGAGATTGCACTAGGTAAGATGAAATGGGAAGTCCAAAAAGCTTGGATGGCAAAGAGGATGAATTTGATGAGTTGGATTCTGCCTGCGTAAGAGAGGTAAAGGTTGGCCCAAGATTTGATGCGCGAGGTGATCTTATCAATCAACGGCTTGCAATCAAGGGAGGAGAGCCTGGAGGAAATGAGAGGTACTCCTAGGAACTTCACTGGAAGCGATCCTAAGGGAAACCCACAACGATCTACAATCTGAGATTTAACTTCCTCGCTGACATTTGCCAAAAAACACTGGCTTTTTTGGTTATTAATGGACAACCCCGAAAGATTAGAATAAACTGATAAGGCATTAAGGAGGAGGTTTATAGAAGATAGGTCCTCATGAGAGAATAGCATCAGATCATTCGCAAAAGCAAGGTGAGTAAGGGAGCCTTTTTCTGTTTTCCAATGGAACTTGAATGAGGGGTTATGGCTAACCGAGTCTAACAAAGCACTGAGGACTTCCATAGCAATAACAAACAAATAAGGCGAGAGGGGGTCATCTTGACGAAGGCCCTTCTTACCATCAAAATACCCGCATAGCTCACCATTAACTTTAACCGAATATTTTGCGGTAGTAACACATTCTTTAACCCAACTGAGAAGTTGCTCCGGAAAACCCATAGTATTCATAGTAACAACAACAAACTCCCAATTGACTGAATCAAAAGCTTTACTTATGTCAATTTTGAGGGCACAACGAGGACCTCCCGCTCGGTGGTAGTTATGTAAAATCTCTTAAGTCAGCAAAATATTATCACCAATACTCCTTCCATGAATAAAAGCTGATTGCTGATTTAGAATCTTTACATGTAGTTCATTAGTTACTCCATTACAATATAAGACAACAAATCCTGAAATGCTTGTTTAAGTGCACGGGGAGATTTCAGTTCCATCGAGGATCGAGTGATCTATAATGTCATTTTGGTAAGCGCTTGTCCCAATTTGACTTTCAAAGGTTTTATGCAAATATTTTTTCTGTAGTGAACTTTCTTATCTGATTTATATGTGGTGTCCATTTCAGTTTTCATATTGTAGGTTTGAAATGAACCATTTCTGGATCGGAAACCTATCCTAGCTACTCTGTATGTTAACTAAGGTAAGTACCTTTTAATCTTATTAGCTTTAATTGGAAGTTTTGATTGAACTCTAGAAAGAGGTGCATTTTCGTTGTTCCGTTCTAATATAAGATACCAAATCCTTTTAATCTTATTAGTAGTACCTTTCAATCTTATCAGTTTTAAATTAGGTTTTTTAGTTATGCTAATTTGAAAACGTTTAAATCCCATGCAAGCCCACTCTATCCGCCCCCAAAACCAATTTTCATGTTAGTGTTGTTGGTTAGGCTAATGGATCCCTAGTTAGTTAACGAAGTACTAGGATTATTTTATTTTTAGCCTTTCTAGCATTAGTTATCTTTAATAATTGGTAAATGTGTGTTGTCCATTTCAGTTTTCATATTGCAGGTTTGAAAAAAACCATTTCTGGATTGGAAACCTATGCTAGAGTAAATACTCTATGTATTAACTAAGGTAAGCACCTTTTAATCTTATTAGCTTTAATTTGAAATTTTGATTGAACTCTAGAAAGTGGTGGCATTTGGGTTGTTCCGTTCCAATATATGACAGCAAATCCTTTTAATCTTATTAGCTTTAAATTAGGTTTTGTAGTTATGCTAATTTGAAAGGATTTAAATCCCATCCAACCCCAATCTGTCATCTCCCTAAAACCAATTTTCATGCTAGTATTGTTGGTTAGACGAATTGATACCTAATTAGTTAATGAAGTATTGAGATTAATATAATTTCTGTCTAGCTAGCATTAATTATCTTTAATAATTGGTAAATGTGTTTATTTTGTAGTTTGATTTGATTTTCAAGAGATTTGAAATTTTTTCCAAGGTTTTCTTGCCATTAATGTTGTCGGGTAGAGTTGTTATTATTTGTTTTTCAAGAATATAACTTTCTAAGCTTTTGGGGGGAGAGACTAATTTGTTATCTCTATGTTAGGATTTGGATGACACTTCTTGGTGTCAGATATTGTAGAAATTAGATGAAACTTGTCGATTTGGGATAATGAGGTGTAAGTAAGGAGGTGTAAGTAAGCTTTAGTATTTAGAATCTTTACATGTAGTTCATTAGTTGCTCCATTACTATATAAGACAACAATTCTAAAATGCTTGTTTAAGTGCATGGGGAGATTTCCGTTCCATCAAGGATCGAGTGATCTGTTATATTAGATTGGTGACTGCTAGTCCTAATTTGACTTTTAAAGGTTTTATACTACCAATATGGCAAATAGTTTTTCTTTAGTGAACTTTCTTATATGATTTATGTGTGTTGTCCATTTCAGTTTTTATATTGCAGGTTTGAAAAAAACCATTTCTGGATTGGAAACCTATACTAGAGTAAATACTCTATGTATTAACTAAGGTAAGCATCTTTTAATCTTATCAGCTTTAAGTTGAAATTTTGATTGAACTCTAGAAAGTGGTGGCATTTAGGTTGTTCCGTTCCAATCTATGACACCAAATCCTTTTAATCTTATCAGATTTAAATTAGGATTTGTAGTTATGCTAATTTGAAAGGGCTTAAATCCCATCCAAGCCCAATCTGTCCGCCCCCTAAAACCAATTTTCATGCTAGTATTCTTGGTTAGGCCAATTAATACCTAATTGGTTAACTAAGTATTTGAGATTGTTTTATTTTCAGTCTGCCAGCATTAATTATCTTTAATAATTGGTAAATGTGTTTGTTTTGTCGTTTTTTATTTTTTTTTTATTTTCTGTAGTTTTAATATTTCTTCTAAGGTTTTTTTTGCCATTGATGTTGTTTGGTAGAGTTGTCTTTATTTGTTTTTCAAGAATATAACTTTCTAAGCTTTTGAGGTTAGAGACTAATTTGTTGTCTCTATTAAGATTTGGATGAGACTTCTTGGTGTTAGATATTGTTGAAATTAGATGAGACTTATCGATTTGGGATAATGAGCTGTAAGTAACGTCGTGTAAGTAAGCTTAAGTATTTAGAATCTTTACATGTAGTTCATTAGTTGCTCCATTCCAATATATGACAACAAATCCTGGAATGCTTGTTTAAGTAAGTGGAGAGATTTCAGTTCCATTGAAGACCAAGTGATCTGTTATATCATTTGGTAAGTGTTAGTCCCAATTTGACTTTTAAAGGTTTTATACAAATAATATGGCAAATATTTTTTCTTTAGTGAACTTTCGTATTTGATTTATGTGTGGTGTCCGATTCAGTTTTCATATTGTAGGTTTTAAATGAACCATTTTGGATCGAAAACCTATCCTAGCTACTCTGTGTCTTAACTAAGGTAAGCACCTTTTAATCTTATCAACTTTAATTGGAAATTTTGATTGAACTCTAGAAAGTAGTGGCATTTTGGTTGCTCCGTTCTAATATAAAACACCATGTCCTTTTAATCTTATCAGCTTTAAATTAGGTTTTGTAGTTATACTAATTTGAAGGGATTTAAATCCCATCCAACACGAACCTATCCGCACCCTAAAACCAATTTTCATGCTAGTATTGTTGGTTAGGCCAATTGAAATCTAATTAGTTAAGGGAGTATTGAGATTACTTTATTTTTTGTTTCGCTAGCATTAATTATGTTTAATAATTGAAAAATGTATTTATTTTGTTAATTAATTTTATTTTTTTGAGATTTAAAACTTCTTCCAAGGTTTTCTTGCCATTGATGTTGTCTAGTAGACTTGTCTTTATTTGTTTTTCAAGAATATAACTTTCTAGGCTTTTTGGGTGAGAGACTAATTTGTTGTCTCTATTAAGATTTTGATGAGACTTTAGATATTGTAGAAATTGGATGAAACTTGTTGATTTGGGATAATAAGGTGTAAATAAGCTTAAGTATTTAGAATCGTTACACGTAGTTCATTAGTTGCTCAGTTACAATATAAGACAGCAAATCCTGAAATGCTTGTTTAAGTGCATGGGTAGATTTCTTTTCCATCGAGGATTGAGTGATCTGTCATGTCAGTTTGGTGAGTGCTAGTCCCAATTTGAGTTTTAAAGGTTTTCTGCTACCAATATGGCAAATATTTTTTCTGTAGTGAGCTTTCTTATTTGATTTACGTGTGGTGTTTATTTTAGTTTTTATATTGCAGGTTTGAAAAGAACCACTTCTGGATTGGAAACCTATACCAGCGACTCTGTGTCTTAACTAAGGTAAGTACCTTTTAATCTTATCAGGTTTAATTGGAAATTTTGATTGAACCCTAGAAAGTAGTGGCGTTTTGGTTGCTCCATTCTAATATAAGACACCAAATCCTTTTAATCTTATTAGCTTTAAATTAGGTTTTGTAGTTATACTAATTTGAAAGGATTTAAATCTCATCCAACTCCAACTTGTTCACGCCCCTAAAACCAATTTTCGTGCTAGTATTGTTGCTTAGGACAATTAATACCTAATTAGTTAAGGAAGTATTTGAGATTGTTTTATTTTCAGTCTTGATAGCATTAACTATCTTTAATAATTGGTAAATGTGTTTGTTTTGTAGTTTTTATTTTTTATTTTCTGGATTTTAAATATTTTTTCCATGGTTTTCTTGTCGTTGTTGTCTGCTAGAGTTGTCTTTATTTGTTTTTCAAGAATACAACTTTCTAAGTTTTTGTGGTGACAGTCTAATTTTTGTTTGTATGTTAGGATTTGGATGAGATTTCTTGGTGTTAGATATTGTAGATATTGGATGAGACTTGTCGATTTGGGATAATAAGGTGTAAGTAACGAGGTGTAAGTAAGCTTATGTTTTTAGAATCTTTATTTGTAGTTCATTTGTTGCTCCATTACAATATAAGACAACAATTCTGAAATGCTTGTTTAAGTGGATGAGGAGATTTCAGTTCTATCGAGGTTCGAGTGATTTGTCATGTCAGTTTGGTGAGTGCTAGTCCCAATTTGACTTTTAAAGGTTTTATACTACCAATATGGCAAATATTTTTTCTGTAATGAACTTTCTTATTTGATTTATGTGTGGTGTATCTTTTAGTTTTTATATTGCAGGTTTAAAAAAACCATTTCTGGATATGAAACCTATACCAGCTACTCTGTGTCTTAACTAAGGTAAGTACCTTTGAATCTTATTAGCTTTAATTGAAAATTTTGATTGAACTCTAGAAAGTAGTGGGGTTTTGTTTGCTCCGTTCTAATATAAGACACCAAATCCTATTAATCTTATCAGATTTAAATTAGGTTTTGTATTTATACTAATTTGAAAGGATTTAAATCCCATCAACCCCAATCTGTCCGCCCCTAAAACCAATTTTCATGCTAGTATTGTTGGTAAGGGCAATTGATACCTAATTTGTTAAGGAAGTATTGAGATTACTATATTTTCTGTCTCCCTTGCATGAATTATATTTAATAATTGGTAAATGTGTTTGGTTTGTAGTTTTATTTTATTTTTTGGAGTTTTAAAATTTCTTCCAAGGTTTTCTTGCCATTAATGTTGTCTAGTAGAGTTGTCGTTATTTGTTTTTCAAGAATATAACTTTCTAGGCTTTTTGGGTGAGAGACTAATTTTTGTCTCTTTGTTATGATTTGGATGAGTCTTTTTGGTGTTAGATATTGTAGAAATCAGATGATATTTGTTGATTTGGGATAAAGAGGTTGAAGTAACGAGGTGTAACTAAACTTATGTATTTAGAATGTT
>CM025780.1:16655534-16752791 GCA_014636745.2 Centella asiatica | reverse complement strand
TTGATTTGGGATAATGAGGTTGAAGTAACGAGGTGTAACTAAACTTATGTATTTAGAATGTTTACATGTAGTTCACTAGGTTCTCCATTACAATGCACAACAACAAATCTTGAAATGCTTGTTTAAGTGCATGGGGAGATTTCTTTTCACCTCACGACCACTATGAATTATTTATTGGTTTGTCGATAAACTAAAATATCAATTAATTACTTAGTTATTAAATTATTTAAGATAAACAATTGCTTTTAGTTAAGTGGAATGTTAGTAATAACCATTTATTATTTTTGTTACAAAAAGTTTAGCGAGGAGGCTTCTCGTCTAGCGCCACAGGCCCGCCTCTTTATTTGTTTATCTAATACATGTAGGAGCAGTTTATAATTTCTTTGTATTCAACTAAGGAAAACTTTGTAATTTTATTCTTTTATTTTATGAAAACATAAGTAATCATATCAGATCAAAAAATAGAGAGAAAAAAAGAAAAAGCCAGCACCGCTGTTCTCTACTTTTCCTACTCTCTCATTTCCCCCATCGTCCTCCTCTTCAACCCTCTCAATTTTCTCAATCCCTCAGCTTAAACCCTCAATCTAAATGGCCAACGCTATACCAGACAGGCAACAATTGCAATCTCACACCATTGAAGACACCGAAGACGTTATCACAGGTATCTATTCATCCTCAATTTTAATTATCAATGCTGAACAATTACTTATATTTATCCTCATTGATTATACTGCATTGTATGCATGTTTGTAATTTAGGGCTTGATTATCCATCCCTGATTGTAAATGATCATGAAATTCACAATTTGTATGGTTCTAATTATGATACTAATAGTGTTCTTACTGCCCTTCTATTTGTATATAGTTGCGGATACCGTGTGCGTGAATTCTTCGGAGATGTATGGGAGACCACCATTTGTGGCTAGAGTGATGGAGATTAGTGCCCATAGCAATCGAAATGTGAGTGTGTATGTTAGGTGTTACTTGAAGCCTGAAGATACAATTGGATATAGACATGAATTCCACGGAGAAAAGGAATTGATCCTGACAAATCTTTTCGAGAGTCAGGCTGGTTCCAACATCTAAGAGAAATGTAAGGTTCACACTATCGAAAGTTATCGTCAACTCGTGGATGTTGAACATGATGACTACTATTCACGCGTTGCCTATAATACTGTAGATCAATCTTTTGAGCTTGATGAAATTAATGTGCGAGCATTTTGTGTTCTTCTTAAATTTTTTATTAAGATAGTGTGTGGTTTTTGCTTCCATAGTAACGTTTTGCGGTTTCTTTTATAGGTTCTGCGAATGTGAGCTGCCATATAACCCTGATGTTTTCATGGTTAAGTAATTTCTTGTCTTATGCTATTGTCTTTGTAAATATACGTGGTTTCTTGTCAAGTTCATAAGTTTATTTCTCTTATCGATGATCAAAATTATGATATCAGTTCTATATATATGTGCTCATAATATACCCAGGAAGCCTTGGTTGTTTATATTAGTTACATGGATTTTCTGAAATTGTTTTGTATCATATGACTAGGTAAAAATACAATTTTTGTATTTATATATTTGACACTAATTTGTTGTTATATGGTTTTCTCTGTAGTTATCATCTTGGTTGTATCAACTTGACTACCAAGGAATTAAAGGAACAAGAAGGTTCTTTACGTTCAAACTGCAATTTATAATTCAAAGGTGAGACCACCGACAAGGTATATATATATATGTATTTATGTTCTAAGTGAGTTGTATGTTGACACCATTCGTATTCTCATAGATCCGATCTCACTTATTTCTGCATCCCGCATAAGGTTTAGTCTGTTCTGTTTGCTGCCCTTGGAGGCAGGTGGTTGGGTCTGAAGTTGGTGAACTGGTATAAAAACCGGATGTACAAATTTTAGTATTCCTATATCTATCGTTGTAGTTTTTCTTGAATATTTTGAATTTTTCTTTGTAAATATGGATCCAAAAAAAAAGAAATCGGCATTTAGGTTGGTAGGGGAGACTAGAAAAGGAAATCGACATTTAGATTGGTAGAGGAGAGGGAGAAGGACAGAATTAAGTGGAACAAAAAGAGAGTTTGATTTCTGATTTTGTGGTGAGCTTGCTCCTTTACTTTACCCTTATTGATTTTCGGGTATTATTGAAGTAGGGCTTAATGGATCTACTATATAATAAGGCTGGAGTATCCTACAGAGTACCTTCATGATTGTAGCTGGTTGTTTCTGACGGAGTAGGAGTACTTTAGTCATCCTCCAAAACATCAGTTTCCTAATCTGGTAGCAGTTATTGGAGAGTCCATTTGGTTGTGAACATGATGCCTCCAAGCTATTTCTGATGCAATTTTTTTAGATATTTTTGGTGTTTGAATAATGAAATTTGTAGGTGAGTTTAGTTTCTTTAATGTTGCTTAGTTTGCAATTATTGTGAGTTGTTGGGGTTTATTTGTAGTCCAATTCTTTTGGACATCTTTTGTACTTGTTGGTCAATTCTTTTAAAGAAATTTCATTTTGCCGAAAAATTAAAAAAAGAGAGTTTGATACTTATCTTTATTTCGCTGTTGACCATCATGATTGGCTACTCGTCAGCTAACCTGCGCACAAGATAACAGAGAAGAGATGCTGAGATGGTGTTTATTTGTGCGAAAAAACTCATAAGTTTCTACATTTTGTTAGCATGTTCTGTTAATTTTTGTACCAGATTTTGGTATTATTACATACTCCTTATATAATTTCACCAAAGAAAAGGTTGCATATATCAAATGTGATTGTATTCTAGTGCGGAATTAATGTTATTATTTTCACTTCAAAAAATATGATAAAAGAATATCACTAACTGATTAATGCTGTCTCGGTCCTTGTAAGATTGATAACGAGTAAAGTGGATGCGGATATACTGTTGTCAAAGGATCAGCCGATATACGGAGGGAGTGCAACAATCTTTGTATCCCTGATATCTATTCTTGGGGATCCGTTGGAGATGTGGATTAACTAAGGTTCTGTGGATTAACTAAGGTATGTACCTTTTAATCTTATCTGCTTAAATTGGAATTTTGACTGTAATCTAGAAAGTAGTGGCATTTTTCTTGCCATTGATGTTGTTTAGTATAGTTATCTTTATTTGTTTTTCAAGAATATAACTTTCTACGCTTTTGGGGTGAGAGACTAATTTGTTGTCTCTATGTTAGGATTTGGATTAGACTTCTTGGTGTTAGATATTGTAGAAATTGGATGAGACTTGTTGATTTGAGATAATGACATGCAAGTAACGAGGTGTAAGTAAGCTTAAGTATTTAGAATCTTTACATGTAGTTCATTAGTTGCTCCATTACTAGGGCTGAAAACGAGACGGACTCGAGCAAATTCTATCAAGCTCGAGTTCTACTCGAAAAAAATTTAGGCTACTCGAATTATGTTGGAGATGGAGAGTTATTTTTGGTAACTTGCTCAAATTCGATTCGTGCTCGCTCGACAATACGTGACATCGGTCTTACTCGACTCGGTAGCGCAACGAACTACTCGTGAGCTTCAAAATGAGACACGAATTCGACCAAAATATGATACTATTTGAAAGTTGTGAGAACCAATAAATAAATAAATAATTCCAAGAAGTTGATGTTTTATTCATGTAAAAAAATCAAATGAGTACATATATTACACCATCAAAATGATAATTTTTTTTTTTGCTAAATTAAAATGTAATATAAAACAGAAAAGAAAGATACAAAATTAAAGAGAGGCATCCCACTCGGCGTACTAGAACAATACTCTAGCTAGGATAACTCATGATGCAGCAGGAACATTCCCTGATGGAGCAGGAACATCCCCTGATATGCAGCAGGAACATCCCCTGATATGCAGTAGGAACATCCCCTGATATGCAATAGGAGCATCCCTTGATGCAGCATGAACATTCCCTGAGGAGCAGGAGCATCCCCTGATGCAGCAGGAACTTCCCCTGATGCAGCAGGAACATCCCCTGATGTAGCTATAACTGCTGCAACAGATCACCCCTGACGGCCAAAATGATATAAACTCATAATCATAGGAATTTATAAGCAAAATAGAATAACCAAAAGTCCAAAATTCAAAATTTAAAATTCAAAACCCAAAGTCTAAAATAACCAAAAGTTCAATATATCATAAGCCTAACAATTTTAATTCCACAACCAAGTAAATCCCAACACCAAACAGTCAATGAGCTAAAATTCCAATCTCGAGATCAAGTAGCCTGCAAGTTTTCCAATCTAATGAGCAAGTGCACAAACAAATATCCAAGTTAGAACATTATGTATTACAATACTAGTGCAGTAAAACACAACTATATAATTCATACCTTAAGAACATTAACATATAGATTAATTATGCACACATCTCTCTGAACTTTCTCCTCCTTCATGGACTGAAGCAAGCACCTAGAGCTTGGTATGATACACTGTCAAAGTTTTTGGTGGAAAACAAATTTTCAAGAGGTATCATTGACAAAACCTTGTTCTTCAGACAACACCAAGGTCATCTGATTTTGGTTCAAATTTACGTTGATGATATTATTTTTGGATCCACTAACACAAGACTGTGTGAAAAGTTCTCCAAACTCATGCAAAGCAAATATGAAATGAGCTTGATGGGTGAGTTATCTTACTTCTTGCGATTGCAAGTTAAACAAGACTCTGATGGAATCTACATTCATTAGACAAAATATGCCAAAGAACTTCTCAAGAAATTTGATATGGAGGACTCAAAAGTAGCAAAGACACCAATGGCCACTGCAACCAAGATTGACCCTGATAAGAATGGAAAGAAAGTTGATTTACAGGGGAATGATTGGATCATTGCTATATCTGACTGCAAGCAGACCAAACATAATGTTTGCAACATGTCTTTGTGCAAGATATCAAGCTGACCCAAAGGAATCTCATCTCATTGCAGTGAAAAGGATCTTGAGATATATCAAGGGCACTACAGAGTTGGGACTTTGGTATCCAAAGGAGTCTGGATTTGAATTGCTAGGATATTCTGATGCTGACTTTGGAGGATGCAGGATTGACAGAAAGAGTACAACAAGAAGCTGTCAATTTCTAGGAGGAAGGCTTGTATCTTGGTTCAGCAAAAAGCAGCACTTAATCTCTACATCTACTGCTGAAGTTGAATATATTGCAGCTGGAAGTTGTTGTGCACAAATACTATGGATGAAAAATCAGCTAATGGATTATGGTCTGAACTATTCCAAGATTCCAATAAGGTGTGATAACACTAGTGCCATTGCCATTGCTGAAAATCCAGTACAACATTCCAGAACTAAGCATGTAGAAATCAGATATCATTTTATCAGGGAACATGTTATGAATGGGAATATTGAATTACAGTTTGTACCTTCAAATCAGCAGCTAACAGACATATTCACCAAAGCTCTTGATGAAACCACATTTTCAAATCTTGTGGGAGAGCTGGGAATGGTGAATTATGCGTCAGGGTCAGAGTCAAACTCATAAGATTTGGTATTTCTAACTCATTTCATAAGTTCTTGATAAAATCAATTGATATGTGGTTATATATGTTCAAATTGTAAATATGTATATACTTGTATATTCTGCATTTTGTTGTTTTGTTTTTGTTTTAACTAATGCATCAGGGTCAGGGTATCCGACCTGTGCGTCAGGGTCAGGGTGTCCATCTTGTGCATCAGGGTTAGGGTATGTACATACAGTAAATCATCAGGGTAAGTTTAAAATTTTTTTTACTGCATCGGGTTTCAAGGTTAGTTAAGTGATGACAACTCATCATTAAGTTATTCTCTCACTGATGACGTGTCATCACAAAAACTGAACTGACTCCCTGATAGCGTGTTTTCAGGAGAAGTTTTCAAACGTCAATAGGCGGATATTAATACTCTATCTCTCCTACTTTTTGAAACTTCCCAAAACGTTTAATCTATACCTGATATTTGCTCGAGTTTTTTTTCTCTCTCGTCTTTACAGAAACCCTAAAACTTCAAATCTTCAAAGCATCCATGGCACGACAACAAATTCAGAGGAACTTGACAGTCCCACCCACAAACTACGTGGGCTTCTCTGCATTGATGAGGTAAGTGAATGCTTTAAACCGATAATGAACTATCTGCTCAACTCTGAGTATAGTAAAGCCATCTTTACCGATGAAGAAATGTCGGGGGAAACACTGTCACAACTATGGACAAGTGCCAAGTTCATGTACTCCAACACCAAGCCTGATGTGGTCAAGGGTATCTCATTCAAAGTTTCGTCTGAGAAAGGGAAAATAACTCCTTCCAAACTTAACTCTGTTTTGGGACTACCTACTCAAGATCTGGTGGATGTACCCAGTGATGCAGATCTACTGGATTTCTTGAGGGAACTGGGCTATAACGCTGCTCCCAACGCAGTGTTAAAGTTCAAGGATCTCAAGAGGGTGAACGTGAAGAGGGAGATTTCTTATCTCTTCGACACCATCTCCAAGGTGTTCTCAGGTAAGTATTCTAACTTTGAGGTCATTACCTCTTTAACTTTAAAAATAGCATATGCAATAATTAAAAATGTAAATATAAATATAGGAAAAATAATTTTTGATGACCTAGTAAATAAGTTAGGTAGTTTTAATAGTAGGAAATCTGAAATTTATTATGCTAGATTTTTGTACATGGTTATTAAAGATCAGATTACTAATTTTTCTTTTGAGAATGATATATCTGTACAAACATACAAGCAAACAAAGAAACTGTTTGCAGAAATAATAAAGAAATCGTATACAGCTGAATCATTTGCACTTCCATTGCATATGATACAAGTAGTAAATTCTACACCTTTTACTTTTCACACTGTACATTCTTCACCTTCATCTACTACGGCAGAGAAAACAACCACCTCTCTGCCTACCCAAGTAGAACAACCACTTTCCACCTAACCACTCTTAAAAGCCCAACCCACAGTCTCTCAAAAGACTGTTGGGATTAAAAGAAACCCCAGTGCACACACCACTCAAGATGTTGTAGCTCAGAAGCTTCTCAATAAGATCGACATGAGTCATAAGCATTCTTCTACAGCATCTTTTGATGAATCACCTCCTCGTTCAGTGATTCAGCCAACACTCCCATCTACACCACTTCCTTCTTTCTCTGTTCCTCAAATTTCTTCAAATATAATGACACAAACATTAAGTGTCATACAATCAGATTCTCCACATTCTCAATTCGTGGAGGAGCCAACATTCTCTGACACAGTGTTTGATAGTCACCACTCTCAAATGGTTGACTCATTTTTACTTGACACAAACACTGATGATCAAACAGGGGACATAGACAACACTGTACATACTACAGCTATAACTCTTTATGTACCCCCAATTGTATATATTTCCTCTATAAAAACATACACTTCTTCAATTATACATACACACTTTACGTCTTCTCCTACTCCTATCACAATTGTGGAACCAGAATCTGTAAATACATCACTTGAACTGGTCATGGTTGATGATCTCCAAGCCCATAGGAGCCCCTCTAGGACAATTTTGAGTGAGACTGAGAAAATACTTAGTGCAGAGAGGCAAAGTCAAACCCTTGAGAGGACTTTGTCAAAAGGAGAGCAAGAGAGTACTGCCTTAGTAAGCAAAGAAAAAGGAGAGAATACGAGTGATGCCTTAGACGACAAAGAAAAAGGAGAGGATGAGAGAAATAAGGATGAGATCCTTGTAAATAAAGAACAGAGAGAAAACCCAGTTACTGTAAATTCTACTTCTACCTCTGAAAGTAATGAAGATGATGCTCCACAAGATGATTTTTCCCAGTTCATCGGAGTTGATTTGTACTTTCGACAGAACCAGATGTCTGACACTGTACAGCTATTAAAGCAAGAATTAGCTAGAACTACTGATCCAATCTTGATCAAAGTGTTAAAGTCACAGATCATGATTGGTCAGTCAATTGATATAGAAAATCAAAAATTGTATACACATTTTTCTTCAAAGATACAAAGTGTACAGCAAGTTGTCGACTCCCTAGTCACCAGCCAGACTCTCCACAGAATGAAGAAACACGCTGACACTATTGACAAGAAGCTAGCTGATCTCACTTCCCAACTGACCAGCATGGAAACTCTACAACATTCCGTGGCTGGCACTCTGCAACAAGTTCTTCAAGTCACATCCCAACTTTCAACTCCCACTGATGATGCTGTCAAAAAGGGGGAGAAATCAACCAAGCAGTCGTCAGGGGATGTTGCTGAGAATTCAAATAAACAATCAGGGGATGTAACTGCTCCTGTTCATGTTCCAAAATCCAAGGATAAAGGCAAAGGTATCCTGATTGAGGAACCCAAGAAGAAATCAAACACTCAATCAGGGCCTAAGATACTTGGAGATGCCATGAAGACAGCCCACTTTCCAACACCTGTTGAAGTTGTAATAGATGGGAAAATGGAGCTTGTCTACCCTCAAGATAAAAAGTTAGTAGAAGCTGATGCAATCTTTGCAAAGCAACTTCAAGAAGAAGAAGAGAGGGAAATGGCAAAGGAACAGGAGGAAGAAGTAAAGAAGCAAAAGAGTGTCAGGCCCAGGACCTCCAGGAAACCTCAGCCAAGAAGATTACAGAACCCTAAAAGTGCATCAGGGGATAAAAATCAAGATAGACCTGAAGACCCTGATGTCACTACAAAGAAGTCATCTGAAGCCAAAGACAAAGCACCTTCTCCTATTACCAAAGAATATGGTCCACCCACTTTAGCTGAATTTCTCAAAGAAGAAAGGCTTAAAAACCTGACATTTATGTTCTCCATAAAAAGCATAGATGTCAGGTTCAACAATAGAAGGGATCAGCTAATAACAATTCAATTGAAGAGTGGGTCAGAATTCAATGTAGCAATGGACTGGTTTAGGAGAATGGATGTTGAGCAATTAGGACTGGTCCTAAATCTGATTCCTAGATCCTCACAGGCTAACATAGACTTAAGGGGGGATAATCGACAGGCTGAGGAGAGCCATCAACAATGAAAGGAGCCTGCCCACAACATTGGAAAGTCCACTGAAATTATTCGCATCAGGGGATGTCTTTATGCGCGTTAGGGGATGGTATGACATGACATCATCAAGCGGATAACCGATGCATCGGAGACTAAGGCTGATGTCATCAGAGACTAACTTAACCTGTTAGAGACTAAGTTCATTTGACACATCAGAGACTAATTATCCTCCGATAGCCATTCAACCCGTCAGGGGATAATTATCCACTGATGGCCAATTATCCACTGACGGCTACAGGAAATTTATTCTTTTGTACTTTATTTTATTCTGTGATTATTTTGTATTTGTTTCCTATTTTAAATAGGTTTGTTATCTTTCCTTATTAGATTAGATTTCTTTCCATTGTAGTTTTCTTTCCATTGAAAAATTCTTTCCAAAGTAGAATTAAGGTTTTATCACAGCTTATAAATAGCTGCTTATGTTGTACAATGTAAAGGAAGACTTTTGATTAATAAAATTGTGTGAGTTTTTACTTACGACTATCCTGAAAGTTGGTGGTTAATTCCTTTATACTTTTACAACTGATTTTTTTTAGCTTGCAGGTTATTAAATTTTTTAAGCAACTAAAAAGATTGATGGGGATGTCTTTGTGCGCGTCAGGGGTATGACATGACGTCATCAAGGGGATAACCGATGCATCAGAGACTAAGACTGATGTCATCAGAGACTAACTTAACCTGTTGGAGATTAAGTTCATTTGACACATCAGAGACTAATTATCCTCCGATAGCCATTCAACCCGTCAAGGGATAATTATGCACTGACGGCCAATTATCCACTAACGGCTACAAGAAATTTATACAGGGCTAGGATCGAGAAGGTGAACGAACGGTATAAGACTCTTGCCAATAAGCTGATGTTTTTGATTTGGTAGGATCAAACACAGGTTGCGAAAAATAACTTTAGGAAGACTCCGTAAAGAAAACAATCACCGGGAAATCAACACTAAATGATCAATCTGTTTTAGTTGCTTAAAGAATTTAATCACCTGCAAGCTAAAACAAATCAGTTGTGAAAGTATAAAGGAATTAACCACCAACTTTCAGGATAATCGTAAGTAAAAGCTCACACAATTTTATTAATCAAAGTCTCTCCCTTTTCCATACACTATGAACAACTATTTATAAGCTGAATAATTAAGAAAACCTAATCCTAATTGGAAAGAACATTACAAAGGAAAGAAATCTAATCTAATAAGGAAAACATAACAAACCTATTTTAAATAGGAAACAATTACTTAACAAAAAAAAATAGGAAACAATTATTGAATTAAACACGAAAACTAATAAAGTATAAGGAATAAAACAATTGTACCCGTCAGTGGATAATTGAGTGTCGGAGACTAATTATCCCCTAACAGATCAAATACACTATCGGAGACTAAATCATTCCCTGACGGATGAAATAGGCTATTGGAGACTAATTATCCCCTGATGGATCAAATTAATCTCTGATGACTTAGACTAGTCTCCGATGTTCAACTTATCCGCGGATGATGACGTCAGCCGTATTCTCCGATGTGATAAAAGATCCGCTGATGACATCATCCTTAGTCCCTGACGCCTAAACATCCTTTGATGTCAGAAGCATCCCCTAACGCCAATCTCTGACGACTAACTCTCAGCTAAGTCCTGAAGTTGCTTAACTCAATATTAACAAGTAAAGTAACAACAGGTTGACAAGTACTTCCTAACCAACATCCTGTAAATGCATCAATACAAAATAAATCTAAGGATAATTCCTCCCAAGCAAGATTTATTCTTCCATCCGAAGCTGCAGCTGTTTGTTTGGCACCCAATGACTCCAACGGATCAGTTAGTCTCTGATGAGTAAAACATATTAGTCCCCGATGGGCAAAATATGTTAGTCTCCGTCGAATAACTTCCACTGATGGGTTATTTTGTCTATCGGAGGATAATTTAGTCTCTGATGAGTAATAATGTTAGTCTCCGAGGAGTAATTTTTTGTGACGACCCAAAATTTTATTTTCTTAAATAAATAGAAATTAAATGTTTATGAGATGATTTCCTATAAGGTATGAGGTATGAATTTTAAATGCTTAAGTATTATGTCCATGTGATGTCCAAAATTCTATAACCTCAATTTCCTTTGTAAAATCATCAAAGGGATTTGAATATAGTAATCTCAAAATCTTGTATGAGATTAATTTAATCAAGAATGAACAAAGATTGATGTTATGGAATATGAGTGTGAGATTAAGTAATTTAGCTTGTACGGAGATGGAAGGAGTATGTGAATTGAAGAAGACTGCCCATAAAGTAGAACGTGAATTAAAGGAGTTACGTGTGAAGTTACTTGATTAGTAGGCAAGTTGTGTGGAAACAACTGATTAAAGACAAGTTGCATGTAGCAACTGCTTATTATGTTATTAGTTGTTAAAGAGTTATGATAAGCAGCCGTTTTACCGTCCAGACTAACCAATCATCTTATCTCAAGGCTTAATCTTAGTCTACTATAAATACCTTATTAAATTTTAATCTCTTTTCTTAAGTTCTTCTCTAAACTTACCATCTTCATACAATTTCAAGTTCTTTCATTTGGACCATTACTTTCAGACAAGCTTTAATCCCTTCCGTTAAGCCAAGAGGTAAGAATCTTATGTTCTCCTCTGTTTTTCCTTCTTGCATAGCATCCGAGAGTATTAGCTGTGTGTGCTAAGTCTTTAGGAAAGAACAAAGCTTTTAAAGAATATGTTGTTTTTATGAAAAGAAGCTTATGCACCATAGAAAGGATGATTATGTATCCTAGGTTTGAGTTCGTTCATTCTGGGCATCATTCTTGTTCTTGAAGATCTTCTTTTATAGCAGAAACAAGTTCTAATGTTAGTCTCTGATGACGTCAACCTTGGTATCTGATGGGTTGAGATGGCGCCATCAGTCTCTGATGAGATATTTGTTAGTCTCTGATGACTAATATGTTAGTCTCTGATGAGATACTTTAGTCTCTAATGAGATAGATGTTAGTCTCTGACGAAGGATTTTCTTAGTCTCCGATGAAGGAAATGTTGTTAGTCTTTGATGAAGGAAGATTAAATTAGTCTCTGATGATGCCATCCTTAGTCTCCGACATGCTAAGTTTAGTCCCTGAAGACATCATCCGTAGTCTTTGATGGGCAAAAATATGTTAGTCTCTGATGGCTAAAGATATTAGTCCCCGAGGAGTTTGGCGATAGCTAACTGAGTTTGGCGAATGACAAGATCATCCCCTAATGGCTATCCCCTGACGGGTAATTATCCACTAATGATTGATCATTCCCTAACGAACAGAACTCTTTTTCCCTTATGGATGTGTAACAGTTTGAAAATTCCTCAGGCTTGTTTAAATGAAAAGTCTCAATTTTTTCGATGCAACAAATAATTACATTAAGACATCAAGAGAATAAGAATGCACGGACATCAAATACATCACATTTGTACATCACATTTATATTCAAGCTTAGATTCTCCTGCTAAGTAAACATATGTATATTTTTACAGAGGTATTTCACCAAGCAAGTGAATTAGATTTAGCTTAACTAAGGACCAAGGCAAGTATATTCTCATTCCTATGCTCATTTCAACGCATGGTCAATTGATTCGACGTGCGTACAAGGTTATGACTTCTATGTCTTGATTTCTTTGTGAATCAGAATGCTATACTTTAATTTTCGCTAGCATGATATGAATGAAAGTGCATTGATATAACTGAGTCTGAATTTGTCAGTTATTATTTTCAATCTTATATCTGTGCAAATGTGTGAGGATATTTACGGATGTGTAAGTGCTTATGTTAGTCTTAAGAGGAAGGATGTCGTACGTAGTTTACGAGAACCTCCTTTAAGCTAAATAAGACATGCAAGATGGTTAAGGAAGGAAGGAAGAGTTCAAAATCCTAAAATCAAAGATATGTTTTCAAAAGTGCTAGAGGTTTTGATAATTGAATCTGTCATACCTCACTAATAGTTTGAACCCTTGTTACCCACCATATATGATTATATGCTTGCTGAGCGTAAATCACTTCTACCTTTGACAAATTCAAAAAGGAAAAGGGTAAGACGTCTACGCCACTAGTAGCAGAGGACAGACGAATTTGCTTCAAGTGTAAAGGCTATGGACACATGCATCATGATTGTCCTAGCAATAGAGTGATGACTCTTCGTGATATTGAAGAAATTGAGGCATCTTGTGCTTCAAGGGAGAGAGAAACACTTGAAGAAGAGGAGTCGAATAGTTGTAGAGAAGTTGAAGCTAATTTTGAGGCTGGCTCTGAGAAAGAGCCTGAGACGCACGGCTCACAGTTGATAGTTCAAAGATTATTGCAAGCCAAACCAGTCCTATTGGAAGCTGATCAACGGGATAAAATATTCATGACCAGAGTGCTGGTAAAGGACAAACTGTGCAACCTGATAATTGATACGGGCAGTTGCACCAACGTGGTTTCTACTACGTTGATTGACAAGCTGAATTGGCCGACAACACCCCATCCTAAACCGTACAAATTACATTGGTTGAGTGACAGAGGAGAAATTAAAGTAACAAAGCAAGCGCTGATTTCATTTGAGATTGGAAAGTTCAAAGATCAGGTACTATGTGACGTTTGTGTCATGGCTGCATGCCACATACTGTTGGGAAGACCATGGCAGTATGACAAGTTTGTTAAGTATGATTGTAGAACAAATGTATACATTGCCAAGGTAGGCAATAAGAAGACGGCCCTAAAACCTTTATCCTTTCTTGGTGCACGCAAGGAGAGTTTAATGGTGACTGAAAAACAGTTCCAAGCTGAACTAGAACAAGAGGGTCAGGGCTACTTGCTGATTGCTCTCAGTTTTCAATCTGAGCAGAAGCCAGAAGAACCAAACGAAGACGTGGAGAAATTGTTGGTAGAATTCCAGGATGTGTTTCCTGAAGACTTGCCACCAGGTTTGCCGCCTATCAGGGGAATTGAACATCAGATTGACTTAATCCCAAGGGCGTCATTACCGAACAAGGCAGCTTACAGATGTAACCCTTAGGAGGCTCGAGAGATACAGAGGCGGATTGAGGAGCTGATGGAGCGAGGTTATATAAGGGAGAGCATGAGTCCTTGTGTTGTACCAACTTTGGTGGTACCAAAGAAGGATGGAACATGGAGAATGTGCATTGATAGTAGAGCAGTAAATAACATTACTATCAAGTATAGATTTCCAATTCCGAGACTAGATGATCTACTGGATGAACTGCATGGGTCAATGGTGTTTTCCAAGATAAATCTCCGCAGTGGATACCATCGGATCCGAATGAGGGAAGGCGACGAATGGAAGACAGCCTTCAAAACAAAAGTAGGATTATACGAATGGCTGGTCATGCCTTTTGGCCTAAGTAACGCACCAAGTACCTTCGTGAGGTTGATGAATGAAGTACTAAAACCTTTCTTAGGTAAATTTGTGGTGGTGTACTTAGATGATATACTCATTTATAGTAAAAATGTTGAAGCTCATCTTAGACACTTGAGATTGGTGTTTGAAATGTTGAGGAAGCAAAAGCTATACGCCAAGTTGGAGAAGTGTTACTTCTTGGTTCCTAGCGTAACCTTCCTAGGCTATATAGTGTCAAGAGATGGAGTTTCGGTTGACCAATCGAAAGTGGAGGCGATCAAATCTTGGCCAGTACCAACGACAGTAATAGAAGTGAGATATTTCCATGGACTTGCTTCGTTTTACGGAAGATTTGTTAGAAATTTCAGTAGTGTGGTTGCGCCTATTACTGAATGCATAAAGAAGGGAAAATTCGAGTGGACGGAGGCTGCTCAAAGGGCGTTTGAAAAGGTGAAGGAACTGTTGTGTGACACGCCAGTCTTAGCTCTACCAGATTTTTCAAGTCCTTTCGAAGTAGAGTGTGATGCAAGTGAAGTTGGCATAGGAGCTGTCCTAGTACAGAAGAAAAGGCTCATTGCTTATTTTAGTGAAAAGCTCAATGGTGCAAGGCTGAACTACTCGACTTATGATAAAGAGTTCTACGCAATAATGAGAGCTCTTAACCATTGGAGTCACTGTTTGCGGCCGACCCACTTTATATTGCATTCAGACCATGAGGCCTTAAAATACATTCACGGTTCGTAGAAACTAATCCCTCGACATGCTAAGTGGGTTGAGTTCTTATAATCTTTTAACTTTTCTTCAAGGCTTAAACACGGGAAAGACAATGTGGTGGCAGATGCATTGTCAAGAAGATACACATTGTTGGGTGTATTGAGTTCAAAATTGGTTGGTTTTGAATTGATTAAAGAGTACTACAAGATGGACGTTGACTTCCAACCAATTATTGAATCGTGTTCACGAGGAACTATCGGTAGTTATATATTCCAAGATGGATTTCTATTTAAAGGAAACTGTTTGTGTGTTCCATCTTGCTCGATTCGAGAGTTGTTGATAAGGGAAGCTCATGGAGGAGGATTAGCCGGACACTTCGGCATTACCAAGACTTTGACAATATTACAAGAGCATTTTTATTGGCCAAAGATACAGGGTGATGTAACCGGTGTTATTGCGAGATGTGCTACATGTCAAAAGACCAAAAATACATTCCATCAGGGTCTTTATACTCCATTGTCAGTACCAGATTCTCCTTGGGAAAATGTGTCAATGGATTTCATTGTTGGATTGCCACGCACACAAAGAGGCAATGATTCAATTTTGGTTGTGGTGGATCGATTTTCAAAGATGGCACATTTTCTGGCTTGTCATAAAACTGATGATACTTCTCGAGTGACTGACTTATATCTGAAAGAAGTGGTTCGATTGCATAGGATTCCAAGAACCATAGTCAGTGACCGAGATACTAAGTTTATGAGTTACTTTTAGAAGACACTATGGAAACTGTTGGGCACTAAGCTGTGCTTCAGCACTTCACATGATCCTCAAACAGATGGGCAAATTGAAGTGACCAACAGAACTTTAGGAGTCTTGTTGCATGGGTTAGTGAGTAAAACTAGAAAACATTGGGATGTCAAGCTTGCACATGTCGAGTTTGCCTACAATAGATCTCCTACCTATGCCACAAAACATTCACCCTTTGAAGTGGTATACGGCGAGAATCCAAGAATTCCTGTGGATTTAATTCCTTTGCCAAAGGGTGAGTATGTCCATGCTGATGCGAAAGCAAAGGCTCAGGCTATGGTTAAGCTGCATGCACAAGTACGAGCCAGAATTGAAAAGGTTAATGCAAGGTACAAGGCTCTAAGCAACTTTAGGACTTAGCTAAGAGCTAGTCGTCAGAGACTGGCATCATGGGATGCTTCTGACGTCAGGGGATGTTTAGGCGTCAAGGACTAAGGATGATGTCATCAGTGGATCTTTTATCGCATCGGAGAATACGGCTGACGTCATCATCCGCGGATAAGTTGAACATCGAAAACTAGTCTAAGTCATCAGAGACTAATTTGATCCATTAGGGGATAATTAGTCTCCAACAGCCTATTTCATCCGTCAGGGAATGATTTAGTCTCTGATAGTGTATTTGATCTGTCAGGGGATAATTAGTCTCCGACACTCAATTATCCACTGGCAGGTACAGTTGTTTTATTCCTTATACTTTATTAGTTTTCGTTTTTATTTCAGTAATTGTTTCCTATTTAAAATAGGTTTGTTATGTTTTCCTTATTGGATTAGATTTCTTTCCTTTATAATGTTCTTTCCAATTAGGATTAGGTTTTTTAATTATTCAGCTTATAAATAGCTGTTCATAGTGTATGGAAAAGGGAGAGACTTTGATTAATAAAATTGTGTGAGTTTTTACATACGATTATCCTGAAAGTTGGTGGTTAATTCCTTTATACTTTCACAACTGATTTGTTTTACCTTGCGGATGATTAAATTCTTTAAGCAACTAAAACAGATTGATCATTTAGTGTTGATTTCCGAGTGATTGATTTCTTTACGAAGTCTTCCTAAAGTTATTTTCTACAACCTGTGTTTGATCCTACCAGATCAAATACATCACTAACACTTTTAGTCATCAGAGACTAACAATATGAAGAATATTTCTAAGAGTATAGAGATTACCCATGTGGTTTATCTCTACAGGGACAATATAATTCAAGGTTTCGTGCAGGTTTCTATTCAAGCTAAACGACTAATTAATGAAAACAAATAACTTAATAAAAGTTCTTAATATTTACGTGGAAAGCTTCCGATATTGCAGAATAAGTTGTAGGAATATTATCATAGGTTAAGGGAGTTTATATGTTTGGGAGTGTTGTGAGGAAAATGAGTAGTAGGGGTTCTCCTTATATAGGCGCTAGGAATATGAAAATATCTGAGATATTTCTTACCTAGATTAACATCGGACTTGAAATCTACTAAATTACTACAATATACTAAAAATATTTGCCATATTGGAAGTATAAGACCTTTAAAAGTCAAATTGGGACTAGCATTTAACAAATTAACATAACAGATCACTCGATCCTCAATGGAACAGAAATCTCCCCATGCACTTAAACAAGCGTTTCAGGATTCCCTGTCTTATATTGTAATGGATCAACTAATGAACTACATGTAAAGATTCTAAAAACTTAAGCTTACTTACTGTAATACCCTATATATGGATAATTACTAGAATATGTTTGCAAGCTGCTTATCAGTTGGAACAAAGAGCAGTTCTACTGTACCATTCATTACATGCTCTGATGAAGTGATATATGATAGCTATGTATTTTGTCCTTGGGTGTTGCACAGAATTCTCTATAATGGCAATAGCACTGGTGCTATCACAATAAATAGGAATTTGATTTAACATCATACCATAGTCCATTAGTTGATTTTTCATCCATAGAATCTGAGCACAACAACTCACAGTAGTAATGTATTCAGCTTTAGCTATTGAGGTTGACACAGAATGATGTTTCTTGCTAAACCATGAAACTAGTTTGCCTCCAAGAAGTTGACAGCTTCCAATTGTGTTTTTCTATCTATTTTGCAACCTGTATAATCTGCATCTGAATAGCCTATTAGTTTAAATCCATATTTTTTAGGATATAAAATTCCAAGATTTGGAGTACCCTTAAGATATTTGAATATCCTTTTTATTGCTATCAAATGAGACTCTCTAGGATCAGCTTGAAATCTAGCACATAGACATATAGAAAACATTATATCTGGTCTACTGGTAGTAAGATATAAGAGTGAGACTATCATTCCTCTATAACTTGATATGTCAATTTTCTTTCCTTTCAAATCAGTATCAAGTTTAGTGGATGTGGTCATAGGTATTTTATTTTATTTTATTTTTGATAAATGTCATAGGTATTTTAGCAGTTGAAACATCTTCCAAATTAAATTTCTTTAAAAGTTCTTTGATGTATTTTGATTGACTAATAAAAGTACCATCATTGGTTTGTTTAACCTGAAGACCTAAAGAGAAATTTAATTCATTCATCCTGCTCATCTCATATCTACTTTTCATCATTTTTGAGAAATTAGAACATAACTTCTCATTTATAGATCCAAATATAATATCATCTACATAGACTTGAACAAGTATTATCTCACCAGCATATTTTCTATGGAAACGGGTTTTATCTACAATACCTCTTGTGAAATGATTTTCAAGTAAAAATTGAGATAAAGTATCATACCATGCTCTTGGTGCTTGTTTAAGTTTATAGAGTGTTTTGTCTAACATGTAGACATGATTGGGAAATTTCTAATCTTTAAAGCCAGAAAATTGCTGGACATACACCTCTTCTTGTAGCTTCTCATTCAGAATAACACTCTTCACATCCATCATGTACACTTTGAAATTTGCATGAGCAAGATAGGCAAGGAATATCTTGATTGCTTCCAATCTTGCTACTGGTGAAAAGGTTTCATCACAGTCAATCCCTTCTTCTTGTGAATAAATTTTTGCAACCAGTCTGGCGCTATTCCTTGTCACAGTACCAATTTCATCCAGCTTGTTTCTGAAGACCCATTTAATACCAATTATTGATTTGTTCCTTAGTTTTGGAACTAGTCTCCAGACTGCATTTCATACGAAATGATTAGGTTCCTCTTGCATAACGTCACCCAATTACATCTTGTAATGCCTCCTCAACCTTTTTAGGTTCAATCTTGGACAAAAAGTTGCTTACAAAGTGGGAGAATAGTCATAGTTCAAAGCACAGTCATGAGTTGAAACAATTCTTCGTGTCAGCCAACCTAATATGTCTATTTCTACCTTTCAACATTGGATGTTGATGTCAAAAGGGGGGAGAATAGTTAGGCCATGGGGAATAAAGAGTAATTCTAATGAAGACATGGAGAGAGTTATTAAAGATGTTAGCATATTGATGGTTGAGCTTGGAAGACTACAAGAAGCCAACAAAGCTAATAATGCAGTCATCACTTTTAGCATAACAGACTGGTACAATTGTGTTTACACATTTTTAATTTCAATTCTAAGTAATGTTGTTATAAGTTTTGGGTTTTGACATCATCATCAAACCTTGATTTATGCTTATCATTGATAATCATAAATAAGGGAAATTGTTAGGAATTATAGCATTTCATGATGATGTATAATACTTAGAATTGTTAGATTTGAAATTGTACTAGAAACTGATGATGTGTTATATAAACATCAGCAAATAAACTACAATTGGTTTTGTCTAAGTATTATCCTCCAATAGTGTAAACTGTTCATCAGTAAATAATAGACAAGTTAGTGGATTTATCCTCCAACAGTGTAAAATGTACATTAATGGATAATCATAGGATAAATCCTAAAGCAACCAGTCAAAGGATGATTATGTTCCTCATTGGATCAAGTATTCATCAGAGGATAACTTGTATCAAAGGATAAATGGCTATCAGCAGGTAAAATGTTCATCAGCAGATAAATGGTCATTGGTGAACAAATGTTCATCAGCAAATAAAGTTCTTCATCAACAGATAAATGACCATCGGCAAATAAAGTTTTCATTAGTAGATACAAAGTGGACTGGAACATAGCAAAGTCTAAACACAGTAGGACTTGCAGTTATAGATAAGAAGCCTATCAAGATCCATAACAGAGTCACGATCAGGATTGACAAGGTTAGGAAGCTGGTCTAAATCAAGTTTGGATTGTCAGAATTCATGTATATACCTTGATTCAGATCAGATGAAAAAGCAAGACATATCTCAAGATCTATCCGACAAAAGAACGACATCTTAAGATAGAAGATAAAGTACAATGTGGAAAAGAAAGATGTCGATACAAATCTCGATTAAAACAAGATACAGGAGATAAAGTAGAGAAAGATATAGATAGAGATAGTCATAAGAAGCTGTGAGAAAATACAAAAAAATATACATTATAGAATATAACATTTAGAAAAAGAGATAATTATTATTTAGTTCAATTCATTGTAATAACATAGCAAAATCTGAGAGATTTTTAGAAGCAACTTTTTAGAACTTGAGAAGCTATAAATTATTTTCTAGATTACAGTTGTTCATCATTGGACAAATTTAAGAAGTTGATATCAATAGTTTTTGATTACCATATTGTATTTCAGACTCAAAATCAATAAAAACTTCTATATTGATTGATATAATTGGTTGTGATTATAATTCAACAATTAATATACAGATTATATTGTGATCTTTACATTGGGTGAGAAATCTAAAATTTGTATTCACCCCCACCCCACCCCCACTCTACAAATACTCATCCGAGAATAACACAATTGGACCATCTTTTCACGCAAGAATGCACTAGCAATGTGGGACAACCAACGTTCTTCCAAACAAAGGGAGTGTAGCTGGGGAATATACCGAACAAGAAGAGTTGGAGGAACGAACCCAGAATATAGCATGGTATCGCACACCTACAAACAAAGGGCGTAACAATGTACAATACTTAAAGGAAGAGATGGAAGAAGCAATGCAAGAAAATATGAGGATATGGAGGCAAAATTCATACCTTCCACAAGCTTCTCACATGGATAAGACGACTTCACCTAGTCTACGGTAGAGTGTGCCAAGGAAAAAAGTTCCCAAAGGAAGCCACACGCTGCACACAATCATGGAGTCCAAGTGGAACAAATAAAGAGAAGGCCCATCTACCGAGGTGCTAGGAAAAAGAAACCAAGAAAGCCAAAAAGCAATTGAGGCACCTAACTCATGTGGGTTACCTTTGTTAGAGTGTATGCCCTAGTGGCCAATTATGTAATGATTGTGACACTATATTTATGTTATGTTTTGGTTAAATGATAATTTCTTTTATTATGTTTTATTTATTGCATTATATAAATGTTAACATAATAAATATCCTTAGAAGAATGATACTAATTATATGGATTCAAGTATGTGACTTGACTATGAGATCATATAAGTATGTAATATATCATTATTCTTAAATGTCCCTAGTCGAGTATCATTGTCAGTGGGACAACAATAATACATTGAGACTAGTATGTGGATTAACTGATGGCCATATCTCATTGGTCATAAATATATACGAGATATATTAAGTTGATACATAGGTACATGTTAGAGAACATTGTACTGGACAGACCCACCATGAGAATTTTACATGGAGCGTTATGCTATGTGTCATAACTAATTCTCATAGTGACAATGATGTAATGGTCCTTAGACCTGAAGTCATGACATTTCTACATAAGGAGTTTTGACATTATCAAAAGTCACCTTTAACCGGGTGGACGATAAAGGTGATTGTTGGATGCATAATGAGTTATGTGAGAAATGAAAATGATGTAGATGAAATTTAACCCTCCTATAAATTAGGGGTGATATCTATAGGCCTCTTGATTGAGTGAGACTATGAAATGCATAGTCATGCTCAAATAGAGATTTGTTTCATATAGTTTACTCATTGATCAAGAAAACTGAGATTAAATTATGAAGAGGATGACACATCCATGCCTTGAATTTAATCTTAGATATGTTAAAAGGATTAAGTTACATTGAAACATTGGTCACGAAAGGTAACGTCGAATCTATAACTTTATTATTACTTGGGTAACAGTGATGTATTACTAGATGTCACTCACTGTTTATACTTTTATAATATGATTTAAAATTATTGCCAACGTAATAATAACCTACAGGATCACACACAAAGAACATTCGTCAAGGAGATATAATTTAAATGTCATTGATTTTAATATATCAATAAGATTGATTTAATTAAATCATGACTTTAAATTATATATATATATATATATATATATATATATATATATATGTAATCTGTATGAAGTAGAGTCCTTTGGAAGGAAATACGAATATATATTTATTTGTACATATATATATTAATTAAGTGAGACTTGATTAAATATATATCTAATAAATATAAAATTCGGATTTTAATTCTCCTAATTAGATTAGGTTTTGGAATTACTCTATAAAAGGCTATATATATGATATATTAGTTATTCTCTCTAACTAACGCTTCACGTATTCTAAGAACCCTAGTCGCTCATAAGAGAGAGACTAGAGTTAAGAGAGATAGAGGGAAAAAGAGAAATACAGATCATACAGCTAATACTGTAACTCTCCTTGTTCGGATCGTAAGACGGTTCGTGGGTGTTCGTGAAGTTTAAACTTGTGATTGGTTGTAAAACATCGACTCTCCCATTGGATACCGTAGAGATGTTGTCCAGTTGGATTGCGTTAAAGATTTGCAGACGATCAACACCTTCACCAAAGCTTCAAATTCGCACTTTTAATCGGTAAAATCTTAAACTATCTATATTAAATTGTTTTGCATAGATCCTCAGGTTTGGGTTTCGTTTCGTTTTTGTTTTTTTTTATTCATATTTTTCCACTGCGTTTTATCCTACGAAACCCAACAACCTTCGCCAAGCATGGACAACATGTAAGCCTCCTTTCTTTCTTCACTTGAAGGCTCGATGTCGGCATGAAAATATCGTATAGTGGCTTGTCATGAGCATTTGCGAGAGGTAGAGTTAACACAATTTGAAGAGGAAATCACTCCCTTCTCCCATCTAGAGTTGTATTTGGAGGCTTTGCGAAGGGTCACCTCCAAGTATTCCATGAACTCCTTGTCTCCATTTGTCATGACGACTTTGGTGCATGGGGAAATGCCTTCTCGGAAGAGCTTGTATGAGGAGCACATCTTTGAGAGTTAGGGTTAGTTCCCCCCAAAACGTCAAGAATATATTGGTGCGGGGATTCCACCGTGACACCATCAAGTCAAATGTCACATTATCCCTAGAGATGGCTAAGCTTTGACATACTTCAATGTAACGAAGGACACCAACCTCCTTCAACTTGGAACAATGACCATCATTGTCAAGCATGGAGGCACACCAAGAACTCCACCCATGGAACTTGAATGAAGAGTCTAGAAAGAAGCGCAAAGGGGCATAATAAAATAGATTGTTTTGAGTAGGGAAGAAGGACAAAAGAAGATGAGGTGGTAGAGGCACCCCATGGGGGTGGCCTTTGCACCCTTATACTTAGCCAAATTTTGGCTAAGTTAAACTCTCTCACTACATGTTACACCCTACAAGTCACTCACAAAGTTCCCCAAGTGCAAGGTCATGTATGAAGTTTTCAAAGGCACCTACAAGGAGAGTATTGAGTAAGAAAATAAGGAATGGAGGGAACCCTAGAAGGTACCCCTACAATGGGTGACCTCTAAGGTCCTAGACTTAGCCAAATTTTAGCTATTTAAGCCTTCACTCTCAACATGTGTTTCTCAAGATCTTCAAACTCAAAATTCAAGTGTGAAAGCATTCAAATGACATTTAAAGAGAAGGAAACAAGTCAAGAAAGGAAATAGGGGAGAGGTCCCCTATGAGGGACGGTCTCTGACCCCATGCCTTAGTCAAGTTTTATCCATCAATACATGCTTTGAATATCTGTTGCAAACTTATTTGAGTGCCAATGTTTTTACTTTTTCTCTTGTTTTATGTTCTCCCTATTTAATTTGCTAAAAGCGCGCTTAGCTGAATATATCATCTTTAAGCTTTATTATTGTAGGTTATGTTCTATTCTGAATTTTGGTTTCTTTAGTGAAGTTTTTACCATGTTGGAACTATGCATGCTAAAATTTTTTGGGCCTTTTGATTTCAAGTTATCTTCGTATATTGCATTTCTGAGGTAAAAATTTTCTTTTAAATTAAATACTCCCTCACTTCCATACTTAAACTAGAGATGTATTTTAGATGGCATTTCTAAAATCTTAGAATTCAAAATTAAAGTAAAATAATTAATTTTAAATAATTTTGAGGTGAAACTTTGTGATGTGTGCAAAGAATGCTACTCCCTCCGTCCCAACTCATTCGTAATCTTTGACATTTCACAATTATTAAGGATAAAGTGAATAAAACCAAGTTTTTATCAAAATCTTTATATTTTTCTTCAAAATTTGTGATGGATAATGAATTATTTTGAAATGAGTAAAAGTAGTGGAAAAGTAAAAGAGTAGAAATTAATTTATGTGACATAAAATAGATGTTTAAGGGAAAGTTTGGAGAAATTATTAAATTAGAGATAAAATTTTCTATAAAAGGTAATATTACAAATAATGGGACATCCAAAAAAGAAAGTATCGCAAATGGATCAGGATAAAGGTAATATTAAATACAAACTTTTATACATTTATATTTTTACAAATTCATATCACAAATAAAATTATAAAACTCTCAATTTTTTGCTCATCGGTAGCAATTTTTGTTACTATAGAGTATTAGCAACCTGGAAATATTTTAGTGTATCTATTAATTCATCTTAAACTAAACTATTTTTATTTTTGATTATTGTGATTAATGGTATAAATGACTTGAATCTGAACGAATATTAATTTGCTCAAATTTTATTTTTTAATTCAAACTAATATCTTAAAAAAAAAAATTAGTGATAAAATTCTACTCTAATAGAATTTGGATCAATTATCGAACCAAATGACAGCAATAGTTGAGAAGTTGATACCACGTTCCCTAAATGCATGTTTTGGAACAAATTGGACACTAGCATACCGGCAACCTGGCGAGGCTATACAATACGTATAGCCTTATAACCACAAATTTAGTTAAAGTATATAATAAATTAAATCGCGTTAATGTTTGTTATTCTTATATTAACCGTTATGCTCCGCATACTACTCAATAACTTTTATCAGGACAATTAAACAATCCTTACTCCTTATGTCCAGTTTTATGCGTTATATTTCATATTATCACTTGTTTAAACATTGTCGCACAATCACTATTGCATTTAACGCACAAATTTAATTTTATATCTGTATAACATTTATTTCACAATCACTATTGCATTTAACGCACAAATTTAATTTTATATCTGTATAACATTTATTACAGAAAAGAACAGTTTTACATCAACAAAATGATTGTACCAATGACAATTTCTTAATACGCGTGACAATTAAATCTCGATAGAGGCAGTACATAGCATTCTTACTGAAATACTACATACTTTAAAATATCTCAAGGCTGTGCAGTCCAGTCCAATTGAAGCTTTTCTTTTCTTGAGTTGTAAAATGCCTTGAACTTTAAAAACGTACACAGAAAAGCTTTTCTTTTCTTGAGTTATTTACATTTAGCAAAATTATAAATAAATAAATAAAGGTACCGACCGTACCAAGGCAACAAATTATCTTCCAGCATACAATAATTTTGCTATAAAGAAGTAACAACGATTCCAGCATCCAGCATTTCATTGCCCAATAAAGAGATTAGAAAATCAGGCTGGCAAAGAATAACGAAGGCAGCTGGCAAATAGAAGAGCTCGATTAGCACAAATACATACTGGCACATAATCATTCATCGCGAGGGATGAAAAAGAAAATCCAAGCACTACCTTCCGAGCTTTTTTCTGTAGAATATGATGTTGCAGATATGCTAGGGCAACGGGTGGCTGCTGCTTCCTATAGAACCTTCCCAAAGATCGTTAAAAAGTTGTAAAAACAGACGGATGCAACATATGGATCAAGTATCTGTGAAAGCAGAAAAACTAACGGCAAAAGTAAGGGATGGAGCTTTTTGTTCTTTTTTTTCCTTTCCCGATGGGGGGATCATGATTAAATCACTTACCACAAACTAAAAATGTCAATGGACAACATATGTTACATTGGGATAATACTTGGCAAAACTTTCATCGCTAATAATACTTGGCAAAACTTTCACCACCAATGTAATAAGCGAAACAACTTTCAAGACCTCTTCATTACATCCTTCTACGCGTGTTAAAGAAAACCTTTCTACCTGCTCGTGTTCATTTCCATAACATTTTATTAGATTCCAATTATAATATTTATAGTGTACACGCAGAGACCTTTTACTGGGCTTTTGGCTTCTGAATCTTTACGTAAGGGAAAATACCAATGAAGTGCTTAATCTTCGGATTCCATCCTAGTTGCTGCGCACGACAGAACATTAGGAACGTGTTTGCATAATATGTGCTGAAACCCATTAAAACATGCCATAAAGCATGGCCTTGTGGGTTCAAATACCAGCGAGAAATGTCCTCGCAGAATACACGATCACAAAGCCAACACATGATACCCAATAACAAGGTGACAACATATAGTCTTGCAAGCCGCTTAGTAGATGTATCTTCCATATGAATGTAGTACTTGTACATCCTAGGGATACAGAGAAGACAAAGAAGCATATGATGCAGTTTAAAGCTGATCCCAAAACGGATTTGCGAATGAACCACGGCAAATACTAGGGCATACAGGAACATAATGGTGGGCATTGTACTCCGGTAATGCCAGTCTGGAGAGTAAAGTATGTAGATATACAAGAGCATTTCCCAAACCATTGGTGTTTCATCACCTTGCTGCTGCCTGATAATAAAGAGAAGATCAAGTGTTGTTCAAGTACCACAATAAATAAAAAGATTCTTTTACTTATTTCTATTTTACGTTACAATAATGAGACGACCTACCAAGTCACTCAACTTAGTAACCTGCAGCAAGTCGACTCAGAGACTAGCGACAGTGTGAGCACTCAAACAACTAGTTCAACGCTAGTACTAATAGAATGTAAAAGAAACATATGAGAGCACTCAAAAAACTAGTAAGCATCAAGTAATAGAATGTAAGAAAACATACGAGAATAAGTGATGTAAGACGAGCCCATGAAACATGAATCAGACAGCATCAGAGGCTTCAAAACTATATGAATTAGGGGCCCAAAAATAAAAAGCTCAAATGAAAGAAGATTTCATCTTTTTAGATTTGAATTGATCTAAGTTATCATATTAGACTCCAATATGATTTACAAAAGTCGTTTGGTTGTAAAATGTCTGTAATATTTTGATTTCATGCATCGAGAGAAATATATTACAGAATCTATGAATTAAGTTGCAAAAGAATTGTTGTTTCCATTTGCAATTGTCTCAAACCCTTTGGTGCATTGCCTGTGTGTGATTTTGGTATCAGAGCGCAGCTCCATCACCAAACTCTCCCACCACCATCACCTCCACCACCTTCAGCCAATCCCTAAAACAAATATAGATCAGCCAAACAGAGCCTAATTTTATTGTTTATCATCTCCTTTAATTAAAACCCGTCATCTACAACCAGTGACCCTAACTATTCAATCTCAGTTCAGAACATCAGTTCAAAGGCCTCAAAACCCATCGACCTTGATTTTATTTTTTACCCCTCCATCCCACGAAGAATTCAACCTCCGACTTTGCACTTCTTAAACAGGAGTTTGACTATAAATAAAATTACTGAAATGCCCTCTAAAGTTTGTACAGAGAAAGGGAGCGGATTTCAAATTCTTGAGTTCAAAATACTGTAAGTGGTGGGACTCCTGGTACTTTAATGTATGAACGATTATGTAAGTTGGTGTGATAAACAGGTATCTATTACTATATAGTATTGTTGTAGTATTTCAGCAAGGTCGTTTCGCTTTTGAAAACAATTTTATTAATTGAATCTTATTCAATCTCTAATTATCAAAATTAAAGAAATAATATCACAAATTTGATTATCGGAATGAAAAGTCAACCAGTGATCATCGCCATATATATAAAACATTTAAAAAATCATGTATATTTGTCAAAATTAAAATATCACAACAAAAAAGAATAAAAGAAAAAAAACTAACAAGATGATAAACAATTAAATAATAAAATAAATAAAATCTAAAATAACTAATGACAAAAATACAGCACCACAATAAAATTACTAAAAAAGAACAAAAAAAATTAAGAAATTTATATTTATTAAATAATTTTGATTAATATAAAGTAAAATATATTTAGTATTACGCCATGTAAACTATTTTAGATACTTAAATAACTTAAAAACTTGAAAATATAAAAACAACTTCAAAATATAATCAAATGAAATAATAACTTATTAAACGACTTATACCTAAAAAAATAAAATACAACCATCAAGTTTCAAATTTATAAACATAAAACTAGTGATATTATACACAATAATACGAATTAATGATCTCATATTTAATATAGCAAAAATTATTAAAAATTAGAATAATACATATTATAAACTCAATAATTTTAATCAATTCAAAAAAGAAAAAAAAAACTTGTGTTGTGAACAGGTTAGCAAGCTAGTTTTTAAGTAATTCAAACAAGGTGATATGCTAAAAAAATGTCGAAAATTTATGCAGGACATCCGAAAAAGAAAAGTATTAGCAATTTATGAGGGAAGGAGAGAGTCTTTTTCTTTTCTTTTTGTTTTCTGGGGTACAAAATCTTTCAATTATAGACCCTTAACATCACACCATCACTTTTGACCAAACACTGCCCCGTGATGCAAATCATTGCAACAACAATTCAGTCCAACCAATTCAAACCCAATTGACCCAAAACATATCAACTGCCACCCTGACCAACTGTGACCTCCTTACCATCATCTTGGATCACAAACCCAGAACCTTAACAGAGACTTCAACTCACTCTAGAAAGAAAAAAAAATCCACCAGAGTTAACTCACTCAATCAATATCGTTGTCAATAACCTCAATAGACGCCACCATCGTAAACAGTATCATTGACAATAACATCTCACTACCACCATTAACAAACATCATTAAATTAGCAATAGTGAACAAAAAAGTAAAAGAAAAATAAGAAAGAAGAAGAATATAAGCGAAGCCAACTCTTCTTTTGACATGTCTCTGTTCTCTCGTCACTATCTTCAACTCAATCTAGGAAAAAACCCACTAGAGCCTGACTAACCCAATTATCAATCTCGTTGTCAATAAACTCAACAGACACCACCATCAGCAGCAGCAGCATTGACAATAACCACACAGACTATCACCATTAACAAACATCATTAAATTAGCAGTAGTGAACAAAAAAGTGAAGGAAAAATAAGTGAGACAAATAATATAAATGAAGCTAACTCTTCCTTTGACGTGATGTCTCTATTCTCTCCTGATTATCGCTTACTTCATCTCCAACAGCCACTGCCTCTTCAGTCTTCTCTCTTAAGTAATAGGAAAAAAGTAACTTAACCTAACCTTAACCTATACCTGCCATATTACAATGATACCCGTCTATAAGTCCAACTCAGGTGTCAACAACTGAAACTGACCAATAACATGCTTCTAGTCATAGCTTCAACATATGCTCCAGCAACAGAAACAATTACTATTTTCCTTTGAAGCAAGGTTGCAGTTCAGCATACATTCCAACTATATTTATGTTATACAGCAGTGGATTCAGCTTTGAAATATTGCGCTCAGACAGTGCAGGGTAGCATGACATATATTATTGGATTATTGTATGATAATTCGACCTTTGAATTTTCAAAACTTTAAAATACATATTTATTTTTAAAAAATTAATACAAATTATCCTGCTAAGTTGGCTGCTTAGAAATTAAACATGCGAAGGGAATGAAAATAGAATCTTACAATTGCTGCAGAGTGGCATGGTATAGTGTGCTCCCAATGGCAATAATTATATTTGATAAATGAAGTATGCTGAATCTTTTCTCAAGCCGTTGTCTCAAGGCATTTACAAGACCGAAGAGTGCCAATAAGATGGTTGGAACATTCGAGATCGTGTTGAAGAACTCTGCAATATAAGAAGTGTGGACATAGTTCTGCTCACACCACTCAGTAGTTGATGTGACAGGGCCCCAAAAGCTTGATAATCCATCTTCCATTCTGCCAAAAAAAAAAAAGTTCGAATGGTTTAGTTGATCCAGCCAAGCTAATGATAATTGTGATTACCTACACAGATTGGACAGAAAATGAAAACCATCTAGCTAAGTTGATGATAAGAACATTTTAGGATCTTTTAAGTAATTGTCAACATAAACACATCAAGTAATTCAGCTATTAATGTAATCAAGAAGTATCAACCATATTAACTATTATGAATTCAATATAATAAACAATTTACTGGAGAAAAACAACAAAACATAGCATTGGCAGAATTTAAAAAGAGAGCAAAGACTAAAACTGATGTATTTGATCTAGTAGGATCAAACACAGGTTGCGAAAAAATAACTTTAAGAAGATTTCGTAAAGAAATTAATCACCAGAAATCAACACTAAAGGATCAATTTGTTTAGTTTGCTTAAAAAAATTAATCACCCGCAAGCTAAACAAATCAGTTGTGAAAGTATAAAGGAATTAACCACCAACTTTCGAATAAACGTAAGTAAAAACTTGCAATTTTATTAATCAAAGTCTCAATCTTCCATACATTATGAACAACTATTTATAAGCTGAATAATCAAGAAACCTAATCCTAATTGGAAAGAATATTACAAAGGAAAGAAATCTAATCTAATAAGGAAAGCATAACAAACCTATTTTAAATAGGAAACAATTACTGAAACAAACATGAAAAATAATAAAGTATAAGGAATAAAACAACTGTACATGTCAGTCGATAATTGAGTGTCGGAGACTAATTATCTCCTGACGGATAAAATACACTATCGAAGACTAAATCATCCCTTGACGAATGAAATAGGATGTCGGAGACTAATTATCCCCTGACGGGTTAAATTAGTCTCTGATGACTAGACTAGTCTCCGATGTACAACTTATCCGCTGATGATGATGTCAGCCGTATTCTTCAATGTGATACAAGATCCGTTGATGACATCATCCTTAGTCCCTGATGCCTAAACATCCCCGGACGCCAGAAGCATCCCCTGACGCCAGCCTCTGATGACTAACTCTCGGCTAAGTTCCGAAGTTGCTTAACTCAATATTAACAAGTAAAGTAACAACAAGTTGACAAGCACTTCCTAACCAACATCCCGCAAATGCCTTAATAGAAAATAAATCTAATAATATTTCCTTCCAAGCAAGAAAATTTATTCTACCTCTGTCCATTCATTTGGCACCCAATGACTCCAACGGATCAAAAACCCAACTGACCAACACAAATAGGAAATGATAGTGTTATACACCACACACGGCTCCACAATCCACAAATATTAAATCAAGCTTTGTAAAAAGAGGACAAAGAAGGGATTTAGAAGAGATCTAGATCTAATCCATCTCCTACATCTTGACAGGAGCAAAATATGGATGAACAATGTGCAAAAAGGGCTAATTGAGCTCTTAAACCTTAAATAGATGCAACCAACTTCAGAAACCTCAAATCACTCATGAGGCAAGTATTCCGAAATCACATACTTGCAACATTGTGAAGTGAATTGGACTATTGAATCCCACTTCCCATTTAAAAAAATAATGACGTGTTTGCTTTATCGTTTTGGAGTGGACTCATTAATCTGACTGAATAGTACTACATTTGAATTGACACACAGGATTGGATTAAATTGTCCATTTAAAAAACAATACCCCATTCCATTTGTTTGCAAGATTATGCAGGGGATTGGTCTATTTAGTTCCATTTAATAAATAGTCCTGCATTTGTTTAGCTAATTTGGACCGGACTAATTAATCCTACTAAATAGTACTATGTTCATGGGGTCGAACTACATAGTCCCTTTTAAAAAATAATACCCTGTACAAGGGATTAGATGAAGGGGAGGAATTCCTTGGGTTTCATAAACCAGTCTAAAAGGACTATTATTCCTCGGATTTGTAATGCACGCACTCCTTAAAATTTCAACTCCTCAAATGCAACAGGCCCACAGCTATACTTTTTTAATTTGGTCTACATTTGCCCCTTATGACTAATTTTAACCACAAAAATTAATCCATTCAAAGCATAGATCTGTTCGATTTTCTCATAAGAGATGGATGAGGTTCCATACTCTATTATGGGTATTTTATTGGACTCAAAATTTTGAGACTCCTACGCTAACTTACGAAGTTTAACCCACTGAAATGATCATGCTAATCATAGAGACCGTCATAATGCATTGATTTTTTAACTTATCTAACTTGGTGCTCTTCTTTTCTCTCATGAGCTAGTGCATAAGTGCTAATGACAAAGTAACACAACACAGTAATACAAGCAACAGTTTTACCTAATTACATGTAAAACACTAGAAGCTAGTCTTATATCAAGTCATCGTTAAAAAAAATTAAATATTAAAACTAAGCAGCTTGCATTCATTTAAAAAGATCTAGAAGATAAGACTAAAAGTAAAAAAGGAAACAAAAAACAATGTTACTATTAGAATCCATATCGCGAAGCACAGGAAATTTTGAATACCACTACCAATATATTAACATCAGCAAGTAAGCAGATTAAAAAAGAATACAAGACCTTGATTTCCACATACCATTCCCAAAATCTCAAATAAATTTAAAAAATCGAAAGCAAAACTAGCATGGGTAAAATAGAAGGAAGTGAGAGAATGATTACCATCCACAAACAACAAGATCTACGTTTTCCTTCAACCCTGGTAAGCTTTCTCTCTTTACAAAATTCTCCTCTTCTTCCTTCTTATATCTCTCTCCAGTTGCAGATCCCTGCCAATTCTCTGTTTATCTCGAAAATGGGAAATCGGAAAAAGCAGGTGACGCCTCTAGACGGGTTCTACAATATTATTTTGATCATTTTTTTAAGAATATTTTATGAAAAAATTAGAAATAAGCGGCGGACTTTTTTTCGTTTTTTGCCGCCTGCTTTTATCTATTTTCACTCACATTTCGTAGTTTTTGTTGTTATTGAGGAGCGTTATAAAAATGTATCCTACATTATTGCATATGTATATACATAATACAGTAAATTTTTATAAATTAATATTCAATAAATTAATAAACTCTTTAAATTAATAATTTTATCATTTTTCAACTTGAGTCAGTTATAAAAATTACAAATTTTGATAAAATAATAAAATAATAATTTTTCGGGAGATTTCTATATAAATATATATTTCCAATAAAAGTATAAATTAATAATTTTTCAAAATTACAAATATACCTAAGACAATTTAGGAAAATATGATTCTAGTGTTGTTTGTTTTTTCTTATAATTTATATGTAATTAGAGCTTATCTCGAACTTTTTTTATTACATCCAAAAATTATGATATTGTCCTTTCAAATTGCATTAAAAATTTGTAAAGAATTCTAGATGCAATGAATACTTCCTTACGCATAACTAGTTCCAAAGAGACCGTATCATCTTTAGCATCATAAACGTTATTTTCAGAAATTGTTTCCACAATAGCCTTATCTGAATTTGCTATATTTTGCGGTGTTGAAAACAATTTGCATAAGCATCATTGTCTTTATCTTCATAATTTTTTATTTTATTTATATAGTATATTCTCTAATCAATATACATTAAATGTTTTTAGTATAAATACAATGAATCATATTTAATTATAAATAAATAAAATGTAAATTTTGATTAATATTATGTACAATAAATTTATTAACAATGAATTTTTGATATAATTAAAATCCAAACCTCTATAAATTAATAATATTGGAACCCTAGAATTTTATTATTTTAGAGAGGTATTAATTAATCAATAAATTAATATTTATTAATTTATAGAGATTTTACCATAATAAAGTTGAATATTAATTAAAAATCTTTATAAATTAATAAATATTAATTTATTGATTAATTAATACTTCTCTAAAATAATAAAATTCTCAAATCTCAATATTATTAATTTATAGAGATTTTACTATAAAATGTAGATGATAATACATGCATGACACATTGAATCATCAATTATCTATATAAGAGTGGGGTCATACATCCATCCGATCCAAATTCACTTGTCCAAGTTTCAAGCAAAATACCAACTCGATTATTTTTTTGTTGTTTATTATGTAACGACTTAACCTTATTTTTAATAGTTTAATCTGTGTTTGTAGCTCGTTTTGGTATTTCTTAAATATTTTATTTTATTACTAGTCGGTTACTCTAAATTTTACTTTGGCCCAATTTTTTTAAAGAATATTTTATGAGAAAATAAAAAATAAGTGACATACATTTTTTTCGTTTTTCAATAATTGCTTTTATCATTTTTCATAAGTGATATATTTTTACTTTTTTGGTTTTTCACCGATAGAAATAAGTGACAAACACTTTTTTCGGCCTTCACTTATATTTTGTAGCATTCATTTTTATGGAGGCGTGTTATGAAAATATATTACATGTGTACATACATGATAAAATCTATATGATAATATATGCATGACACACTCAATTATTAATTATCTACATAACAGTGGGGTCATACATCAACTTAAACCAAATTCACTTATCCGGGTTTCGAACAAAATACCAACTCGATTATTTTTTGTTGCTTATTATGTTTTTGTCTTATTAACAACTTAACTTTTTTTCTTTTCTTTTTTTGTTAAATTGGGAATGAAATAGAAAGAAAAAAAAGATACATAAATAACGAGGGGTATACCCCCGGCCTACTAGCATAGGACGCTAACTAGGGAGACAAACCAACACAGGTAAACAGCAAGCTAAACAGAGCAAACAGATCAGGAGAGGTAAGAAAAAAAAAACAACACTAAGCAGGAAAAAACATCTAACAAGATTACAACACTATAACCAAGAGGACACCACTGTTACAGCAAAGACAGAGAATCGAACACCAAAGCAATAAGGAAGCATCAGCAGAACAAAAAATTCATCACTGTAGCAACATAAGCAGTCATGCAGCATTGCAGCAGCATAGAAGTCACTAAACTCAGCAGAGAAGACACTAAATTTGGAGGACAGCAGCAGCAGACATCACTGCAGCAAGCAACATAAACTGTGCAGAAAAAATTGTAGCAGAAAACAGTAGCAGCAATCTGCAGCAGAAATATCATTGTAGCAAGCAAATTGGAGCATAAACTGCGCAGCAACAATATGCAGCTGAACACAGAAGCAGCAATCTGCAGCAGAACCAACATTACAACACTGTAGCAGCAGACCAGCAGCAACAATTTCTACGACAGCAGCAGCAAATTTCAATACACTACATTGCAGCAGCAGAAAAGGCACTGATGCAACACCACTGCAGCAATCAAAATGGGGTATAAACTGCGTAGAACGGACAATTACAACAATAACATAGAGGCACTTTCAGTGCAACAACCACAAAGCACCGAAACTACATCAATGTAACAACATTCTATAACTAATAGAATTAAAGTAATTTCCAATTTGCAAGATTAGGTGCAAGTGTAGAGTTTTAGGAAGGCCTTTCCAGCTGTGTAACTTGAACTTAACTGCGAAAATACAATCCTGAGCAACATAGAGTGCAGTATGCCCTTAACCTCCATGCTTTCTATGATTTCTTTCAAGCCACACTTTGTATATTATAGTTACAAGGCATAAATGGCCGATGAGCTTCGCCTCCACTGTGAGATTAGTATTGTCCAGTTGAGCAATGTAGTGGTTAACTTAACTTTATTTTTAATAGTTTAATATGTGTTTGTATCTCGTTTTGGTATTTCTTAAAAATTTTACTTTATTACTAATCAATTACTCTAAATTTTACTTTTGCCCACTTTTTGCTCCAAAGTTTTTCTTTCAATTAATAATAAAAACATGTAGCACAAGTTTCGACAATAAATTGTTATAACGGTCAATATAGGATATGCAGAGGAATGAAGTACATATAAGATGAGAAAATATTTTCATTACTATGATCACAATAATACTTTATTTGCTCCCTAAATAATAAATTATATGGCGAAGATTTAGTATAATATTATAACTAGCGACAAAGCTCATGCTTAGCATAGACAATTGTAATTTTATCTTAATTTTTTTTAAATGTTAATCAATTTATACAATAATTAATAAAATAATAATAATATAAATATTTTATTTGCTTTTTATTAGATTTTGATTTAAGTTTAAACATGTTTGAGAATAATTTTAATCATTTATGTTTATATTGCTTAAAATATAGAAATCTTTTGTTAACTATAAAGTATTTATACAGTGTTTCTTTTCTAATAATGCGTTAAAAAAAAATTCTCAATATATAGTACATCGCATGTTCCACAAAAGAGTCATACTCTATTCTACAAAAGAATTTTATTTTAAAGTGAAATTTAGTATAAACATTTTTGTTTTATAATCATATTGTTTATAAAATTTGTTATTTTAATATTTTCATTTTATCATCAATATAGTATTAGAAATGAATTTCGCAAAGAAACTTATTATTTGTAAACTTCAAACATGTAGCTTTAATATTTGGGGGGGAAACTAAAATTATTCAATATAGTTATTTTTTTATTTATTAGAATGTTTGCTGCATAGAAATTCATACGATGCATTTAAAGTATAAATACTACGAAGTACTTGAGTTACTTCTTTTTTCTTTTTCTTTTTTCCATTTTTTTGTTTTATTTTGATTTTATATGTTAGTTCATTAAAGTATTTTTTTTTACACAAACTTAGATTTTTAAAGTGACATATACTGGTATTTATAAAATAAAAATAAGATCATATCTATCATTATAATTACTACGTAAATGTTCACAACCTTTATCTATTAATTAGAATTGGAATCAAATATGTAAAGTTATAGTTTTGTAAAGTTAGAAAAAATGGTTCTTTCTGAAATTTTGCACTCCCCCTTCTCCTCTCTTGAAACCCTATGTTTTCTTCCCACAGCGCCCCCGCCCCCCCCCCCCCCCCCCACCCCGCCCCCCACAAATCCCAACCAACCTTCAGATGCCCCTTCAGCCACCCTTTCTTGATTTCCCTCTTCTTTCAGACAATGGCTCGGTCTCTCCTGATGATAACCTGGCAGCAAACTCCTTTGTTCTTAAAGTTGTCCCAATGTTTGACTCTTCTCTTTCTCTCCACTTCCATCCATATGGTGTTGATAGCTGAGGATGACAATAGCTCAAAGAAAGGTGAGTTTGTACTTGATTCTTCATCTACTCACACAAACGAGGTGCTCGTAGCTGCTACCCAAATTTTCAAAAACGACAGGGACATTGCAGCTTTTGAGCGTACCAAAATTCAAGACTTGGAAAACTTTATTAAGTCCTTGGGTTGGTCCTTAGACGATGTTCATCAGTTCTCTCAACCCAGATCTATTCCTACGAAATCCCCAGTTATTTCTACCAGCGATTCATATGCAAATGCAACTAGTAAGGCCCCTCGAAGGTCTCTGATAACTCCAATCCGGGAAATATAGTTGTCGATGGTGGTTTTAAATTGAAAGGTAACATTTACGGAGGATCGATGATAACAATTTAACGGTCCGTTTGATACAAGGAAAAGAAATTTTGAAAAATATTTTCTAGAAATCAATTTCTTAGAAAAGGATTTCTTATCCAATATTCAATTGACAGACTGAAAATCAATTGGAAAACATTTTTCTATGTTTGATTAACGGTCCTGAAAATATTTTTTTTTTCTTTTCTTGCTATTTGTACCTAATTTTAATGAGTTAAAAGTGAGTCTAATTTTTTTTGTTTAATCTTTATCTTAAAATTAAATGCAAACATTTTGAGACATAAATATAAGGGTACAATTTTTATCTTTTTTTTATTTTTTTATACATATTATGTAGGAAACACAAATCTACTTGCTTACACTTATTTTATATCATGTGACGTTATTTTTATACAAATTACACATGCTATTATAGACACACAATGATTTACTCAAATACTTCAAATAAAAAAATTCACTGTAGTCTACCGTATTAAATCTAAGAATAAAAAAAGAAGAATAAATTCGAAATAAGTTCATATTTCTTAATAAAATAACAATCTCATACGTCTTACATAATATTAACAATCCAAAATTTCTTAAATAATAACTAAACAAATATCAACGGTATTGATCGTTGTGGTGTCGGATCACGAAAATTTTAATTCATGCTACACGAATATTCTCACTTTTCACCATGAATGCCTTGGCTAGCCTTTCATTTTCTACCAAGTAATCAAAGACACTTGCAAGAAAAATCTCATCAAATCCTTTTGTCTTCATTACCTCTTTATAAAGATCTCCTATGCATAATTGATCTTGTGAAAGTTTTTTTGATTGCAACCGCAACTTCACTAACTTGTTCAGCTACCTCTACAATAATAGAACTCTCATCTTCTCGAGCTCTCTTGCGACGAGACTTTACCGTTAAGGAAGGAGCACTTGACGAAGTTTGTCTATCCTCTTCAATAGGATTGGAGTCAATTTCTTAAGTTTCAATGTCAACAAATGACTTTGAATAAGCCCCTGTTGCAATGTCTTTTCCCACAACAAGTGCCAAATCTCCATACATATCAATTTTTTTGTTCAAATATTTTTCATGATAAGGATGAGCCTGCAACAAATAAAAAGATTTCACATATATAAATACTAGAACTTGGAGATCTAAGTTCAACAGAGAAACGTTTGTGTTCTTTGTCAAAACTAAAACACAAAAATGGAATCAATAATAATACATAAGTTGGTGAATATGACATCAAAAGCTCTAGATATTGAAACAGGTTCAGCTTCATCAATCTTATGAGAAGCTAATTTCAAGTAAAGCACATGGAATACAATAGATACAAGTCAAACAAACAATATCTAAATTTGGTTAGAAGATAACAACACACAAAAATGTATGTAAAGATACTTATATTTTCTTACTATAACTTCGACATCATACACATTCTTATCGCAGACAACCATATGCAAGTTGTGGTTCCATCCCATTCCACTTTTATCTTGAATCTTGCATATGGTTGTCCACGTATTCTTCAAAGTTCTCAAATGATTTTCAACATGATCTGGGGTGCATTCACATCCAAATTTTGCACGAACAAGTTCAACAACTCGAACAAATGATTCGTTCTTGAATGTGCTCGACGGCTTATTCCCTTTGCGAGTTTCATCGGCAAGTGTCTCAAGCATTAGGCGCTCCATTGGTATTGTCCACCTAAACTGTTTGCCCTTGCAATTTTTTGTCATACTACAAGTTCACAAGAATTTATCAAAGTGCATAGTAATAGATAAGTTCAAATCTGTAGGAAAGTAATCAACTTTATTTAATCTTTCTAATTACATAGCTGACATTCAACTAATAACTACAATTTAGAGAGTGAATTAAGCATCAAAATCAAAATCAGCATTAACAACCCACATCAAAATCAGCATCAACAAATTGCATATAACCATAAAACTGCAGTCTAAACATCAACACCTTTTTGCAAATCATATATTTATTTCACTCTAATATTTTTGTGCTTGATGTCTTTCTCTCCAACTGACTTGCATCCAAGTTCACATTGCATTCAAGAAAATGTCAAGAGAACTACTAGGATAGAAGATTCCAGAAATTCACTTAAACACAAAAGTAGAACTGTAGGGAGAAGAAAAAGATAAAAAGAGTCATGACATTTCATTAATATAGAGTTGACAGTAACAAAAAGATATCAGAACTTCAAGAACACATTTGAAAACTAAAAACTACTTTGAAATTCAAATAAAAAAAAGAGTAGAAATACAAAGATTATGAACTAAAAGAAAATTAAATAGCTATAATTTATTATTTATATAGTCACTCCACATCTGATTTGTAAGACTATCCCTTTTTAGTGACCATTCTCTATTCTCAATTCTCTCTTCCTAGTGCGTTTTTTGGATTTTATCAACTTCATTTGAAGTATCATTAATTTTAGCTTGAAGGATTATATCGTCAGGATCTACTCCAACTATGTAGTTATGTATGATACAACATGCGAAGATAACATTCACTTGAGTTTTAAACGAACAATGTGGCTCGGCATCTAAAACTCGAAAACGTTTCTTTAGAACTCCAAAACTTCTCTCAATAGTCATTCGCAAGGATGAATGACGAAGGTTGAAAAGTTCTTTTGTATTTTGAGGTGGGTCATTACTATATTCTTTCAAATGATATCAAGCGCCACGATAAGGAGAAACAATTCCAAGTCGTACACCATAACCAACATCACCAAGGTAATATTTTTCTAAAATATTATAAAGACACTATCAGTGTAATATACATCATAAATACAGTAAACTACTTATATCTTATTAGGTATTAAAAGTACCTTCAGGAATATCAAATCCTTTCGATAACGCATCAGTTAAAATACGAGAGTCGTGTGCACTTCCTTCCCAACTGGCTAATACAAAAGCAAATTTCAAATCAAAATTTACAGTAGCTAGGACATTTTGTGTTGTCCCTCCTTTACGACCACGAAATTTTCCTTGCATTTCACAAGGTACTTTTGCACGAATATGTGTTCCATCTAATGCTCCTACACAATCCTATAAAATAAACTTAGGAGTCAATTACATGATCTAAGTGCAATGTTATGTTTTCTAATAACATATAGAATTCATTTAGAATATGTACCTTAAAATAAGGATAAAATCTTTGACTATTATGTATTTTTGGATGAGTAGTATCGTCCGGTAGCTTAACGACGTACTTATACATCTTCAGATTAGCTTTGAGAACAATCTTAAAGTATCTATCACCGTCTCTGTAGATCGATAGAATCTTCCACTAACCACCCGAAATCTTACATTGTGTCCAAGGATATGTAAAAACATCATCACTTGCTCCTTTATTGACATGATTCCATCCTTAGGTACTAGTAAATTGTAACTAGTGAGAGCATCACAAAGTCCAAAAAATGTTGATGGTTTCATACGAATTTGATTTGTGCAATGTAAGTTGCTTTTATATAATATGCTATGTATATATTTTTCCCTTGCAACTTCTTGGCTGACACGAGGCTCTCTCGGTATATAATTATTGTCAACAATATGATTATCAACAATTATAATACCTACAGACATGACTGATGCTGCAGCACCCAATACAACAGCTCATGGTATCATTCATCTAGACAAACTGAAACAATTCAACAAATAAGTAGAGTTTACTCCAATAATAATATAGTGAATAGAGCTATTAATAATTTAGTCTTCCTATAAAGAAAAAGCATAATAGAACCCATATTAACCAATGATTGTAGATACAACAACAAAAAAAAAAAACATCACCAGAATCCTACAAGTAACACAAACTTCAATAATCATATGAAACCCATATTAAAAAGAAAATAAACTTTAAAAATAAAAAACTCATATCAAATATGACAATAACCATTATAATTTTATAACACAGACGTCAAAGAAACAAAATCCATCGGCCTTCATTGTTAAATTTTGACTTCTAAAAGATATTGTCAAAAATTTTTGATTATCAATATATAACGAGCCAAAATCCTTTAGCCTTTTTACATTGAACAACAAACATATACTCATCTCAATCTCTTCAATTTTTGAAGAGATGAAATCTGATTATGTAGAAACAAAATCTCGCAAATATACTCCACATGAATCAAACACATATGAAGATGAAAGAGATCTGAGAAGATAGGGAAGGAATACTTACAGGGAAGAAGATCGACAAGAGAGAGATGACAAATCGAGTGAGGAGTGAGGAGCCATGTTAGATATAAATGATGATGATGATGTTTAGAGAATAAATGTGCAACTGTAAATACTCAAGGTATTCTATAAACCTTAGTACATTTGCACGAGTTTTGCATCCACTGATGGATGACTTAGTCATCAGGGGATGAACTTCACTGCATTGGGTGAGTCATCAATGTTTACTTAAACGGACATGACAGTGTCAAGGAATGGCTGTTGTTATTTAAAAAGATAAATATTTCGCACAACAAAACATTCCAGGAAAAACCAACAAAGTATTAATGATCAAAAGGATAAGTATTTTTAAGAGGCATCAGTAAGAAGAACACATCAGGGGAAGCCTAAAAATACTATATCAGGCGATGACACCATCAGGGGAACCCGTCAAGGGATGACCTCATCAGGGGATGACCTAGTCAGGGGAAGCCGTTAGGGGAAGGCATCAGAAATGACCTCGTCAGGGGAACCCATCAGGGGAAACACTCTTGTGTCCAGACTTTAACGACAAAATACCTCCTGATGAGTTTGGAGATAGCTAAACATGACTTTGGCGATAGTTTATCTCGTGACGAGTTTGGCGATGGGTAAAAAGTGACTTTGGCGATAGTTATTTTTATCCACCGACGACGAGTTTGGCGATGGCTAACATTGACTTTGGCAATAGTCAGTTTTATCCACTGACGACGAGTTTGACGATGACTTAACTTGCCCGACGAGTTTGGCAATGACTTAGATTGCCCGACAAGTTTGGCGACGACAAAAGATCAACTCGTCAGTGGAACTCTTCTGATGTGAGCATAAACAAGAAGGAAACAGATGGTGACGGTGAGCTCAGACTTAGGGGTCCATTACTAGATCCAAGTCTAAGAAGTTTGAAGCAAACTTGTCAATTGCAACAGGTTTGACACTTGAAGAGTTTCGGGCATTGGGGCTATGTTTAGAGAACTATGGAGAAGGAAAAGAGACATGGACTTAGCCAAATCTGTGTTATGATCCTTTACAAGGTGTTTATAATTCTGTTATTACTTTGCTTTCAAAACTAGAGCCAAACACATTTGAAGCTTAGCCGAGAAAGCATCAGGGGATGTCGAAGAAAGCATTAGGGGATGCGAGAAAGAGGCGTCAGGGAATACGTTATAACTTCGGAGACTACGGGCGTCAAGGAATATTTAGTCTCCGACAATGCAAATTTACCCGTCAGGGGATAGTTAGTCTCCGATAGTGTAACTTGCTTGTCAGGGGATAACTAGTCTCCGATAGTCAAAATTGACCGTCAGGGGATAATTAGTCTCTGATAGTTCAAATTATCCACAGACAGTTTCAGTTATTATTTTTCATGTATTTTATTTATTTTCGTATTTGTTTTGAATTTTGTTTCCTAGTTTTAATATGTTTGTTAGTTTTCCTTATTGGGTTAGATTTCTTTCTAATGTATTATTCTTTCCGATTAGCATTAGAGATCTTAACAGCTTATAAATAGCTGCTCATATTGTACAATGATGTTAGTTGATTGATTAATAAAATTCAGAGTTATTCTGCAATTTCTTTTTGTTTGTGTGATATAAACAAAACCCTATTCGTGTGATTTGAGTAGTATTGAACATGTGATTCGTTCAAGAACCTTAAGTCGACTTCTTGTGCGTACATCAACAAGTTGATTTGAGCTATCTGAGGCTGTAGGCTTAAACACCCTACATCATATTGGTATTAGAGCAAGGCTTGACGTTTGGAGTGAGAAATCAAGGACGTGTGATTTTTCTTGTTTTCTAGTTTCTTACGTAGAGAATATTCTGGTGCTTTGTGTTCGAATTTTTATCAAGAAATGTGTTTGATTGTTTCATTGAATTAAATATGACTGATTCAAGTGGACACGATAATATTGGATATATGAGATTACCTTGTGGAGCAACCTTACAAGATGCAAAGATCCATCGGTTGCAAAATCAATATGGAACAATGACCATTCAATTGGATCGACTGGAAGAGATGATGGCCAGATTGTTGGGACAAAACAACAATCATGCACGAGAAACTGATGGTCCAGAACAGGAGCACAAAACTGATGATTGTAACGATCAACATATTGTTCGTGAAAGCCATTAAAATATAAAGCTTAAAGTTCCTTCTTTCACCGGCAGTAGTGATCCGGTAGAGTTCTTGGAGTGGGTTCAAAAGGTTGAAAAGATCTTTGAATTCCAAAACCACACAAAAGAACGAAAGTACAAATTGGCGGCATTGGAATTCTCAAGTATGCTAGCCTTTGGTGGGATAACCTGGTTGCACAAAGAAGGCGAGATGGGGAAGAACCCATTGTTAGCTGGCGTGTCATGAGGAATCTGATGAAGAAGAGGTTCGTTCCTGATTATTATAAGTAGGAGTTATACTTGCATCTGCAAACACTTAGATAAGGAGGGATGAGTGTTGAAGATTACGTGAAGGAGTTTGAATCCTTGAAATTACGATGTGAATTGGTTGAGCTAGAGGAGCAAACTATTGCTCGTTTCTTAAGAGGATTGCGACAAGAGATAGCAGACACGGTTGAACTAAGTCCGTATGTGATTTTTGAAGATGTTGTAAAGCTTGCTGTGAAAGTGGAGAGACAACGCAAAGCCAACACAAACAAAACGTACTCAAGACCAAGTACCAACACTAGTTCTTGGAGACCAGAGGACAGGAAGACTAACTCAAGTGGTTCCAAGAGTAAGGGCAAAGAGAAAGTGGCGGATAGTATGGGGAAAAAGGATAAACTGAAAAAAGAGTTGAGTAACATTACTTGTTACAAGTGTAAGGGGTTAGGCTATTACGCCATGGATTGTCCTAACAAAAAAACTTTCACTATACAAGAAGTGAGGGAGGCATTTGCCATGGAGAATGCTTATGTTAGTGACTCTGAACATGAAGAAGAGTATGATGATGATTGCAAGAGTCAAGAAATGGAGTGTGATAATGGAGAACTGCTAGTATTGAGGCATCTACTTAATACCCAGGTAAGAGACGAGGCTGACCAACATGAGACAATCTTCCAAACACTGTGCACAGTGCTGAAAAAAGTATGCAACTTACTCATTGATGGAGGGAGTAGCACAAACGTAGTGTCAAATGAGGTTGTCGAAAATTTGCAACTCAAGACAATGAAGAACCCAAATCCATACAAGCTTCAATGGATCAATCAAGACAATGTGGTGAATGTTCACAGGCAAGTCATGATTTCGTTTTCAGTTGGAAACGTGTATAAGGACGAAGTATTGTTTGATGTAGTACCACATATGGACGCATGTCATATACTTTTGGGTAGGCCTTGGCAGTTTGATTGCCATGTTATTCATGATGGAAAGCATAACCCCTATGCTTTTCACAAGGAGGGCCAAAAGATCGTGTTAAAGCCGATGACACCCAAACAAATTTTGGATGATCGGAAAGCTAGAGCTAAGGCGAAGCAAGCATCTGAAGTGAGAGGAACAAAAGAGTCACTACTAGTAAGTACACATGAGGTGGAAGAGACTTTACGAGATGGTGGGGCTGTCTTATTGTCATTAACACGTGAAGTGATGAATTTGAGTTCGATGATTGTTAATCCACGAATTCAAAAGCTACTTGATGAATTTAAAGTATTTTTTCCCGAGGAGTTGCCTAAATGATTACCACCAATCCGAGGCATAGAGCATCAGATCGACTTGATACTGGGAGCATCATTACCAAATAGAGCAGCCTATAGATGCAATCCAGAGGAGGCGAAGGAATTGAAAAGGCAAGTTGACGAATTGATTGAGAGAGGATACGTTCGCGAATCAATGAGTCCTTGTTCAGTTCTAGCATTGTTGGTATCAAAGAAGGATGGATCAATGAGGATGTGTGTAGACAGTAGCGCAATCAACAAGATAACTATTAAATATCGTTATCCAATTCCTAGACTCGATGATATGCTTGATGAACTACATGGTGCTATAGTGTTCTCAAAAGTTGATTTGAAGAACGGGTACCACCAAATTCGAATGCGAGAAGGTGATGAATGGAAAACTACATTCAAGATCAAGCACAGGTTGTATGAGTGGATGGTCATGCCATTCGGATTGTCAAATGCACCAAGCACGTTTATGAGACTTATGAACCATGTCCTACGTAGGTTCATTGGTAAATTTGTGGTAGTATATTTTGATGACATCCTAATTTACAGCAGCAACATGGATGATCACTTATATCACATCTACGTGAGGTGTTTATTGTCCTAAGTGAAAATTAGTTGTATGCTAATCTGAAGAAGAGTGTATTTGCTCAAGACAAGTTGATATTCCTAGGATACGTCGTATCTAAGAATGGAATAGAGGTGGACAAGGAGAAAGTAAGAGCAATACAGGAATGGTCAGAACCAAAATCCGTAGGGGATATAAGGAGTTTCCATGTGTTGGCGTCATTCTATCGAAGATTTGTGAAGAACTTTAGCATGATTGCATCGCCTATGCTAGAGTGTCTAAAGAAAGGGGGCGAGTTCAGATGGACACAAGCTGCCCAGGAAAGTTTCGATTTGCTGAAGCGGAAGCTTTGTGAAACACCTATGCTAGCATTGCCGAACTTCAACAACACTTTTAGATTGACTGCGATGCAAGTGGCGTTGGCATAGGGGATGTCTTAATGTAAGAGCGCAGACCAGTGGCTTATTTCAGTGAAAAACTAAGTGGGGCGAGTCTGAACTATTCCACTTATGAGAAGGAATTCTACTCACTTATCCGAGCTCTAGAGACTTGGCAACATTACCTCTTGCCCAAAGAGTTCGTAATACATACTGATCATGAATCCCTAAAGTACATTAGGGGACAGGGCAAGCTGAATCATAAACAAGCCAAGTGGGTTGAATTCCTAGAAACTTTCCCATATGTGATCAAGTATAAGAAAGGAAAAGGGAATGTTGTAGCTGATGCACTCTCTAGAAGGTATACCCTACTATCATTGCTCAATTCTCGTTTATTGGGATTTGACTTGATTAAGGAGCAATATGTGCACAATCCTTTCTGTGAGAACCCAATAATTCAAAAGTAAAATTTTGAGGATTATTTATGAATTTATTGTCCAGTAAATATATATATATATATATTTTTACGGTTACGTGTACGTAAGGGTTACGTAATTCATTACACACACGTTCATTAATATTTATAACGAATGTTATATTTTTAATTATTGCGAGACGATAAATTGTGACAAGATATTTATTTTAAATTTACTAGATGTTAATTTTGATAATAATTTTTATAAACGCAATTTTTTATTTCGCCGAGGCGGATTAATTTTTCGGTTAATGCAATAAATAAATGCATAACCATTAAAAATGTAAATTAGTGAGTAATTAAATTTTTACTAATTACTCCTATGGTAAATAATTAATTTACATCAGTTACAAATGTTAATTACCATGCAATTAGTATGCAATTAAGGATTTAAAATTCAAAATTCAAAATTCATTAATGCATTTATTAGTATTGATTTGTGCCTTGATTTCCTACCTAGCATTGCTACTAGAAATTTTTACAGCATTCTCTCTAACATATTATCACAAACTCTCTCAAATTTTAGGAGCTTTGAAGTTCTTGGGTATTTTGAAGTTTTGGAATTAGTTTTATTAAACCTTTTTAAGAGGTAATTATTCTGCACTTTAATTTTGTTGTCAAATAATTTTTCTGATTATACCACTGCGAAGATAATATTTTTCAGTATGATTTTAATGTATTGCACTTGTTCATATCATTTATATATTGAGAGATATTAATTTTTGAAGTTTAATGAAAATCTAAATAAAAAGAAAACCTTTAGCGACGCTTGTTCATCCTTTAACAACGAATTATTCATATAGAATCCGAAACTTTAGATCCCTATTTCGTCCGATCTATAGTATGTTAATTCGAATAGAATATACCATTAGATTCCTTATGATTATAGCTTAGATTTGTCATAAACAACTTCAAAAATGGTTGAGTATTTCGTAGATCCATTTTCGGACTTTTAACCCGAAACTTTGAATCTACTTAGAATGCGATATAGTTCATGAAAATCGAAATAGATGATATGTATGAGTTCCTTGAGAGCTCTAGAATCATTTCCATATATGATTCGTCAAAAATGGTCAAGATTTGAGGATTCACGGCTTTGCCGCGAGCTTCGCTAGTTTTAATGGCGTGCTCGCCCGCGGCTGCCTCCAAATCAAGATCCGTCAAGTTTCAGGCGGTGGCATCAAGCATAGGGGGGTATTTACCTATGCTAAAAGTCACGGTAATGGCCATTCCTCGAATCCATGCGTGTATGCATGCATTTCGGGATGACCCGTGTGTTGCCTTCGCCGGAAATCTCGTCGGCGGCTACGCACGGCCAGAAACTGTAGTTTGTTGAAGGTGATGGGTTGACCCGGTTGACCCAGATCCGACCCACTGTTTCGACCCGGTTCGACCCACTGTTTTGACCCGAATTTTGACCCGGATTTCAAAATAAAATTTTGGACTTTGATCCAATAAATTTTACCCACTTGGTTTTAAAATTTCAACCCACTTTAAAAAAAAATTATTTTTGACACAATCCAAGTTTTCAAAAATAAAATAAACACTTACATATTTTTTTTAAAATATTAATAAATGATTTTTAAATAATTAAATATTAATTATTATTTAATTTGAGTAATTAAATAATAATTAATAAACGATTTTTAAATGATTAAAGATTAATTATTATTTAATTAAAGTGATTAAATAATAATTAATGAATGGTTTTTAAATAATTAATGATTTTTAAATGATTAAATATTAATTATTATTTAATTAAATAATAATTAATAAATGTTTTTTTAAATAATTAACAAATGATTTTTAAATGATTAAAGATTAATTATTATTTAATTAAATAATTAAATAATAATTAATAAATGGTTTTTAAATAACTAAATAAATTATTTAAGTGTAGATTAATTAAGAAGTAATTCTTAATTAATTAAAGATCAATTATTATTTAATTAAAGCAATTAAATAATAATTAATGAATAATTTCTAAATGATTAATAATAATCATTTAAGGCTTAAGATGATTAATTAATATTTATTAATTAATCTAAGGCCTCCTATAATTATCGAGGACCTACGAGTGACGTTTAATCAAGTCTACTAATCTCTCGGACTTCGATTCGATTTCAACCGAATCCCAATCTTACGAGTGACGACATAAGTAGTTAAGTATAGACTCGAGAATTTCATGAACACTTCACATGAACATTTATCATGTGTATTTAAGTGGAGATTTCTCATATTATTATCTGTACATGTTTTACAGAATTATCTGCTTTCACGAGTTGTTTAACCTGAGTTATTCTAAGGACCAAAGGCAATTATATCTTCACTCTTATGATTATTTCAAGATAACGCATGATCAATTGTTTCGATATGCGTATGATAGGTTATGAAATGATATGCATGTACATATCTCTTTTATATTCATGACAAAGATGTTTTCAAATGATTTATATTTCAAACTAATGCGTATAATCAATTCTTCGATATACGTATATGATACTGATATTATGTTGATATTTATTCAAAGTTAAGTAACGTATGATCATTCGATCCGATGTACGTGAAAAATGTTGTACTAGAACCAAGTACTTCTTGGGCGGTTATTAGCTGTTTAAGTTCGCTAATACGTCAAAGTAAACCCCATACGGATATAGAAGCCTTATTCTTCGCCCCATACTTGTGAAGTATATCCGTGTGGGTACTGGTTACGTGGATGCATATGCTTGTCATCCCTGACATCCCGTGCCTATTATAGATTTCTGGTTACGTGGGTGCATATGTCTAACATCCCTGACATCCCGTGACTATTATGGTAGGGAACGGAAACCGAGGCATCGGTAAACGAACCCTTGCAGACAAATATTTCTGCACTGACTACGTATGTCATTATGGTTATGGCAGTCAAACGATCAGGTTGGCCACCTGGTATATCGTTTGATGGAGATCTATTCAAGATTCTTTCAAGAAAAGGGTCAAATCCCTCGTTATCACTCGGGGACCCTAGAAACTATTTTTTTTTCCAATTGTTCAGAGGTGATGACATTGTTTTCGTCCAAACCTCATAAACACTTAAGCCAGTTCTCTATTGTTCAAGCCTACCCAATAGTACTTGATTATATACTTGCTGAGCGTAAATCGCTCATGTTGCTATTATATTATGTTTTACAGGTTACGGCGAGAAGGCCGAGTCATCCAATAAAGGAAAGGAGAAGATGACATATTGAACGCTTCCTATAGATGACATTCAGGGATAGCGTAGAATATGTAATAATAACAGAAGAGTTTATTGTAAGACCGTATAACTTAAGACTTCCGCTGTTTAATTACTCATTTATGAATAACGTAATAGAGATTCATTATTTATCTCTTATTTAATATTATGCATGCTTGGATGTATTAATTATCTTTTGTCAATTATTGATGGTGCCCGAAATCTGTTTTATGATTTTTGGGGCCGTCACACTTTCTGTGCTAAAATATTTGAAGATTGTGGAAAGGGTGCGAACGGACAGTATTTTGTACATGATGGTTTCCTTTTTAAAGGAAAATAAGTTTGTATACCAAATTCGTCTCTACGAGAGCTATTAATTATTGAAGCACATGGGGGAGGACTTGTTGGCCACTTTGGTGAGGGAAAGACCTTGGAGGCATTTAAAGAACATTTTTATTGGGCGAGCATGGATTGAGATGTATATTGGATTATTGAGCGATGTGTTACATGCATAAAAACAAAAGCACATCAACAACCACATGGACCATATATGCCATTGCAGGTTCCAAATCACTCATGGGTTGATTTAAGTATGGAGTTTGTGCTGGGATTACCACGGATAGCAAGGGCCAAAGATTCTATCTATGTTGTTGTTGATAGATTTTCAAAGATGGCACATTTTATACCTTGCCATAGAACGGATGATGCTTCACATGTGGCTGATCTGTTCTTCCAGGAAATAGTGCGTTTACATGGTATGCCAAAAACCATTGTAAGTGACAAAGATGTGAAGTTCCTCAGTTATTTCTGGAAGACTTTATGGCATAAGTTGGGAACAAAACTGTTGTTTAGCACAGTCAGTCATCTGTAGACGGATGTGCAAACCAAAGTGGTCAACCGAACCTTGGGAACTTTATTGCGTGCGTTTGTGGGAAAATCCTTGAAGGATTGGGATGAGAAGCTTGCATATGTTGAATTTGCTTATAATCGCAGCGTACATTCTGGATCTCGGTTGTGTCCGTTTGAAGTCTCCTATGGCTTTGCGCCATTGACTCCATTGGACTTGCTACCAATTCTAATTGAACATGCAATTAATTTAGAAGGCCAAGCTAAGGCAGACTATGTCAAGAAGTTGCACCAAGAGGTCCAAAAACGGTTGCAACGAGCTAATGAGGCTACATTCGACGTACAAAGAAGGGAAAGAAGAGTCATATTTTTGAGGTAGGTGACTTGGTTTGGATCTACCTTCGTAAAGAACATTTTTCCCTGAAACGTAGGTCTAAACTGCAAAAGAAAGTTGAAGGACCATTTCGAGTACTTGAGAAGATCAATGATAATGCATACAAGATTGATCTTCCGGGCGACATTGGGGTTTCAGCTACCTTTAATGTTTCAGACTTGATCCCTTATGTTGGCGATAACTATGAAGAAGATTTGAGGGCAAATCTTTTCTCACAAGGAGGGGATGATGTGGGCATAAACAGGAAGGAAACAGATGGTGACGGTGAGCTCAGACTTAGGGGTCCAATTACTAGATCCAAGTCTAAGAAGTTTGAAGCAAAATTTCGGGCATTGGGGCTATGCTTGGAGAACTATGGAGAAGAAAAAGAGACTTGGACTTGGCCAAATCTGTGTTATGATCCTTTACAAGGTGCTTATAATTCTGTTATTACTTTGCTTTCAAAACTAAAGCCAAACACGTTTGAAGCTTAGCCGAGACTTGGCCGAGAAAGCATTAGGGGATGCGAGAAAGAGGCGTCAGGGAATATGTTATAACTTTGGAGACTACGGGCGTCAGGGAATATTTAGTCTCCGATAGTGCAAATTTACCGGTCAGGGGATAGTTAGTCTCCGATAGTGTAACTTGCTTGTCAGGGGATAACTAGTCTTCGATAGTCAAAATTGACCATCATGGTATAATTAGTCTCTGATAGTTCAAATTATCCACAGACAGTTTCAGTTATTATTTTTCATGTATTTTATTTATTTTCGTATTTGTTTTGAATTTTGTTTCCTAGTTTTAATATGTTTGTTAGTTTTCCTTATTGGGTTACATTTCTTTCCAATGTATTATTCTTTCCGATTAGGATTAGGGATCTTAGCAGCTTATAAATAGCTGCTCATATTGTATAATGAAGTTAGTTGATTGATTAATAAAATTCAGAGTTATTCTGCAATTTCTTCTTGTTTGTGTGATATAAGCAAAACCCTATTTGTGTGATTAGAGTAGTATTGAACGTGTGATTCGTTCAAGAACCTTAAGTCGACTTCTTGTGCGTACATCAACAAGTTGATTTAAGCTATCCGAGGTTGTAGGTTTAAACACCCCCCATCACCTTTGGTGGATAACAAGCAGGTCATAACATTAGTGGATAAGGAAGCACTAATCAAGACTCCATCAGGGCTGACATCAGTGGATAAATGAAACACTGATCAAGTCTCCATCAGGGCTTGACATCGGTGGACAAAGAAACACTGATCAAGTTGCCTTTAGTAACTTGTCATCAGCGGATCTAGAAGCACTGATCAAGTCGACATCAGAGCTTGTCTTCAGTTGATCATTATGACCTAACCCACACGTCATCAGGACTGACATGCAAATCATTGATATTTGACATGAAGCTAGGGGTATAACTGGAAAGATATTCCTTGAAGTTTGGTTAACCAATAACAACTCTCGAGCATTAATCACATATATAACATGGGATAAAAATGAAGCAACAAAAGCAAACAACAGTCTAACACACCACTCCTAAAGGACATTGATGTGACATAACTGCGGCTATGTTAAAACTTGAAGCATGTCCAGCACATGGTTTCACCAACTATTCTGCTATACATACTGAAAGAGTTGTTACACGGAAAACTAAGCGAAGAAACAACAAGTCACACAACAAACACTTGAAGGAAGCTTTGTAATCGATCTAGAGAGAAATATTCAAAACAAATAAGTAGCTAGTGAGTGTGGAAAAAGAAGCTGTAATTTTATTATAGAGAAGCTGTAACTCGTTACAGAATTTGTAGTTGATTAATCACGTTTGTGATTAAACAGATTTCTAGAAAAGCACCAAGTTTTAATACAACTATTTTAACTTGAATGCTTGTGTGTTCATCTTAATTTCGTTATAGTTTTTCTGGTGATTGCAGCTATTCCAGTAGGTGCTAACAAGTTTTTACAAAGGAGCAAAAAGTTTATAGTGTTTGTATTCAACCCCCCCTTCTACAAACACTTGAGCTTGTTCTGCTCCAACAATTGGTATCAGAGCCTACTAGCAGATTACACTTGCTAAAAGATCTTGATCTATGGCCAACAAAGCTGGAAATAGTAAAGTCCCCATGTTAGAAAGGAGCAAGTACTTCTTCTGGAGACAATGCATGATAGTTCATCTAAGAGCAATCGATGATGAATACCTACAGATTCTAGAAGAAGGCCCTCACGTACCAAAGAAGCTCATTCCTCAAGAAGTGGTGAATTGAGTCAATGTCCCTGAAAGATTAGTCTCAAAGCCTACTGAAGAAATGACTCCAGAGGAAAGAGAGAGAAAGTGAAGAAAGATTTTAAAGTCACAGGTATTTTTTTTTTGTTAAGTTGGGTATAATATAAAATGAGAAAAAATTACAAAAGTAACAAGAGGCATGCCCCCCGACCTGCTAGAACAGATAGACTCTACCTAGGAGAACAAGAAATAAAGTACAAGCAAATAGCAGACAGCGGTAAACAACAGCAGCATACAGCAGCAGGAAAACAACAGCAGTAGCATACAACAGCAGGAAACAGCAGCAATAGCATACAGCAGCAGCAACATACAGCAGCAACATACAGCAGCAACAAGACAGCAATAGCAGCATACAATAGCAAGAAACAGCAGCAGCAACATACAACAGTAGCAGCATACAACAGCAGCAACATACAGCAGCACCAGCATATAGCATACAGCAGTAGCAAAACAGTAGAACTAGCATATAGCATACAGTAGCTCCGCTGGCCAGAAGCCTCTGATGAAAGCAGCAAGAATTCTCCTGAAACAGCAGCAGATCCCCTGACGCCTTCAAACCAAACCGCTGGCCAGCAGCCCCTGATGGAACTAATTGGCCAGCAGCCCCTGATGGAATTTGCATTTGCCAGTAGACCCTGATGGAATTGCACTGGCAATAACCCTTGATGGAAACTTCCCCTGAAGCTTGGCTGGACATCCCCTGAAACAAGAAGAAGTATCTCTTGATGCAAGTACTCAACCTGTTCTAGGCAAAGTTACTCATACCCTGACCCCTGGCAGCGTAACCCCTGATGCTTGTAGTAGATCCCTTGATGCATGCAACATATCCCTGATGTATCCCCTGACACGAGTAGGGCTTCCCTAGATGGACAATAGATAATCCCAGATGTAGGCACGACGTCCCCTGACATGTAAGTTATCTCCTTACAGCTCAGGGACTGTTTTCAGGCCAACCTTTGGTAGCTAAGGTAGAGATGTCAGGGTATCCCCTGACGCATGTAGGTGATGCAGGCACGACATCCCCTGACATGTCAATTTTTCCGGACAGCCAATGAACTGTCTTCTGTCCAAATCCCAATGCAATATGACATCCCCTATAGCAATCCACAACCTTTGACCATGAGCATTCAAGCTGATCTTCATTTACCATATTATTAATGAGCAATTCCTTAAAGTAAAAAATTCCGACAACAAGGAAAAAGGTCGCTAAGCTTGTGGAATTTCCGAGAGCTATGCAATTTACTTTGTACAATATTAACACAAGTAGATGACAAACAATTTCCAGGTGTAGGAGTTCTATGATGCATCCTAGAATTCCTCTCACACCAGATCTTGTAGACATAGACAGAAAAGACAAGACGTTTGATGTAAGACCAAAACTTGTGGTTTGTGTCCACGAGACAGTCTTCCAAAGCTTGATCCCAATCTGTCCATTGCTGGTTAATGCCCAGAAGATGTAAAAGCTCACCGAAGATCTTGTGAGAATACCTGTAGGAAAAGAACAAGTGATCCATAGATTCATCAGAAGAGTTGCACAAATAGCAGGGAAGAACATATCTTGGAAGGAGCTGTTTGTGGAGACCCAGCCAGAGAATGAAAGAGAACCGAGGAATATGTAGAGGGTGCCAAGCTATTTTCCATATAGGGTTTTGAGGGCTCCTAATTCTGATAGAAACCCAAATGTTACTAACTTTAACAGAGTTGATTTCACGATCGCTCCAGGAAATAGTATTGGAGCAATTATGACAAATAGGAATTGCAAAAATTTTTTGTTTACGATTAAGGACAGATACATGGTAGTTCGCTGGGAAGCACCATAGGTTATCGGAGATGATTGTGCGTACAAGGGAGTTAAAATCAAGCTGTAATTCCTGGACAAGAGGATCGTTTGCCTTGTAACACAGAGGGGCCAGATCACACCACGGGTCTTGCCATAGCAGAAAGGAGTTTTCCATTTCCAAGGTTATATTTTAAGTGTTTGAGGGCCAGGGGGCGTAAATTTAGGATTTTCCTCCAACTCCAAGAGCAGTTAGAAGGAATTTTAGAGGTCCAAAGCTTGCATTTCTGTAGGAATGTACTTCGTACCTACTCCACCCAAAGGTTCGTGGAACGAGGATTAATAAGGGAGAGAAGAAGATGAAGCTATTGAGCTTTGTTCCATTCCTCCACCTTTTTAATACCAAGCCCTCCCTCCTAAAAAGGTAGGGAAACAGTAGACCAGGCTATCTGTGAAGAGCTAGAACCCCTCCAGAGAAATGACAACAGAAGTTTGTCAATTTTCTTAGCAACATACTTGGGAAAGAGAAACATTCTACTCCAGTAAGATTGAATAGCAAAGAGGACAAAGCAAATAAGTTGTCTTCTACCTGCAAAAGAAAGAAACTTGTTAGTCCAGGAATTTATTTTCCTGGTAATCAACTGGATAAGGGGCTCGCAGTCAGAAGCTGAAAGCTTTTTTGATATAAGCCGAACACCGAGGAACATGACAGGCTCTTTGGTGACTTGCATTTGGGTTAGGACTAGAATCTCTTGCAAATATTCAAATGTTACATTGCAACAAAACAATTGGCTTTTTGCTACATTCCGTCGAAGACCCGAGAGAGAGGAGAACATGTCCAGAGCATGGAGAAGGATTTTGACTGATGATATTTCACCTCTGCAAAAAAACATTAGATCATCTGCAAAAATGAGGTGGGAGATTTTCTTAGCTCTCCAGTGATGAGAGAAAAGCGGATCCACGATTTCCTTTGCCAAGATCAAACTGAGCACCTCCATGACAATGACAAATAAGTATGAAGATAGAGGGTCACCTTGACAAATCCCCCGTTTACCTTGGAAGTAGCCGCACAGGGAGCCATTGACTTTAATTGAGAACATAGCTGTGGTAATACACGATTTTATCTAGCCAACAAATTGAAAAGGAAAGTTCATCAGCCGCAAAGTATCAAAGAGAAAATTCCAATTGACCAAGTCAAAAGCTTTGCGAAGGTCAATTTTTAAAGCACATCTAGGTGGCCCTACTTCCCTGTGGTAACCTCTCAATAATTCTTGAGCAATAAGGATGTTGCCACCAATTTTCCTACCTTTGACAAAAGCGGCTTGTTCTGGAGAGATTAAAGTTGGTAGGACCCTTTGTATTCTATTAGCCAGAATGTTGGAGATATACTTATAGAGAGTGTTGCAACAAGAAATAGGTCTGAAGTCACCCATAATAGTTAGGTTTTGAACTTTAGGAACCAGAGCAATAGCAGTAGCATTAACCTTTCTTATCATCGAACCAGTATTGAAGAAATGAAGTACAACTTTTGTAAAGTCATCACCGACAATGTCCCAAGAGTGGATGTAACGACCTGAAAAATTTGTTTATCTATAAATAATTTATTTATTTATATTGTTCTTTTTATATATTAACATGAATAATTAATATATCATATTTTTGAATGTCTAAATATTTTTGGACCCATTAAAGGGGGTATTTTTGTTTGATTGTTGATTGCAAGGGAAAACAAATGATGTTTATGTTTGGTGACCTCCGTAATTACTTGAAGAAGCTTTGCGTCCAGACTAGTTAAACCTCATAAAGGACTTAAGAGCCTAAGTATGATGACATCATTGTGTACGTATGTTAATTTGATTAATAAGCTGCTTGTGTGTCATCAAGTGGATTAAACGTATGTGCATGAAGGACAACAGGCTTATTACTTATGCTTAGCTGTTAAGAATCATGATGAGCAGCCGTTCTACCGTCCAGATTAACCAATCATTTTATTTCACAGCTTAATCTCAGCCTCCTATAAATACCTCATTCGGAGGAACATTTTAATCTCTTTTCTAAAAATTTCTCTTCCAAAGTTCTTCCTTAAACCAACTATCTCCATATAATTTCAAGTTCTCTTTTCTGGGTGATTACTTCCAAACCAGCTGTGATTTCTTTCATCAAACCAAGAGGTAAGAATCTTATGTTCTTCTCTGTTTTCTTCTTGCATAGCATCCGTGAGTATGGGTTGTGTGTGCTAAGTCTTCAGGAAAGAATAAAGCTTTTAAATAATCTGTTGTTTTATGAAAAGAAGCTTATGCACCACAGAACGAATGATTATGTATCCTAGGTTTGAGTTCGTTCATTCTGAATATCATTCTTGTTCTTGAAAGATTTTCCATCGTAGCAGAGATAAGCTCTAATGTTAGTCTTTGATGAGATGTTGTTAGTCTCTGATGAGATATTGTTAATCTCTGATGACGTCATCCTTAGTCTGCGACAGGCTAAGTTTAGTCTCTGATGACGTCATCCTTAGTCTCCGACAGGCTAAAGTTTAGTCCCCGATGACGACATCCTTAGTCTCCGACAGGCTAAGTTTAGTCTCTGATGACGTTATCCTTAGTCTCCGACAGGCTAAAGTTTAGTCCCCGATGACGTCATCCTTAGTCTCTGACAGGCTAAGTTTAGTCTCTGATGACGTTATCCTTAGTCTCCGATAGGCTAAAGTTTAGTCCTCGATGACATCATCCTTAGTCTCCGACAGGCTAAAGTTTAGTCCCCGATGACGTCATCCGTAGTCTCTGACGGGCAAACAATGTTAGTCTCTGATGATGACGTCAACCTTAGTCTCCGATGAGTTAAGATGACGTCATCAGTCTCTGATGAGTAAATGTTAGTCTCTGATGATGACGTCAGCCTTAGTCTCCGATGACTTAAGATGACGTCATCAGTCTCTGATGAATAAATATTAGTCTCTGATGATGACGTCAGCCTTAGTCTCTGATGAGCAAAGATGACGTCAACAGTCTCTTATAAGTTAAATAGTCTCTGACGAGTGAAATTTTACCCGATGGGCAACCTCATGCCCTGATAACCATTTTCTAATCTGAATAGCCATCTTTTAAGTATGGATTTCTCATGTTATACCCACAATGATGTTTTACAAAAACCTTTTGCAACCAGTATAATGAATTTTAGCTAAGGACCAAGGCAAGTATATACTCATTCCACTTTCTTTTCTACTGATTACGTAGAATCACTATTTCGATTTACGTAAATGAAGGATGTTAAAGCTTACACATGATGATGATTTTATTCATGATTAAGTAATGTACGATCATTGATCCGATGTACATGAAAAGATGTTATTGATTGAGCTATATGTTATTGGGTGATAGCTAGCTGTTTAAAGTCACTAGCACACCAAAAGATGATGATGATGGTGCAAGGGTGTTGCAGTCGTGAACTTATATGCACACCTGAGCAGCTTCCGTATGGGTATATAGAAAAATCATCGGCTGTCTACTATTAATTGTTGAGCACACCAATGTGTTTGGTAGTCGCTGTTTTTAATTGTAGAGGATGCCAATTTAAAATGAGAAAATGTTTTCAAGAAGATATACTCTATATGGGAAGTTAAAGGGCTGTTGAATACTTTTGCCTGGTATTCTGGCCAATGATGATAGAGAATGATAGACCGAGGCAAGGCATCGGTAATCAGATTTTTTCGTAGACCATATGCTTTCTGCAAGTGACTACGTATGTCAAATGATGAATCAAACGACCAGGCTGACCAGCTAGGATGAAATTTGATTAAAGGAAGTCAGATAATGATCAGTCTGGTCAGGTGATGCATTATCTGATGAAGAGAGGGCGAATCATGAATTATTGAAAGAGGGTTAACCCTTGATATCACTCGGGCACCCTAGATGATATATGTTTATTGATAATCATGAGGTGTTGGCATTGCTTCGCCCAACCTCGAAGAATATTAAAGCTTTTGTATTATCTGTTCTTCTTGCTTATGATTATATACTTGCTGAGCGTAAACGCTCATGTGGAATGCTATGAATGTTTTTCAAGTTATGTCGTGAAGGCTGAGTCGCCTAAGAGAGGGAAGGAGAGAATGGCATAAGAATGTTTAAGTTGTAAGGCCTTATGAGCCATCTAAAGTTTTGTTTCCGCTGCAGCTTGTTTATTTTCAAGCTTTGAGGCTTTGTAAGATGATGTGGACCTTAAGATTTATAATGATATATTTGAGAATATATTTCTCGCATGAGTGTTGTAAATGCTTGGCTGTGTTGTTGTTGTGTTGTTGTGTGGTAGTTTTTCTAGTGCAGCCCAGGGTTCCAGCCTGAGGTTCTCTAGGACTGTCACCGAAATCACTGACAGTGTCTGGGGCCCGACTCAGGGGATTTTCGGGGGTGCCACAGTGGAGGAAAAAATTAACATTATAACTATTGGGCCCAAGAGCTTTGTTTCTTTTCATACTTTTCAGAGTATTAAAAACTTCATCTGCAGAAATGGGATTAACCAATTGAAGGGCCAAATCCTGAGGTAGAGATTTATCGATGAACTTTTGAAGAGTCTCTATCCCCGGGTAGGGGCCTGGAGAAGTACCTAGGAGCTCTTTATAATAATCCACTGCTACCCTCTTAATATCATCTTGTTCGTGAAGAGAGTTACCTAGATTATCATTAAGCAAAAGGATTTTGTTTTGGTTCCATCTATTCTGCAACTGAGCAAAGAAAAACTTAGAGTTCTTGTCCCCACAGTCAAGCCATTGAACTCTTGATTTTTGCCTTAGGATGCTTTCCTCATTAGCCATTGCGTCCTCAAGAGCTGCAAGAAGAGCCTTTTCAGTATCAATATTAGACTGATTGATATCAGTTGGAGACTGTTGTAATCGCAGTTGAAACTCATGGAGGTCCTTTCTAGCCCTTACAGAGGACACCAAGTTCTTACGATGTTCGGAGTTTAGCTTGATTAACCCTTTCTTGGTGATCCTCAATTTTTCCGCAAGAACAAATATAGGGGACCCTTGGACTCGAGTGTTCCAGGCCTCAGATACCACACTACTAAAGCCATCTAGATCCAACATATAGTTGAAGAATTGAAAGGGTTTAGAAGATGGTTTGAATTTAATACCTGTGTTAAGGATGATAGGAGCATGATCAGATAAGCCCCTGGCCCCAAAGGTGGCGTAAGAGTGAGGCAAGTTAGAAAGCCAACAATCATTCCCCAAGACTCTGTCAATCTTCCTAGAAATCGAGAAATGCGCTTGACCATTCCACCAAGTGTGATGCGGACCAACCGCTCTAATATCAGTGAGATTACAGTTAATCAAGCAATCTTTGAAATCATACATCCCTGCATCATAGACCCCCCGTCCTCCCCAAGCATCATCCAAATTGAGGATGACATTGAAGTCCCCAAGCACAAGCCAACTGCCCCGCGTGCTAGCATTGATAGTGCATAGATCTACCCAAAGGGATTTCCTTTGCGAGGCCAAGTTGAAAGCATAAACAACAGTGACCGAAAACACAGCCTTCGACTCAAGATGCAGGAGGCGGCAGTGCATAAGTTGGCTAGTACTATGCAAAATAGAAACTTGTACAGTACGGGGGTCCCAGCCCACCCAAATTCTGCCATTTTGATGGTGGCTATAGTTATGAAACCAGTGCAAATGTCTATTAAGCTTAGAGGCAATAACATCTGCTCTGTGAGATTTAACTCTAGTCTCCAAAAGACCCACAAAGGAGATGCCATTATTCGCAAGGAATACTCTAATATCCTCTTGCCTAGAAGATTTATTGATGCCCCGAACATTGTAGGAATTGATCTTCATCAAAAAAAAATTAGAGAGGGGGAAAGTTATTTTTTCCCCCCTACCCTTTTTCTTCTTGGAATAAGAAGTTTGGGAGTGGGGGGGGGAGAGGGAAAGAAGGGCTATTCACATGACTGATGGAATTAAATCATGATCTTTAAGAGCTTTGAGCTCCATTTCATCTACCCTTTAAGTTTACCAAGGAGTTTGCTGTCAGGAGGAGGAAAAGAACTGCCATCAGAGGAACCTTCACCTGGGTCCCGAGCATTCCCCAAGTCTATGCTTTTCTTTTTAGAGACTAAAGTCCAACCTTCATTGGAATCAGATTGAACCACAGGCTTACCAACAGAGAGAGGACCTGAAGAAGATAATTTGTTCACAAGAGGCTCTATAGGGGAGAGAGGTAATCCAGCCATAGGAAGAGCAGCAGTGGATTTATTAAGTGTCTTTGGAACCAAGACAAAGCGAGCTTTTGGGCATTTTAGAAAAGAATGCCCAAATACTTTACAGGTGGGGTAGGAAGGGGGTCGGTTTTGATATTCAACTGTTACAGTAACAAGAATGCCTACAGTATTATCTTCATCAATGGTAACAACAGAGACATGTTTTGGCCAAGTAGATGCAACATCCAATTCAACACAAACTCTCGCAAAGGGCATGGGATCCAAGATCTGTGTGGTTTTGTCTAGGAAGAGAGGTTTACCAATTCCATTCGCAACATAGCTTAGACCTTTAGCTGTCCAGTAGGAGAGTGGAACATTATGGAATTTTACCCAAACGGGGGCCTTGGTACAACATTCAGTGTTGGTAGAAAATCCCTCCTTCCAAGGCCTGAGAACTAGCAATTTGTTATGGATATAGTATGGCCCCAATGCTAAAACATTGTCCATGTCAGCCACCATATTGAAACAAAACATATAAAAGTTTTGGTGGGTGAAAATTTGCTTTAAACCAAGATTACCCCAAAGTTTCATTACAATAGGAGCAACAACATTATAAGGAATTCTAGATTGGAGAAAGTGGCCCACCAAGCAGGTTTCAAATTGTCTAACACCTTTGTTTAAAACATCTACAGGTGCCTTAACAAGCACTGTTCCATTTTCCAGTTGGGGGGGGGGGGATATTGGAGGGTTACAGGTATAGAAGACTCATTACCCACAATATTACTCCAAGATTTAGTCTTATCATGTTGCAAAAGCCCCAGATTGGGACAGGGACTAGCGGGTAAGGGTTGGGGAGGAGGAATGGGTTCAGAAAGAGAAGGGGGAGCAGCAAGAACACCGATCTCAGAGCAAGGAAGAGGGCTAGGAGTCCCAAAGCAGCCTGCTGAAGAGGGCTTAACAGAAGGCTTAACAGAAAAGGGCTTATTAGGAAATATACCTAGAAGAGAGAACTGTAGAACATCAACTAACGACCAGCCAGCAGAGTTGAGAAATCTGGTTAGGGCTTCATTCTTCCTGCGCTCATAGACAACAGAGTCTCTATCACTCTTAGAGACAGAAGCAGCAGCAACAAAGATATCTCTAGAGTTATCAGAAAAGGAGTTAGGCACAAATTCTCCGTCTTCAGAGCTGGAATCCTCATCATCAACAGAAACAAAGTTAATGGGGGGGGGGGGGGGGTTGAGAGGGGTTAGACTCTACCATCGGTAGTATTTCAAGAGGGCCAGAGCGAGTAACAGGAGCAATATTCGCCCCCACTGATCCTGGGTCCATGAGGTGGAGAAGATATCAACTAAAACAGGTGAAAGAATAGAAGGAGGAAGAAGATGATGAACAGTAGAAGGTGAGAAAAGGAGGGAAAGTTTAAGGGGGGTTAGAGAGAAAGAGGAACATTTCTATATAATAATGGCTTAGACGATGATATGCTGAACAGTATCGTAAATCTTACAATGTCTAAGTCTATATGGGATACTATCCAGATCTTATGTAATAGTACAGAAGATGTGAGGGAGAATAAACTGTAGCTGTTAACACAACAATATGAGTGGTTCACAATGAAAAATGGCGAAACACTCACTGAAATGTTTGACAGATTCAACAGGTTGGTAAATGACCTGAGGATGTATGGGAAGACATATGCCAACAAAGATGTGAACAGAAAGTTCATGAGGGCACTTCCCATATCATGGGATCCTAAGACGACAGCCATCAGAGAATCCAAGGACATGAATCTCCTAGACTTGGATAGGCTCTATGATACTCTCAAGACATATGAACTGGAGGTTAAACAAAGATTAAAAATGTTTGAGGATACCAGAAAGCTTAAATCTGTATCTCTGATGGCTGCCAAGAAGGATAAAGTTGAAGCAAGACCAAGTGTCTTGATGAAGCAGCAATCTGGAGATGCTGAAAAAGAGGGTGACTATGAAGCTGATTCAAAGGAGACTGAGTACACTCTTGAAGAGTTAGAAGAAATAGATGAAACCATGGCCTTTCTTGCAAAGAGGTTTTCCAAGCTGAAATTTCAAAAACCATCTGGATCAAAAAGATTTTCAGCAAGGAAACCTAGTAGCACAAGCAACTTTATTGACAAATCAAGAATAAAGTGCTACAAATATAGTGAGATGGGCCACTTTGCAAATGAGTGCCACAAAGCCACAAAGGAAGGTGAATCTAGAGGAAAAGAAGCTGAAGTGGACTACAAGAAGAAATACTTTGACCTTCTTAGTGTTAACAAGAAGGGAAAAGCTTATATTGCAGAGGGAAAAGACTGGGCTGACTCAGATGAAGAAGATAATGAAGAATATGTCAACCTGACCCTCATGGCCTCATCCACAGACAGTAGCAGCTCACAAGTAAGTCTCGAGATTTCCTCTAACATGTCTAAAACTGATTGTGTTAAAACTGTTAAGCAAATGACTTGTGAGATAAGAGGCCTTTATGACACCTTAAGAAGTGCTGTAGCTGAGACTGAGAGAGTACAGAAAATCAATAAACATTTGACCATTAGAAATACTCTGTTAGAATCAGAACTCACTAGACTTGAGAATCTTGAAAAAGAACTCTCTAAGACTAGGAATCTTCTTGACTGTGCCACAAAGAGAGAAGAATGGACCTCCAAGCTTTTGAAAGAGGAAAGAGAGATCATTAAGAGATGGAATGAGTTGAGCAATAAACTAGATGATCAATTAAGCAGTCAGAAATCTGATCACAAATCCAGTTTAGGCTATGAGGGGACTCATGTGAAGCAACCTTTTGTTGAGGTTGAAAATGCAGCTAGCTTTGGAAAAAGGCCTATACAACCTATCAAGTTTGTAAAGGTTGTGACAAAGTTAGAAAAAAGGAATGTTTTCCTGATGTGTGTAGCTTCCACAAGTGGTGGGAGTGGCAAGAAACCTGTTCTTGCCAAAGCACTCAAACCCCCAGTCAAGAAGGAACTAGACTGTGCATTAGTGGATATACAGTCATCAGGGGATAAGAGTATATCAGGCCATCGTAGCCCTTCAAGGGATAAAGGCCTGACAGGGGATAAGAAAAAGAATAGGAATGACAAACTAGGTGTAAACAAAGCCAGTAGCTACACCCCTATTCAAGAAGCCTCTAGGAAAGTGTGCTGGAACTGTGGTAGCAATAATCATTTATCTTTTCAATGCAAGGAAAAACCACAGATTTTAACTGGTACAATTTTATATGCTGATGATTTACCAACTGCTCATGCATGCACCCTTAAGGGTATAGTTAAGAAAACTGTTGATAAATCTAAAGTGTATGTTTAGGCTCCTAAAAAGGAGAAAGTGTGTATATTGCCAAAACCAAAAGTCATAAGCAATGAAAAAGCTGTTTTACCATTAACTGTGACTAAACCTAGAGGACCCAAATCCACTTGGGTACCAAAAATAAATTAAATGCTCTTTGTGTGAAGGGAAAAGTCAAAGGCAGTCAGATTTGATTTCTAGACAGTGGCTGCTCAAGGCACATGATAGGAAACAAAGCCCTGCTCACAGAGTTCCAAGAAAAGGTTGGTCCAGCGATTTCTTTTGGTGATAACAACAAAGGACTGACTCTTGGTTATGGCAAGGTAGTAAATGGGGATGTCTCATTTGAATATGTAGCACTAGTTGATGGGCTAAAGCACAATCTATTGAACATAAGTCAACTATATGATAAAGGTTTCATCATTACTTTCAAAGGGGATCAATGCTTAATCTCAAAAGAAAGTAATGGGAAGCTGGTCTTATCAGGGATTAGGAAAGAAGATCTCTAGATTGTTGATTTTAAGTCAGTGGATGGAGAGTCATGTTTCTACAGCAAGACAACCCTCGATGAGAGCAGATTGTGGCACAAGAAGCTCTCCCACCTGAATTACAAAACTATCAATGATTTGGTAAGGAGAGAGTTAGTAACTGGACTACCTCAAGTGGAATTCATTCAAGAAGGATTATGTTCAGCATGCCAACAAGGGAAGCAAAGGAAATCATCCTTTGTCAGCAAGGAAGTCACAATGATCAAGGATCTAATTCAATTGCTTCATATGGATCTCTTTGGTCTTGTCAACATCATGTCAGTATCAAAGAAAAGATTTGCAATGGTCATTGTGGATGACTACACCAGATATACTTGGGTCAAGTTTCAACATGCCAAATCTGAAATTCCTCAACAAATCATTGACCATATAAAGAAAGTGGAAACTGAGTCAGGGTCAGTGGTTAGAATTTTGAGGACAAATAATGGAACTAAATTCAAGAATGCAGTTATGATAGGTTCTATGTGGAGAGAGACATCAATCATACATTTTATGCTCCAAGAACTCCTCAACAGAATGGTGTAGTAGAAAGGAAGAATTGAACCCTGATAGAAACTGCTAGGACAATGCTAGCAGAGGTAAAGATTCCTACCTATTTTTGGGTTGAGGCAATTTCCACTGCTTGTTTCACTCAATCTAGGTCTTTGATCAACAAGGCTCACAACAAGACACCATATGAGCTAATGACAGGGAAAAAACCAAACATCAAGTTCCTACATGTTTTTGGACGTAAATGCTTTGTATTAAGGAACTTTGGTGAGAACTTAGGAAAATTTGACCCAAAGGTTGATGAAGCAATTTTCCTAAGTTACTCCCTGACATCTAAGGCCTACAGGGTTTACAACAAAAGACTCCAGGTGGTGATGGAGTCTATAAATGTAGCTTTTGATGATCAAGAGATTTTTAGACTTGAAGACCCTGGTTTTCATGAAGAGCTCAGATTTGAAAATGAAAATGATTTTGATTATCAAGAGAATGAAGCTGATGAGTGTAGACAAATGGAGAATTTAACCATCCCTGATGTCAATCCAAACAACCTAGAAGCCCCTTCAGAAGATGGAGTTAACCTCCTGGACAACAGGTCAGAGAATATTCCATCAGAAGATAATCCATCAGGGAATGCACCATTAGGGGATAACTTTAACCCTGATTTAAGCATAAATTCAAGGGGAGTTCTCTCAGAAGCTGGTAGCACAGACTTAGGGGGAGGAGATGATGATCATGCAAGCTCAGCAAGATACATGTCTAAGCCCAAATGGTCTAGGAGCCACACAACAGATTTAATCATTGGTGATCCAAATCAGAAAGTGCAAACCAGAAAAACAACATCTAATGAATGCCTATATGCTTGCTTTCTTTCACAAATTAAACCAAAGAAATTTGAAGAAGCCATTCAAGATGCAGAATGGATCATGGCTATGTAGGAAGAGCTGAATCAATTTGAAAGAAATCAAGCATGGAAGCTGGTGCCTAAACCTAAAGACAATTATAATAGGTACTAAGTGGGTATTCAGAAACAAGATGGATGAAGCTGACATTGTTATAAGGAACAAAGGAAGACTGGTGGCAAAGGGATATCTTCAAGAGGAAGGGATTAACTTTGATGAGACTTTTGCACCAGTAGCCAGACTTGAGGCTATAAGAATTTTCTTAGCCTATGCAGCACATTCAAACTTTAGAGTTTTTCAAATGGATGTGAAAAATGCTTTTCTTAATGGGAAGTTAGAACATGAGGTGTATGTCCAACAACCACCAGGATTTGAAAGTTCAAAATTCCCAAATCATGTTTACAAACTGAAGAAAGCACTTTATGGACTGAAGCAAGCTCCTAGAGCTTGGTATGACACACTGTCAAAGTTTCTGGTGGATAACAAGTTCACAAGAGGTATCATTGATAAAACATTGTTCTTTAGACAACACCAAGGTCATCTGATCTTGGTTCAAATATATGTTGATGATATCATCTTTGGATCCACTAACACTAGACTGTGTGAAAAGTTATCCAAGCTCATGCAAAGCAAGTATGAAATGAGTTTGATGGGTGAATTGTCTTATTTCTTGGGGCTGCAGATCAAACAAGTCACTGATGGGATTTACATACATCAGACAAAATATGCCAATGAACTTCTCAAGAAATTTGACATGGAGGACTCAAAAGTAGCAAAGACACCTATGGCCACAACTGTTGCATAATTGGGCTAGACAAACCGAATTACAAAAAGGAATGGGGATGGATTCTGTAATGGACTAAAAACTGCTATGCATCAAGGGAATCTGATACACAGTAAGGTTGGGTTCCAAACTCAATTCAGATACAGGCACACCAATAAATTGAAGTTGGATATCCTAAGATCACCTTTCAATCAGCCAAATTGAAATAGCAAAGGAAGAATTATATTTCGAAAAAAAAAAACTCTTAATTCGAAACCAACAGAAAATGTATTCTAGGTAAACTTGTTTATCCTATTTTTTTTATTCCATGCTTTCCTATTTATACAAGCCAAGTAGAACTGGTTTTCTCAAAGAAATAACAGCAGCTAACTAACTCCCATGATGCCCAGCCACCACCCACAATTGTAGGGAAAATGGAGGGATTCTAGCTGACCAAGTTTGGTGCTTTAGAACTGGCCAACTAAGACCTGAACTGCCTCCATTTCTTCAGCCATATTCTTGCCCATGTGCACCTGAACTGCCTCCATTTTTTCAGCCACATTCTTGCCCATGTGCTTCCTCAACTTCAGCAGATTGTTGCTACCAACTAGGGAGTTAGCTGTCAACCCTATGACATAGCTATTATATGTTTAAATGAAAAAAAAACAACTATTTATTAGCTATAACAATTGATTATTACATGCACTAATAACATTAAAACAAATTAAGCCATGCATAAGTAACCATGCATAAGTAACGTTGCTGAAAGATTCAGCAATTTTGGACCAAATTCACGAAAGGCTTGTTAGGCTGAACTTGGTTTCCATTGAGGACTTCATGAAGACTTGTAGCTACCAAATGGATGAGTTTAGGATCTTTAGTCAACATTGATGGTGAAATTGATTCTCCATCATCCTCCCCTGCTTGAGAAGAGTTTGCCCTCAAACTTGGTAGGTCATCTCCGTCTTCATAGAACAGACTTAAGTCAGCCACGTTGAAAGTGGCGGATACGCCATAATCTTCTGGTAATTCAATCTTGTAGGCATTGTTGTTGATCTTCTCAAGGACCTTGAATGGACCATCTGATCTTGGACTTAATTTAGACCTCCGTTTGGTAGGAAAACGTTCCTTCCTAAGGTGAATCCACACTAAGTCTCCTGACTGGAATTGCACATCCTTTTTCTTCCTGTCCATGCATTCCTTGACCTTTTCATTTATCTTGGCTATTTTGTCATGAAACTTCTCATGTAGTTTCTGAGTTTCACCAGCCCTTTCTTCAGCTTCCTTACTAAATTTGGTTATCGTGGCAAAGGGAGCCAGATCAATTGGGGTACAAGGATTACTGCCATAGGCAACATCAAAAGGGCTAAGACCTGTAGTCTTGTGAGGGACCCTGTTATAAGCAAATTCGGCATGTGGAAGCATCTCTTCCCATTGTCTAGGACTCTTTGTTGCTAGTGATCTAAGTAAGGTGCCCAAGGTACGGTTTGTAACTTTAGTTTGCCCATTAGTTTGTGGGTGACTAGATGTACTAAACTTCAGCTTTGTACCCATCTTCTTCCAAAGTGTAAGCTAAAAATTACTTAGGAATTTTACATCTCTATCACTAACCATGGATCATGGAATGCCGTGCAAACAAACAACTTCTTTAAAGTATAAGTTGGCTGTTTGAACTGCGTCATATGTAGTATGACAAGGCACGAAGTGAGCCATCTTGGAAAACTTATCAACCACAACCATTATTGAGTCTTTATTGCGTTGAGTCCTAGGTAATCCTGTGATGAAATCCAGACTAACATCCTCCCATGGAACTTGTGGGATGGGTAGGGGCATGTATAAACCTTGCGGAAGAGTGTGACTTTTAGCCTTTTGGCACACAATACATCTCTTGATTACGAATTCAACATCACGAACCAGTTTTGGCTAATAGAAGTAATCTGACACCAAAGAAACGGACTTCTCAATGCCAAAATGACCAGCTAAGCCTCCTTCATGAAGCTCCTTGATGAGTAGTTCATGTATGCTATGCCTTGGGACACATAAACAATTTCAATTGAAAAGAAATCCACCAAGAATATAATACTCTCCACTAGTATGAGTGAGGCATTTTTCATGCAATTCTCCAAAATCTGGATCTCCAACATAAGTCTCCTTCAACATGTCCAAGCCAATGATATTAGAGTTCAAAGAAGTAATCAACAAGTACCTTCGAGATAGGGCATCGCCTCCTTTGTTCATTTTTCCAGATTTGTGCTTGATGACAAAGTTGAAAGCTTGATCCATTGAGCATGACGGGGCTGTAATTTCTGTTGACTTTGGAGATACTTCAAGGCTTCATGATTTGAGTGCAAAACGAACTCTTTAGCAATTAAATAATGCCTCCAATGATCTAGTGTACACACAAGTGCATAGAACTCCTTGTCATAAGTTGAATACTTGCGTTTTGCTTCATTTAACTTCTCACTGAAATAAGAAATTGGACGTCCATTTTGGGACATAACAACTCCAATTCTAACTCCGGATGTATCACACTCAACTTCAAAAACATTATCGAAGTTTGGCAATGCTAAAATAGGGGCTGTTGTGATTTGCTTCTTGACATCTTCAAATGTAGCTTGAGCTTGAGAATTCCACTCAAACTTCTTGTTTTTTGTCAATTCGGTGAAAGGGGCCATAACAGAGCTGAAATGACGAACAAATCTCCTATAAAATGATGCAAGACCATGAAAGCTTCTTACTTGTTGAATGGTCGTGGGAATTGGTCATTCTTTAATTGCCTGCACCTTCTTTTCATCAACTCTAATCTCTTGGTCAAAATTAATAAGTCTCAGGAATGAGACTTGGGGTGAGAAAAATTGACACTTCTTCAGATTGCCATATAACTTCTCACGAGCTAGCATTTCAAACACTTGAAACAGGTGGTCGGCATGCTCCTCTTCAGACTTACTGTACACCAAAATATCATCAAAATAAACCACAACAAATCGTCCCAAAAAAGGCTTCAAAGTTTGGTTCATAAGCCTCATAAACGTACTGGGTGCATTGGACAGCCCAAATGGCGGTACAAGCCATTTATACAGCCCTTCTTTGGTTTTGAAGGCTATTTTCCATTCATCTCCTTCGCAAATCCGAATTTGGTGATAACCACTCCTTAGGTCTATCTTGGAAAAAACTTTAGAACCATGGAGATCGTCTAGCAAATCGTTTAATCTAGGAATGGGGAAACAATACTTGATAGTGATCTTGTTTATGGCTCTACTGTCCACACACATGTGCCATTCACCATTCTTTTTCGGCACTATGAGTGTAGGAATGACACAAGAGCTCAAAGACTTCCTAATCATTCCCTTAGTTAACAATTCTCCAACTTGCCTCCTTATTTCTTTGGTTTCCTAAGGGTTGGTTCTATAGGCAGGCTTATTAGGTAATGTGGCTCCGGGGATAAGATCGATCTTATGTTGAATGTTTCTTTTTGTGGCGCCCCCGGAAATCCCCTGAGCCGGGCCTCAGGCACTGTTAGGAATTTGGGCGACAGTCCTCGAGATCCCCAGGCTGGAACCCCGGGCTACACCAGAAAACTACAGCACAACATCACAACAACAAAACAAATAACACAGCCAAGCATTTACAACACTCATGCGAGAAATATATTCTCAATACATCATTACAAAATCTTAAGGTTCACATCATCTTACAAAACCTCAAAGCTTGAAAATAACAAGCTACAGCGGAAACAAAACTTTAGATGGCTCATTCGGCCTTACAACTTAAACATTCCTATGCCATTCTCTCTTTCCCTTTCTTAGACGACTCAGCGTTCATGACATAACCTGAAAAACATTCATAGCATTCCACATGAGCGTTTACGCTCAGCAAGTATATATTCATAGGCAAGAAGAACAGATAATTCAAAAGCTTTAATATTCTTCGAGGTTGGGCAAAGCAATGCCAACACCTTGTGATAATCAATAAACATGTATCATTTAGGGTACCCGAGTGATATCAAGGGTTAACCCTTTTTCAATAAATCATGATCCGCCCTCTCTTCATCAGATAATGCATCACCTGACCAAATTGATCATTATCTGACTTCCTTTAACAATCAAATTTCATCCCAGCTGGTCAGCCTGGTCGTTTGATCCATCATTTGACATACGTAGTCACTTGCTCTTCTCGCATGCGAATCTGATGGTAACCGCTCTTCAAATCAACTTTCGAGAACACTACAGCACCATGTAGTTGGTCAAGCATGTCGTCGAGTCTAGGAATTGGATAACGATATTTAACCGTTATCTTGTTGATGGCGCGACTGTCCACACACATCCTCATGGATATGTCCTTCTTTGGTACTAGCAAAGTTGGAATTGAACACGGACTCATGGATTCGCGAACATATCCCCTCTCAATCAACTCGTCAACTTGCCTCTTCAACTCTTTCGCCTCCTCTGGGTTACATCTATAGGTTGCTCTATTTGGTAACGATGCTCCCGGTATCAAGTCAATCTGATGCTCAATGCCTCAGATTGGTGGTAATCCTTTAGGTAATTCTTCGGGAAATAATGCTTTAAACTCGTCGAGTAAGCTCTGAAGCCGTGGATCATTAATCAATGAATTTGACTTCAATATTTCACGTACCAGTAATAGTAGAACAGTCCCACCCTCTCGTAAGTTTTCTTCTATCTCATTTCTATTTATCAGTAAGGACTCTTTTGCTTCCTTTACTTTTGAAACCTTGTTCCCCTTGATTCTTGCCTTATGATCATCCAAAATTTGCTTGGGTGACATAGGCTTTAGTACAATCTTTCTGCCCTCCTTGTTAAAAGGATAGGTGTTATGCTTTCTATCATGCATGACATGGCGATCGAACTGCCAAGGCCTTCCTAACAGCATATGACAAGCGTCCATCTGTGGTACAACATCAAACAGTACTTCGTCTTTATATACATTCCCCACTGAAAAGGAAATTAGGACTTGTTTATCTACGTTCACCGCGTTGTCTTGATTAATTCACTGAAGCTTGTATGGATTAGGGTGCTTCATCGTCTTGAGCTGCAGCTTCTCAACAACCTCACTCAACACAACATTTGTACTACTTCCTCCAATGATGAGCAAGTTGCACACCTTTTTCATCACCGTGCACCTTGTTTGGAATATGGTTTCATGTTGGTCAGCTTCGTCTACTACTTGGGTATTAAGTAGACATCTCAATACCAACAACTCCCCATTATCACATTCTACTTCCTGTTCTCTACAGTCTTTATCATACTCTTCTTCAGATTCAGAGTCACTAACATGAGCATTCTCCATGGCAAACGCTTCTCTCACTTCTTGTATAGTGAAAGTCTTTTTATTAGGACAATCCATGGCATAATGGCCTAGCCCCTTACACTTGTAACAAGTAATGTTACTTAGGTCCTTTCTTAGCTTATCCTTCTTTACCATATTGTCCGCTACTTTCTCTTTGCCTTTGTTCCTGGAATCACTTGATTTAGTTTTTCTTTCCTCTGATCTCCAAGAGCTAGTACTTTTGTTAGGCTTTGAGTAAAATCTGTTTGCATTCACTTTGCGTTGTCTTTCCACCTTCACAACAAGTTTTACCACATCTTCGAAAAACACGTACGAACTAAGTTCAATCATGTCTGCTATTTCTCGACGCAATCCTCTTAAGAAACGAGCAATAGTTTGCTCCTTTGGCTCGACCAGTTCACATCACAGTTTTAAGGATTCAAACTCTTTCACGTAGTCTTCAACACCCATGCCCCCTTGTCTAAGTGTTTGTAGATGTAAGTATAGCTCCAGTTTGTAATAATCAGGAACAAACCTCTTCCTCATTAGGTTCTTCATAACACGCCAACTAACAATGGGTCCTTCCTCATCTCGCCTTCTTTGAGCCACGATGTTATCCACCATAGGCTAGTATACTTCGTGAACTCCAAAGCTGTCAGTTTACACTTTCTTTCTTCTATGTGGTTCTAGAATTCAAAGATCTTTTCGACCTTTTGAACCCATTCTAAGAACTCTTCAGGGTCACTGCTTCCAGTGAAAGAAGGAACTTTTAGTTTTATATTGGAATGTTCTTTACGAACATTAGGTGGGTCGTTACGAACATTATTTTCCAACTCTTGTTTTGAACCTTTAGTTTCTCAAGCACGACCGTCGTTATGTCCCAACAATCTGGCCATCATCTCTTCCAATCGATCCAATTGTGTAGTCATCATCGCATATTGATTTTGCAAACGTTGGATCTTTGCATCTTGTAAAGTTGCTCCACAAGGTAAACCTGTTTCGCCAATATTATCATGCCCACTTGAATCAGACATGTTTAATTAGACTGAATAATCAAACAAACTTCTGATATAATTTCTAGATTGCAGTCCGAACACAACACTCCAAAATATACTTTACGTAAGAAACCAGAAAAACAAGAATGAATCACACGTTCTTGATTTCTCAATCCCAACGCCAAATAGCTCTGATACCAATATGATGTATGGTGTTTAAGCCTACAGCCTCGGATAGACTAAATTAACTTGTTGATGTGCGCACAAGAAGTCGATTTAGGGATCTTGAACGAATCACACGTTCAAGGCTATTCGAATCTCACGAACAGGGTCTTGTTTATATCACACAAACAATAAGTAATTACAGAATACTTCTGAATTTTATAATCAAAATTTGGATCCTTTTAACGTACAACATAAACAACTATTTATAAGCTGTGATTACAAACCTAATCCTAATTAGAAAGAATAACACATTAGAAAGAAATCTGATCCAATAAGGAAAAAAAATACAAACCTAATAAGCTAGGTAACAAATACAAAAACAAATACAAAAAACGAATAAATACGTGAATAAATACGAATAAAAACGAATTACAATCTCTGTAAACCTAATTACAGCTTCTCTAAAAAACTGAATTCTTAGTTTTTCTATTCTAAATCAATATTGATTCAACTTCCTTATTCGAATCAAATACAATCTTTCCTTTTTTTATAGGAACAGATTTCTGGCTTGTTTCCTTACCAGTTACGTCTTCAATAATATCTTGATTTACGTGGAAGACAATCCTTATTCAATTCGAACTCTGTATATCTCAGGAAATAAATCACGATTAGTCCCTGACGCTTCATCTTTAGTCTCTGGTGATGTCATCACTAGTCTCTGGTGCTTTTAGTCCCTGATGACGTCAGATTGTGTAGTCTCCGATAGAGTTATTTAGTCTCCGATGCTTTAAGGCTCAGTCTCTGATGACGTCAGCTTAGTCTCTGATGCTTTTAAACTTAGTCTCCGATGACGTAAGCTTTAGTCTCCGACTCTTTTAGACTTAGTCTCTGAGGACGTAAGCTTTAGTCTCCGATAGGCAAAACTAGTCTCTGATAGATAAAATCCTTAGTCTCTGACAAGTTTTCCTAGTCTCCGACAAGCCTTTTTTAAACTCCAACGGACCAAATACACACTTTGACTTGCTGAAGTTTTGATACTCCATTCCAGTAGTTACTTACAAATAAAGAATAATTGTATTTCTTTACAAAGAATGAATGAATTACAAACAAAGAGATAACTACTGGCTACAAAACTTCAGTCTTACTAACTAACACTTTCTATACATTTGTACTCTAAGTAATCTAAAAACAATCATCACCAAATGTTATAAAACCTAACAATCTTCCCCTAATTATGAATATCAGAATGATAAGCATAATTTCAAGGTTGATGATGATGTCAAAACTCAACATTACAATTACTCAGAAAAAGAATAAAGAATTGCTAACTACAAATGTATTCTGAACTAAGATCTTTGATCTGTTGTTCAGCTTCCACCTATACTCAGGTTTAAATCCTATCAGCTTGACAAACAAAAACTTTTACAGCAAACAACATACCTTTAGCTCAACAACTTTTATCTTTCCTTCTGTTTTCCCTTAATTGTTCTAACCTTTCCATCAGCAGCTTTTTGAGAACAACTTCAGTTGCTTCTTCTGCATTCTTGAGAAGTTTAATGAATCCTTCAATATGATTTTCACTCACTTTGTTGATATCACTGTTGTAGTCAAAAAATACTTTATCTCCATGAAAAGTCTCATACCACAATCCAAGAGGTGCTGGCTTAGGAAGATCAGCTGGCACTTTGTCCACACTCTTTATCTCCTTTATTGCCTTCTTGATCTGGTTTCGAAATTCCATGTTGAGCTTTGAAGTTTCAAGTACTACAGACAGCAACCATTCCAAATCTTCTTTTGATTGCCCCTTCAAGTTTGGCTTAGCATACTTTACAGAATCTCCATCTTTGAAAAATATATGAAGTAAATCTTTATCATTTACGCCCTTGAACAGGTTAATATACCTTGTATTCTTTTTCAGAGCTTTGATCATTTCACTTGTATTGGCCATATCAACTCTATAAGGCTTCCTTGATAGACCTGTTCGTGGCTTTGTTGGTCCACTTACAGCCACCAAGGCAGTCTCAGTTGACCTTGGAGGTTCTTGAGGTGTAGATTTTATTCTTGAAGTTCTTTTCTTGGTCATGGTTACCTTCCGTGCACTTGTCTTCTTTGCTGAGTATTTCTTCTTTTTAGCCTCCTCCTCTTTCTTTTCTTGTTCTGCAGCCATGTTTTCTTCTTGTTGAAGTTTCTGAGCAAGCATTGCATCAGCATTTATCAATCTTGGATCTCGAGGATTAACTAACTCAACTTTCCCTCCTAGTTCAAGTTCAATAGGGGTGGGAAAGTGAGTAGTCTTCATGGCATCCCCCAATAGCTTGGGCTGTCCTGGTTGAGTTAAAATTTGCTTCTTTGGTTCCTCAACCATGATCCCCTTGCCTTTGTCTTTCTGGTGTGGGGCTTGTGCAGTGGAAGGAAGAGATGTTGTTGTTGCTGTTGCTGCTGTTGTTGTAGTTGTTGTTGTTGCTTTTGTTGTTGTTGCTTAAAGATCAGAATGTTTCTTCAATATCCTGTCCATCATTGCTTGTAGCTCATCAGAGCTTGGAAGTTTTGATGGAGCAGGTATTTGAACTGGAATAGGTTGGCTTTGTTTTTGTACAGGTACATGTTTGGAATGACCACTCTCCCCCTTTTTGACATCAGCATCGTTAGGTTGAGAGGAGGTGGCCAAATGTGGAATTGCCTGTATCAATAGCTGTTCAATTCTGTCTTGTTTGTTGATCAGGAATTGAATATTGGCTTCTAGGGCTTGAAGTTGACTGCCAGTCTTGGACTTGTCTTTGATAAGAGTATCAATGACAGTGATAGTCCTCCTTGGCAAGTGTCCTTCATAGCTCCTTAGAATCTTATCAGTCTCAATATCCATTTGCTGCTTCAACTCCTTGACTGCTGCATTTATACCAGTAGCCAAAAAATGGTGAAACTTGGCATGTTTCTTGTCCACTTTGGTTATTTCTTCAAGTAAGTCCTTGGAAGATGGGATAGCTGTTGTGGACCCTATATTGGTCACATAATCCTGCCTGAGCTGAGCAGCTGCATCCTCTAGAGAATTTGAATATGTGGCATCAAGCCATTCATCAATATTTTCCTCTGGAGGTGGTTCAGACACAGGTTCATCTGCAAGCCTTGTCTTCAATGCAGAAATATGATCTTGTCTTTGTTGTAGACCATATAACAGTTCAAAATTTGCATTGGACATGTCAGATATAACATTTAATGCTACATCCCCTGTGCTTGAAATGTTCCCAGTTTCTTCTATTTGGATATTTGCGGAGGGAACAGAAGAAACTTGAGCTTCTTGTGAGCATGATTCAACAGGTTGTAAAAATGCACCTGCTGAAAATTTCTCTTGTTTGTTTTGTTCAAGAATCTCATCCTTGCTCACACCCTCTCCTTTTGCCTGGGGTTGGGCACCCAGCTTCTCTTACTCTCCTTTTTTCAAGCTTTCTAAAGCTTGACTCTGTTGTTTGTGTATATCCTCTCCTTTTTCCAGGTCAGGAGCCTGACTCTCACTATTTATTCTCACATCCTCACTCATATGGATAGGTGAACTTTGTCCTACAGAAGTGGGAGTTTGAGAAATACTTGTGACTGTATGGATAGGGGGTTCCCTTTGTGTATCTGGGGCTAGGGATCTATCCATGGAAGATGTTTGAGAGCTTGTCTCGATTATTGGCTCCTCTTGGGAAAACTCAAGAGAATGTAAATGTGTAATTTCAAAAGAATCAAGTATGGGAGAAGAAGGAGAAGAATGTACAGTGTGGAGTGTTGGCTGTTCCTCAGACAGTGAAAATTGAGGAACATCAATTGATAACTCTATATGTGCACTCCTTGTGTCACTCTTTTCTTTTATTATCTCTCTTTGTGGTTTCTCTTGTTGGTGAACAAGAGTTTGGGCAGACTCTGTACAAGGTGTTCCTGGTTGGGAACTTTCTTCAATGTCAACAACCTTTTGGGAGGATGGTGACAGTTCACTGTTTTTCCTTATAACCTCCATTGCCTTTTGGGAAGCAATGGATTGCTTTTAGCTAAGGGTTATAACTCTCTTCTTTCTCTGAAGTGGTACTTCAGCTTCTTGTTTTCCCTCATCCTCACTTACTCCCTCAATTATTTTTCTCTTTATTGGGAGTTTTGTGATGGCTGTTTGAGTCTTTACAACCACAGTCTTTTGGGAAACTGTGGAGGGGGCTATAGATTGTTGTTGTGAAGTGGTTGGAGGATTCACATGGTTTTGGCTTTCAATATCCTCAAAGAATTGCAAAGATTTGGAAGCCTGTCAATGAGTATAGATCTCATGACAGGAGGGAAAAATAAGGGAACCTTTACCTTTGCAAATTTGTGCTTCACATCAGTAAATATTCTTTTACTCTGCAAAACAGTTGGTACAACTTGCAATCCAGTAATATTAAGGTTAGGAATTAGATAATAAGCAATCATCATAAAAAACCTACATAATAAATTTTATTTTTATTACCAGATTTCAGTTTTACCAAAAGATTTTGCAGAATTAAAAGCCCAATGTTTAGATGTCTATCATACAACACACTAAAAGCAATTTGTTGTGTGAGTGTAGTGATAGCATCATAGCCACTGCATTTTGAGGTAAATGCTTTAGTTATTATATCAAAGAAAAATGACCAGTCTTGCCTTAGATGGGGTCGTGTAATAGACCCAACATAACTAATTTCAGCAGAATAATGTAGGTTTTTAAACATAGAAAAGAGTTCTTCATCAGAGGCAGGGGAATCAAAGTTTTCATACACAGGTAAGTGTAAAGCATTATTAACAACGGTATGGTCGATATTATAAATAGTATTATCATACCTGAAACTTACCATAGGAGAGTCAGTATTCTTATCCTGGATGGTTGCAGTGGTCCACAAAGACGTGATGACTTCAGCGGCTTGAACGGGAGCTTCATAAATGGCGTAGGATAGTGTGGAGTTTTGAAGAAAATCCACGTAGGGGTGGTACTGGGCTTCAAATTCATGCTTGTTAGCCACCCCTGCATGGTTAGTCTTGATGATATCAAAATCTCCAAACTGGAAACAGACTATTTTAGTGGCCATTGGAAGAGATCTGTGAACTTTGAAGAAACTTTGAAAAAGGTTAAATCGCAGAGTATTTGCAGAGAGAAAATAATTTCAAAGCTTGAGAGATTGTGATTGCAAAAGTGTTTGAATTTACTATTATCAAAGTGAAACGTTTGCAATTCACAGGATAGTGAACCGTTTTTGATCGTGGGTAGGATAACTACCAGATTACCCTCGATCAGAGATTGCCCTAATATCTGATAAGTTCACTCATAAGGGACTAGACCCAATTAGTCTCCGATAGTTCAATTTTTTAATTAAGTCGGGGACTAATTTAAAAACACTGTCGGGGACTAAGATAGTCTCCGATAGTTCAATTTTTAAGTAAGTCGGGAACTAATTAAAAACACTATTAGGGACTAAGATAGTCTCTGATAGTTCAATTTTTAATTAAGTTGGGGACTAATTAAAAACATTGTCGGGGACTAAGATAGTCTCCGATAGTTCAATTTTTAATTAAGTCGGGGATTAAATAAAAACACTGTCGGGGACTAAGATAGTCTCTGATAGTTCAATTTTTAATTAAGTCGGAGACTAATTAAAAACACTATCGGGGACTAAGATAGTCTTCGATAGTTCAATTTTTAATTAAGTCGGGGACTAATTAAAAACACTATCGGGGACTAAGATAGTCTCTTACTCCAAAGCTTTCAAAACATTTCCAACAATTAAATTAATGATTATTAGCTTCAAAAATTCTGTTTAATTAAAACAGCTTCAACCAGAAATTAAATTCTAGCTTCTAAAAATTCTGTTCACAAAGAACAGCTTCAATTCAGAAATAAAATTTCTAGCTTCTCACAACTAAACAACTTGTTTTCAAAATTTAATCAATTTTTAGAGGCATAATTCAACATTCCTAACTCATAGACTAATCTAGTGAAAGTAGATTCATCTAAAGGTTTTGTGAATATGTCTGCAAGTTGTTTATCAGTTGTAATTCAGTGCAATTCAATATTTCCTTCACTTACATGTTCTCTTATGAAGTGATATCTAATTTCTATATGTTTTGTTCTTGAATGTTGCACTGGATTTTCTGTTATAGCTATGACACTAGTATTATCACAATAGATAGGAATTTTGGATAATGACATACCATAGTCTAGGAGTTGAAATTTGATCCACAAGATCTGAGCACAGCAACTCCCAGTTGCAATGTATTCAGCTTCTGCTATTGAAGTTGAAGCTGAATTTTGTTTCTTGCTGAACCAAGAAACAAGTCTGCCTCCAAGAAGTTGGCAGCTTCCACTTGTGCTTTTCCTGTCAAGCTTACAACCTGCATAGTCAGCATCTGAATAACCAATTAGTTTAAAATCAGATTCTTTGGGATACCATAAACCAAGGTTTGGGGTACCCACCCTTTAGATATCTGAGTATTCTTTTTACAGTAATCAAATGTGACTCTCTAGGGTCAGCTTGAAATCTAGCACATAAACATGTAGCAAACATTATATCAGGTCTACCTGCAGTTAGATATAAAAGAGAGCCTATCATGCCTCTATAGCTAGTAATATCAATTTTCTTTCCTTTTAAATCCTTATCTAGCTTAGTGGTAGTAGGCATGGGTGTTTTTGCAGATGCACAATCAACCAAATCATATTTTCTCAGTAAGTCTTTGATATACTTAGACTGACTAATAAAAATTCCATCAGTTGATTGTTTTATTTGCAATCCTAAGAAAAATGTTAATTCTCCTATCATGCTCATTTCATATCTAGACTACATTAGTTTTGAAAATTTTTCACAATGTAGAACCAAATATAATGTCATATACATATATTTGCACAAGTATAATGTCAGAGCCTTACTTTCTATAAAATAAAGTTTTATCTATGATACCTCTAACAAATTTATTTTTAAGTAAAAATTGGGATAGAGTATCATATCAGGCTCTTGGTGCTTGTTTTAAGCCATAAAGTGCTTTGTCTAACCTGTAGACATGATTTGGAAATTTGGAGTCCACAAAACCTGGGGGTTGGCAAACATAGACTTCCTTTTCCAATTTTCCATTCAAGAAAGCACTTTTGACATCCATCTGGTTACACCTTGAAGTTCTTGTAGGCTGCATATGCCAAGAAGATTCTAATTGCTTCAAGTCTTGCTACTGGTGCAAAAGTTTCATCATAATCTACTCCTTCTTCTCGAGAATATCCTTTTGCAACCAGTCTTGCTTTATTTCTTGTAATTGTACCAGTTTCATCCAATTTATTTATTTCTGAAGACCCATTTGGCACCTATTATTGATCTATTCCTTGGTTTGGGCACCAATCTCCAGACCTTATTTCTTGTGAATTGGTTTAATTCCTCTTGCACGACTAATATCCAGTCAGGATCTTGAAGTGCTTCCTCAATTTTCTTTGGCTCAATCTTTGAGAGAAAACTGAGGTATAAACGTTCATTTTAAGTTGCACTTCTAGTCTTGACTCCATCCTCTAGACTTCCAATAATCAAATCTGGTGTGTGGTCTCTCAACCATGGAATTGCACGTGGCAGATTTGACCTTGAAGCGGAGGCTTCATTTTCTAGATTGATGTTGTCCAATCTAGCTGCATGATCAGAGACTGCTCCCCCTAAACCATTGACTTCTCCATTATTAGCTCCCCCTGAGCTGTTTATCTCTACATTCCTTGGTGTCAAAATAGTCTCTGATTGTGCATCAGTGACACTAGTCCCTGGTGAATCATTAGTCTCCGATGGAATACTAATGTCACCAGTTTCTTGTGTTTCATCTAATACTCTATTCTCTGATAGAGTATTGGTCCTTGGCACTTCATGCACAACTGTAAACTCCCCCTCAATTATGTAGGGATCATTGCTATCTTGGGGTTTTTTAATAGTTTCTGATGGATATTCCCATGCATCCAATTCATTCTCAAAACTGAGAGGTTCATGCAATCCTTGTCCAATCATTCCTGGAATCTTTATGTCATCAAATGCAACTTGAATTGATTCCACAATGACTTTTGTTCTTAGATTATATACTTTGTATGCTTTGCTTGACAGAGAATAAACTAAGAAGATTGCCTCATCAGACTTGTTGTCAAATTTTCCTCTTGTCTCTGATGATTCTCTCAGTACAAAGCACTTACAACCAAACACATGTAAAAACTTAAGAGTTGGTTTTCTCCCAGTCATTAATTCATAAGGTGTTTTGTTGTATGCTTTGTTTATCAAAGATCTATTCTGTGTAAAGCAAGTTGTGCTTATAGCTTCCTCCCAAAAATATGTGGGAAGCTTAGCCTCTTGTAACATAGTCCTTGCTGCTTCAATAAGGGTTCTGTTTTTCTTCTCAACAACTCCATTTTGTTGAGGAGTTCTTGGAGCAGAGAATTGGTGAGTTATTCCTTTTTCAGTGCAGAATTCAGTAACTTGGGAATTCTTGAATTCTGTTCCTCTATCACTCCTTATTACCCTTACTATTTTTCCTGACTCAGTTTCTATCTTCTTGACATGATCAATTATTAACTGAGCAGCTTCATCTTTTGTATGGAGGTATTTTACCCAAGTATACCTCGTGTGATTATCCACAATAACCAAAGCATATCTATTCCTCAAGATAGACATCACATTCACTTGACCAAATAAATCCATTTGCAGCAACTATAAAGGGTCAGTGGTTGATGTTGTTGGTTTGCTTTTAAATGACACACTTCTTTGTTTCCCTTTCTGGCATGAATCACACAATCCATCTTGTGTAAATTCCAATTGTGGAATGCCAGCTACCAATCTTTTTCTCACAAGCTTGTTGATATTCTTGAAATTCAAGTGGGAAAGCATCTTATGCCAAAGCCCACTTTCATCAGTTGAAGCTTTGCTATTGAGACATGTGATTTGATCAGTAAAAGAAATAAGGTTTGCAACATACAAATTTCCTTTTCTTTTTCCTATCAAGATCACATTCCCTGATTCTTTGTCACTCACCAAGCATTTATCTTCTTTGAAGGTTACATCGAATCCCTTATCACATAGGTGACTCATACTTAACAAATTGTGCTTTAAGCCATCAACTAGTGCTACTTCAGTGAAACTGACATCTCCATGTTCAACACTGCCATATCCCCTCGTATGGCCTTTGCTGTCATCTCCAAAAGTGACTTTTGGACCACTTTTCTCTTTATACTGTTTTAGTAGGGACTTATCTCCAGTCATGTGCCTTGAACAACCACTGTCCAAGTACCATGTTTTCTTCTTTTTGCCCTGTACAGTAAAGAGTAACTAGTTTGAGATTTTTGGGACCCAGTTTCTTGGGTCCTTTCTCACTAGTTGTAGACTCAAGACTTGACTCAGATTGAGTTGATTGTCTTTTAGCAGTTTTGACTTTAATTGGACAATCATTAATCTTGCTACTTGTTTGTGAGAGATTGCCAAGCTTAGAATTTTCGTTGTTAATGCAAAGATGATCTAACCTTTTTACAGGTGATTTATCTTTTATTCTCTTTGAAGGTGCAGTCTCAGTTATAGGAATTTTATTTTTGCTCCTACAGTTAACAGCTATGTGGTTGGGGTTACCACATACATGACATGTCTTTCTAGGAGCATCAGACATTCTAGCATAATTTGTATGTTTATTAATGTCTATCTTTCCATTCATATTTTTATTATTCCTGCTTGATATCACTACTGTTTCAACCTTTTTATCTGGAAGATTTTCCAATTTTTTACTTAACTGTGTCTTTGTCATGAACCCAATATTTAATCTTTTATTTTTACTCTTATCAACAACATTTACTCTCTTTTGATCAATTTCTGTTTTTGCAGTGATTTGTTGATTTTGAGTGATGATGAATTTGGGTTCATAAACAGGAGAAACAAAATTAATTCTTTTTATTACATTTGACTTACTAGTTAAGGAGTTCGCAGCTTCAAATAGATCATCTAAATCTGAACTCTTGTCTAGATTTTCATCATAACCTAGTCCAGATTTTTGACCTATTGTTTGACACTTTACCAAGTCTGACAACTTTTTAGAGGAAGTATTCCATTGTTTAATCTTAGCTTGAGCATTTTCAAGATGCTCTACTAAGTAATATTCCCTCTTTTTCAAAGCATCAATCATATGATGAGCTTTATTTAAGTCAGATTTGATGGTGTCAAACTGTGCCAATCTCTCTTCAAGAAACTTATTTCTTTTCAAGAGACTGTCACATGATTCTTTCACATTGGTATATGATAAAGTGTGGTTGCCAGACATTTTTAGCTCATGTTTTAGACACAACAAAGTCAGAGTTGAAACTTGAAGATATCCCAATTGTAAATGAGTTTCAAGACGTTTTTCCAGCTGATTTACCTGGTTTACCTCCAGATTGAGATACGGAGTTTAGCATTGAGCTTTTACCCGATACTGCTCCTATTTCTATCACACCATACATAATGGCACCATTGGAACTTAAAGAGTTAAAAACTCAGTTGCAAGAATTGTTAGAAAAGGGATTCATTCAACCTAGCATATCTCCTTGGGGTGCACCAGTTTTGTTTGTTAAAAAGAAAGATGGTACGCTCCGGTTATGTATTGATTATAGACAGCTGAATAGAGTCACGGTGAAGAACAAATATCCATTGCCACTGGTAGATGATTTGTTTGATCAGTTACAAGGTGCAAAAGTGTTTAGTAAGATTGATTTGCGATCTGGTTATCATCAACTCAAAATAGCAGAATCGGATATTCCTAAATCAGCATTCAGAACGCGATATGGCCATTACGAGTTTTTGGTCAAGCCATTTGGGTTGACGAATGCGCCGGCTGTGTTTATGGCTTTGATGAATAAAGTATTCCAGTCTTATCTTGATAAGTTTGTTATTGTATTTATTGATGATATTTTGGTGTACTCGAAAGATAAATTAGAGCATGAGCAGCATTTATGCATTGTGTTGCAAACATTGCGGGAGAAACAACTATATGCGAAGTTCAGCAAATGTGAGTTTTGGCTTGACCAGGTTGTTTTCCTTGGTCACACTGTATCAGCAGAGGGAGTAAAGGTAGATCCTAAGAAGATTGAAGCAGTTGTTAAATGGGAGTCTCCGAAGAATGTTACTGAAATTCGAAGCTTTTTAGGCATGGCGGGTTACTACCGTCGATTTGTTGAAGGTTTCTCTATTATTGCAGAACCTTTAACAAAGCTACTTCGGAAACATACTGAATTTAAGTGGACAACGGCGTGCCAGGAAAGTTTTGATGAGTTGAAAGCACGATTGACATCAGCTCCGGTACTTTCTAATCCTTGTGGTAGTGGTGGATTTGTGATTTATAGCGATGCATCTTATCAAGGTTTGGGCTGTGTTTTATTGCAATATGGTAAAGTAATTACATATGCATCCAGGCAGTTAAGGCCATATGAGGTTTCATATCCTACTCTTGATCTAGAGCTTGCAGCAGTTGTATTTGCATTAAAGGTTTGGCGTCATTATTTGTATGGAGAGACATTTCAGATTTTCACTGATCATAAAAGCTTGAAGTATTTGATGACTCAAAAAGAGTTGAATATGAGACAAAGAAGATGGCTGGAATTGCTAAAAGACTATGATTGCACAATAGAGTATCATCCAGGAAAGGCGAATGTTGTGGCAGATGCTTTGAGCCGTAAATCTTCGGGTAGCAGTGTTGCATCTTTAAAGGTAAACACATTACCTTATTTGCTGGATTTGAGAGCTATGCACACTGAATTTGACATGAATGCTAGTGGCTCTTTATTTGCAACTTTGAAGATCAGACCTGTACTAGGTGAAAGAATTAGAGAATTTCAAGCTCAAGATACTTTATTTGCTGAAATAATGGAGAAAGTTAAATGTGGCAAGAGTACTAATTTTATTATTCATAGTGATGGTACCTTGATGATTGGGGATAGAATTTGTGTTCCGGATGTTAAAATTTTACGTAGAGAAATTTTAGAAGAAGCTCATTGTGCACCTTATGCTATGCATCCCGGATCAACAAAAATGTACCTTACATTAAAGACTCTGTATTGGTGGCCAAAAATGAAGAAAGACATTGCTGATTTTGTTGCAAAATGCCTTATTTGTCAACAAGTGAAGACTGAACATCAAGCACCAGCAGGAATGTTGCATCCATTATTGATTCCAGAGTGGAAATGGGAAAGAATTACGATGGATTTTGTTATTGGCCTACCAAAAACGCAAAAGAAGAATGATGCTATTTGGGTAATTGTGGACAGATTAACAAAGTCAGCTCATTTCTTACCAATTAGATGGGGTTGTTCATTAGAACAGTTGGCAAAGAAATACATCACTGAAATTGTTAGACTACATGGTGTACCTATATCCATTGTTTCAGATCGTGATCCACGTTTTACTTCCCGATTTTAGGAAAGCCTCTAGCGAGCATTGGGTACCAAACTTCATTTCAGCACCGCATTTCATCCACAAACAGATGGACAATCAGAGAGAACAATCCAAACGCTAGAGGGTATGCTTCGGGCTTGTGTACTTGAATTTCATGGTAGTTGGGATGATTACATTGCATTGATGGAATTTGCCTACAATAATAATTATCATAGCAGTATTGGAATGCCACCATATGAAGCTTTATATGGCAGAAAATGTAGATGTCCATTGTATTGGGATGAAGAAGGTATGCGAGCAGTAGAAGGGCCTGAACTAATACAACAAACTGTCGACAAGGTGAAGATTGTGAAAGATCGACTTAAAGCTGCCCAAGATAGACAAAAGAGTTACACAGATCAGCATCGAAGAGAAATGACGTTTGAAGTCGGTGACAAAGTGTTTCTGCGAGTTTCACCGTGGAAAGGGGTAATCAGATTTGGCAAAAAGGGGAAATTGAGTCCGCGGTATATTGGTCCATATGAGGTACTTGAATGCATTGGGCCAGTTGCATATCGCCTAGCATTGCCACCAGACTTATCGGGTATTCATGACGTTTTCCATGTGGGTATGCTTCGCCGATATCGATCAGATCCTTCTCATGTGATTCAGAATGAACCAATAGAAATCAAGAAGAACTTGAGTTACATTGAAGAACCAATACAGATACTTGACTACAAAGTTAAACAACTTCGGAATCGGGACATCCTCTTGGTCAAAGTATTGTGGAGGAATCATAGCATCGAGGAAGAGACATGGGAAACTGAGGAGAGTATGAAAAGATCTACCCTCATCTATTTCCAAAGTCAGGTATTGAATTTCGAGGACGAAATTCTTTTAAAGGAGGGGAAAATTGTCACATCCGTGTCCCAAATCGCATATTCGTGAACATGCATTCCGTTTGATATTTGACATTTGCATTGTTTTTATTGCATAAACAATAATATATCAGTCCATATGGATTAAGAATACATCATTTAGAAAGCAAGCTTAATTAGAGCGCTTTAAGAAGGAGAGTTGGGATGTCTAAAATGCAGATTTCGTTCAAGGGGTTAATTAGTGGGTATTATGAAGCCTTTGTGCCATTTTGCAAATATACATTAGTTGAGACCTTTAGTGGAAAAGATAGAAATCTGCACATCTCTTTTGGCTGTATTAGGCTTGTCTTTAAGTGAAAAGAGTGGACAGCCTTATTTGACCAAACTAAGCACCTTGCCACCTCATGCTTGTTTTGGACCTTGCAAGAAGTCAGTAGAACTTGAGGGACTGATCTATTTTCGGCTGGAGGCCCTTAGAAAGACTGAAAACCATAAGAGAACAGGGGAGAGCAGATTTTTAGCATAGCAGATTTCAGCATAGCAGATTTATTAATTGCATAGTTCTTGCAACTGATCAAGTGAGTTCTTCCCTTCCATTCTGTTGTGTTAATGATCTAGCTTGCACTTCAGTAGCATATTGGAGTTATTAGATGTTAACGGAATAGAGTTTGCATGTTGTTTCAGTAGCTTGCTGCCGCAAATAGCTTTCTGCTGCTGCTGCAGTTAGCTTTCTGTTGCTGCTGCACTTAGTTTTCTGCTGCATCTAGTTTGCTGCTGCGTTTAGCTTAAAACATGCACCATAGCAATGTTTCATGCATATAGTTGGTACTTAAGCATGGTGAACGAGTATTAAACATGTCAATATGTGCTGTAGGAGAAGAGAACTTCAGGGGCAGCGAGAGGGGAAGTCAACAGCGTTAGTTTCGCTGAATTTGTGAGTAAATCCATGGTATACTTATGTGTTATATTTGTGTATCTTGGATGATATATGATTGTTTGCTTATTGTATCATGTCTATATGGGATTACTTGCTGTGTTTGATGAATTAAGTGTGTAATTGACAGTTTGGTGTACAAGCTGAAAATATGTGCTATTGGTAATTGTAATGATCCGAACTATATTTGGAATGTTATCAATATGAGGAATTATGTATATGAGCTATGGGTACTGAATTGAAATGAGAACTATATGTATATTGTGCATTTGATTTCATATGACTTAAAGGAAATGGTATGGCTGATGTGTTCAGGTATTTGCAAATATATTGGTTATATTGGTTACATGAGAAAATAGGTGGACTAAGTGCTGTACGAGGTGAAAACCCGTATGAGCCACCTCTGGGATCCATTCTATCATATGGGCTGGCCAGCAATTTATTTGATTAAACCTACGGGTTCATACTATTGGTCAGAGGAAATATCCTTGTGATCTGTATACAGGAATTCCCGGGGCAATATTCTGACATATCGAGCCATTACCGAAAAAAGAAAGGAATATTGCATTGCATATTTGATATATCTGGATTGATTAGAGTTATATGAATTATATATGAAATTGTGTGTATGGTAAATTATATGATGTGTGTGGGGGTTACTCATTGAGTTGCGACTCATATAAAGCGCAAAATTTTTCAGGTTGTGCAGTATAGCTTTTGAAGCTGTTTTGCAGCTTTGTGCAAACATCAATGCAACAGGGGTCGGGAAGCTGTGATTACACTCTCTCTCCAGTCCATTTGTGCATATAGTTTTTCTTAGAATGTATTTTTCGGGGCTGATTAGGATTTTGGCTTGTAATGTATAAAGATATGTTTTGTATAATAGGTTGTGTTTATGTTGTTTAGAAGTGTCTAATATTTCAGATCGTCTGATGTTGAATTTAATGACTTGTTGAATATGGTATTTGAAATGTAATTGCTGTGTATTTGTTATTCGAGTTGGGTCTTTACAAAACCCAACCAACCCATTTGAGGGGTCAAGTTTTTCAGTTCATATGAAGAATCCTTCCTCACCCCATGATCAAACGGATTCTCCAACCTTGGATCCTTCCCAAATAAGAGGTTCCTCTGCTAATAGGCACACATTACCTACGGTGTCAGTCACTCCACACGCTGTTTCTACCCCAGTTACCCTATCAAATGTTGCACCTGCAGTACCACCACCAGAAAATTCAGTACCATTGCCTTTTCCAAATGGATTCTGTTATTACCTTCAACGTAGAATCCGTATGACACAAACAGAATTGGCAACATGTAATACCACTATGATGCGTCAGTCGATGGCTCATCAAAGAACTAGCAGACTGTTGGACCTTTGGAGGGTATCATTTCAGGATGTGTCCTTAGTTCTCATTGAGACTCTGACAGAAGTGGTGATCTCGGTTAGTCATTATTTTAGGCTGCGCCAGCCCACTTTAGCAGATCGAGATCAGTTGATGTTAACCTTATAGAGAAGGTCGAAGGAGCATGTCGTTTTGCACGCAGAACAATGAGTGAACTTGATTCCCAACCCTTGTATTAGGCTTTAGTAGTAGTCAATGTTGTTATGTTTTTGTTTAATGTTGTAACAAGGAAGCTTTGTTGTACAAATTTGCTATAATGTAACTTTTGTTACTTCTTATATATATTTTGATGGCTTAATTTGGAATCCTTTCTTTCCTTTTTGTATACATGTTATTCTTTAAAGAGAAAGAAGGAACTTTCGATAGTAAGTTTATATTTTCCCTACTTTATAGGATGGCTTCAAGAGGAAGACCTCGAACTCGTCAAGCTACCAACCAAGCTGACCAAGGGAACCCTAACCTGAATAGCAACCTAGAAAAGGATAACCAGGAAAATCCTTTTGTCATGTTAGTAAATATGATTAAGGAAGCCTCCCAGAATAACAATAATCAAGTACTTCCACAAGTACAACCTAGGAGGGTGACATTTAAGGATTTTACCAATAGTTGTCCACCTACTTTTAATGGTGATGGAGGACCCACTGCTGCTCAGATTTGGATTAAAGAAATAGAGAAAGCTTTTCGTATTGCAGGAGTAACTAATGATCTTAAGACGGAATATGCTACATATCTATTGAAAGAAGAAGCTAGTTATTGGTGGGAGAATACTGAACGATTAGAAATGAATAGGAGATTGGTAGTTAGGAATGAACAAGCAGATCCTGAAGTTGAACAAATTGTCACCTGGTCCCAGTTTAAAGAATTTTTCTATAGCCAGTATTTTCCAACCAGTGCTGCAGATGAGCTAGAAAAACAATTTTTAGAATTGAGACAAGGAAGTATGACAGTGGAAAAGTACGAAAAGAAGTTTAATGAATTACAGAGATTTGCTCCACACTTGGTAGATACTGAGAGAAGAAAGACGAGAAGGTTTGAGCATAGTTTGAATCCATGGTTGCAGGATAAGATTGCTATTTTGTGTCTAAACAATTATGCCGAGGTGGTTCAAAGGTCAAAAGTAGTAGAGAAAAGTGGCAAGTTACTGCGGGAATTCAATTGGGAGAAACGGAGGGAAGGACAGAAGAAAGGAAGTTATTTTAGTAACAATCTTAATCAAAGGATGGGAGGACAAGGAAAACCACAAACCAGTTCGGTTGTGATGAAGCAAGGGGAAGGGAATAGGTATAATGATAATAGAAAAAGAAATTTCAATGCGGTTTTAAACGAGAACAAAAGAAGGATTGTTATCTGTAGTAAATGTGGAAGGAACCATGAAACTTCCCAGTGTTTAATAGGAACCGATTTGTGTTTTAAATGCCATCGATCTGGGCATACTGCCAGTAATTGCCCAAACCAAGCACCAATTGCTTCCCAACCGAGATTTCCTCCGCAGCAATATCAACCACAAAATACTAGCCGTGTAGTTGAAACTGCAAGGAAATGTTTTAGTTGTGGTCAGGAAGGCCATATTTCCACTTCATGTCCTCAAAAAAAGAGTCAGGGTAAACTCCCACTGACAGGACCTAGCATGATATCTAGTCGACCACAAGCTAGAACTTACAATATGACTGCGCAAGACGCACTGTTGTCTGATAATGTGGTTTCAGGTACGGTTTTGGTTAATTCAATTGAAGTGCTTGCTTTATTTGATTCTGGTGCAACTAGATCTTTCATCTCTGAACATTTTCTCAAGGATATAAATTTTACTCCTGAATGTTTAGAAACACCACTAGAAGTAGTGGCTAATCAAGAGGTATACATTGCCAGGAATATATTACCAAATTATATTATAAGAATAGGAAAGCATGACTTCCCTGCAAATCTAATACCTTTTCCATTGGGAGAGTTTGATCTAATACTAGGCATGGATTGGTTACATAAATACCAAGCTAGTATAGATTGCAGGAAAAAGAAGGTTTCCCTTAGAACACGTTCAAATAATAAGGTGTTATTCCATGGATGCAAGTCTACTAAACCCTCTCATCTTCTTAGAGTATTACAAGCTAATAAAATGTTACACAAGGGATGCGAAGCATTTTTAGTTCATGTTTATGACAAGAAGGTAGAAGGATTAAAGATTTCAGATATCCCTGTAGTAAAGGAATTTGGAGATGTATTTCCTGAGGAATTACCAGGTATACCCCCAGATAGACAAGTTGAATTTGGAATTGAGCTAGTACCAGGAACTGCTCCAATTTCCAAAGCTCCTTATAGGATGGCCCCTTCAGAATTAAAAGAACTTATGGCACAGCTACAAGAGTTGTTGGACCAAGGATTTATTAGACCAAGTGTTTCACCTTGGGGAGCACCTGTTTTATTTGTAAAGAAGAAAGATGGATCGTTGAGGTTATGTATTGATTACCGAGAATTGAATAAGGTGACGGTGAAGAACCGGTATCCTTTACCTAGAATTGATGATCTGTTCAACCAACTCAAAGGAGCAAAGTACTTCTCGAAAATTGACTTGAGATCAGGATATCATCAATTAAAGATTAAGACTGAAGATGTCCCTAAGTCAGCTTTTAGAACCCGTTATGGTCATTATGAATTTGTGGTAATGCCTTTTGGACTCACCAATGCCCCAGCTGTTTTCATGGATTTGATGAACCGAGTTTTCAAACCATATTTGGATAAGTTCATCATTGTGTTCATAGATGACATCCTCATATATTCTAAGACGAGAAAAGAACATGATGAACATTTAAGAATAACACTGGAGACATTGGGACGAGAGAAACTATATGCCAAATTTTCAAAGTGTGAATTTTGGTTAAAAGAGGTGAAATTTTTGGGACATGTGATCAATGAATCTGGAATTTTGGTTGATCCTATTAGAGTTGAAGCCATCATAAATTGGCCACAACCAAAAACACCTACTGAAGTGCGAAGTTTTCTAGGGTTAGCAGGATACTATCGTCGATTCGTTCAAGATTTTTCTAAGATAGCAGTTCCATTAACGAATCTGACAAGGAAGACAGAGAAGTACGTTTGGACCCCAACTTGTGAGAAGAGTTTTCAAGAATTGAAGAAAAGGTTAACCACCGCCCCTGTACTAAGTTTACCTGATAACAAAGGAGATTTTGTGATTTATAGTGATGCTTCAATGAATGGATTAGGAGCTGTGCTAATGCAGCATGGAAAAGTTATTGCCTATGCATTTCGGCAACTCAAGGATTGCGAAAAATGATACCCAACACATGACTTAGAATTGGCCGCGATCGTTTTCGCATTAAAGATTTGGAGACATTATCTCTATGGGGAGAAATGTGAGATTTACACAGACCATAAAAGTTTAAAATACATATTCACCCAAAAGGAACTGAACATGAGGCAAAGACGGTGGTTGGAGCTCATTAAAGACTATGATTGCTCGATCAACTATCACCCGGGTAAAGCAAATGTTGTGGCTGATGCGTTAAGTAGATGTGAAAGGCTAAATGTGATGACAATTCAGGAAGAGGTAAGAATGGATTTGGAGAAGTTACAAATAAATGTCATCACAACTCAGCAAAAGAAAGAGTTAGAGCAAGAGGTTGGTGTAAAACCAAGCTTACTAACTATTATCAAGGAAACTCAAGAAGAGTATGTGGAAGATAGGGAAAAGTTATTAAGGAGAGAAAATGGGAAATGTCGGATCCACAATGATGGATTGATGAGATTTGAGAATAGAATCTGGATCCCGACAAAATTGGAATTAAAAAGAAATCTTCTACAGGAAGCCCATAACTCTAAGTTTTCAATACATCCAGGTGGAACCAAGATGTATCAGGATCTAAAGAAAAATTTTTGGTGGCCTAACATGAAGAAGGAAATAGCTGAATGGGTAAATACATGTCTTACCTGTCAACAAGTTAAAGCAGAAAACCAAAAGCCTAGTGGTTTGTTGTAATCTTTGGATATCCCAGAATGGAAGTGGGAATGTATCACAATGGATTTTATAGTAGGTTTACCAGTAACTGAAAAGGGATTAAATATAATCTGGGTAGTAGTGGACAGATTGACTAAATCTGTGCACTTCCTACCTATTAAGGACACCTATAAGATGGACCAATTGGTCAGATTGTATGTGAAGGAAATCCTTAGTCGTCATGGAGTGCCAATTTCAATTGTATCTGATCGTGATCCTCGTTTCACGTCTAGGTTCTGGCGAAGTTTTCAAGAATATTTAGGAACAAGATTAGACATGAGTACTGCATTCCACCCACAAACTGATGGGCAATCCGAAAGAACAATCCAAACCTTAGAAGATATGCTGAGAGCATGTTCTTTGGATTTTGGTGGACGATGGGATGAACATCTACCCCTCGTCGAGTTTGCTTATAATAATAGTTATCATGCAAGCATCGGAATGGCACCATTTGAAGCTTTGTATGGAAGAAAGTGTAGAACACCATTATATTGGAATGCAGTTGGAGAACGAAAGTTAGAAGGACCTGAAATAGTCCAACAAACTGAGAATGTAATCCGAACAATCCGAGCCAAAATAAGGGCAGCTCAAGATCGACAAAAGCAATATGCAAACCCACACCGAAAACATCAAACACTAGAGGTAGGAGGTTATGCGTTGCTTAAGATCTCACCTTGGAAAGGTATATTGCGCTTCGGACGAAAAGGGAAGTTAAGTCCTCGCTTTATTGGACCTTTTGAAGTACTCCGTCGTATTGGTGAAGTGGCATATCAATTAGCGTTACCTCCAGCTCTAGGTCATGTTCATGATGTTTTCCATGTCTCTATGTTACGACCTTATAGAGGAAATCATTCTGGCATTATTGACTACCAACCCATTGAGTTTCAACCAAATTTGCATTATGAAGAAATGCCCATGCAAATTTTGGATCGTCAAGTAAAGGTTTTGAGGAATAAAGAAATTGCATCTGTAAAGGTTTTATGGAGGAACCACAATGTTGAGGAGGCAACATGGGAACTAGAAGAAATGATGATGCAAAAGTACCCTCAACTATTTCACTAGTAAAGTTTCGAGGACGAAACTTTTTGTAAGGAGGGGAGAATGTAACAACCCAGAAAATTTGTTTATCTATAAATAATTTATTCACTCATTTTATTTTATTTTATTCTCTTATCAATATGTATATGGTTATTATATGATGTTTTTAAATAACTAAACATTTTTTTAATCCATTAAAGGATTATGCTTGTTTGGATATTGGATTATAAGATCAAGCAATTTATGTTGATATTGCTTGAAGGAGCCCACTATTCCGGTTTAGCAAGTTCCCTGAGGAATGTAGTAGTTTACGTAAGGGAATGCAATGATGAGTACGTATGTTAATTTGATTAATAAGCTGCTTGTGTGTCATCAAGTGGATTAAACGTATGTGCATGTAGGACAACAGGCTTATTACTATGCTTAGCTGTTAAGAATCATGATGAGCAGCCGTTTTACCATCCAGTTTAACCAATCATTTTATTTCAAAGCTTAATCTTAGCCTACTATAAATACCTCATTCGGAGGAACATTTCAGTCTCTTTTCTAAAGATTTACTTTTCTAAAGTTCTTCTTTAAACCTACCATCTTCGTTTAATTTCAAGTTCTCTCTTTTGGACAATCACTTTTAATCAAGCTTTGATCTCTTTCGTCAACCCAGGAGGTAAGAATCTTAAGTTCTCTTTTGCCTTTCTTGTTGTTTGATATCCGAGAAGTTTAGCTGTGGGAGAAAGTCTTTAAGAAAGAAAAAGAAAGGATTATATCCTTTTGTGTCTAGAAGTGTTGCTCATAGCTTAAAGCATGTTGAGAGTTGATTTATGGAGTTGTAGTTGAAATCACCACCCTGGGAGGAATGAGGAAGACGACCCTGTATCTGAGACGAGGTCCAACTTAGTCTCTGATGGGTTGGAGTTAGTCTCCGATGAAGGAAGTGTTAATCTCTGATGAGATGTTCTTAGTTTCTAATGAGATGTAGTTAGTCCCCGACTGTGTTGATGTTAGTCTCTGATGACGTCAGCATTAGTCTCTGACTGTGTTGATGTTAGTCCCCGATGATGTCACCCTTAGTCTCCGATAAGGTTAAGATGATGTCATCAATCCCTGATGAAATGTTAGTCCCAGATGACGTCACCCTTAGTCTCTAACGGGCTTAAGATGACGTCATCAGTCCCTGACGAGTTATTTAGTCCCTGATGATGTCATCCTTAGTCTCCGACAGGCTAAAGTTTAGTCCCCGATGACTGTTGGGTTTCGTATCATCAGACGCAGCGGAAAAATACGGTTTAAAATAAAACAAAACGAAACCCAAACCCGAGGATCTATGCGAAACAGTTTAATACAGATAGTTCAAGATTTTACCGATTAAAAGTGCGAATCTGAAACTTTGGTGAAGGTGTTGATCGTCTCCAAATCTTTAACGCAACCCAACTGGACAGCGTCTCTACGGTATCCACACGAACACCCGCGAACCGTCTTACGATTCGAGCAAAGAGGATAACAGTACTAGCTGTAAATAATCTGTATCTCTTTTATCTCTCTTAACCTCTCTTATGAGCGGCTACGTCAAAACGTTGGTTGTTCAAGAGAAAAATTCTATATCTATCTCTATATCATAGAGAATAGCTGATATATCATATATATATAGCCTTCTATAGAGTAGATTCCAAAACCTAATCTAATTAGGAGATTAGAATCCGAATCCTATATTCATTAGATATATATTTAATCAAGTCTCACTTAATTAATATATGTACAAATAAATATATATTCGTATTTCCTTCCAAATGACTCTTCTTCATACAGATTACATATATATATATATATATAATTTAAAGTCATGATTTAATTAAATCAATCTTATTGATATATTAAAATCATTGACATTTAAATTATATCTCCTTGACGAATGTTCTATGTGTGTGACCCTGTAGGTTATTATTACGTTGGCAATAATTTTAAATCATATTATAAAATTATAAACAGTGAGCGGCATCTAGTAATACATCACTGTTACCCAAGTAATAATAAAGTCATAGATTCGACGTTACCTTTTGTGACCAATGTTTCAATGTAATTTAATCCTTTTAACCATGATATCTAAGATTAAATTCAAGGCATGGATGTGTCATCCTCTTCATAATTTAATCTCAGTTTTCTTGATCAATGAGTAAACTATATGAAACAAATCTCTATTTGAGCATGGCCATGCATTTCATAGTTTCACTCAATCAAGAGGCCTATAGATATCACCCCTAATTTATAGGAGGGTTAAATTCCATCTACATCATTCCCATTTCTCACATAACTCATTATGCATCCAACAATCACCTTTATCGTCCACCCGGTTAAAGGTGACTTTTGATAATGTCAAAATGCATAACTCCTTATGTAGAAATGTCATGACTTCAGGTCGAAGGACCATTACATCATTGTCACTATGAGAATTACTTATGACACATAGCATAACGCTCCATGTAGAATTCTCATGGTGGGTCTATCCAGTACTATGTTCTCTAACATGTACCTATGTATCAACTTAATATATCTCGTATATATTTATGACCAATGAGATATGGCCATCAGTTAATCACATACTAGTCTCAATGTATTATTGTTGTCCCGCTGACAATGATACTCGACT
>CM025780.1:16630759-16651153 GCA_014636745.2 Centella asiatica | reverse complement strand
GTAATAATAAAGTCATAGATTCGACGTTACCTTTTGTGACCAATGTTTCAATGTAATTTAATCCTTTTAACCATGATATCTAAGATTAAATTCAAGGCATGGATGTGTCATCCTCTTCATAATTTAATCTCAGTTTTCTTGATCAATGAGTAAACTATATGAAACAAATCTCTATTTGAGCATGGCCATGCATTTCATAGTTTCACTCAATCAAGAGGCCTATAGATATCACCCCTAATTTATAGGAGGGTTAAATTCCATCTACATCATTCCCATTTCTCACATAACTCATTATGCATCCAACAATCACCTTTATCGTCCACCCGGTTAAAGGTGACTTTTGATAATGTCAAAACGCATAACTCCTTGTGTAGAAATGTCATGACTTCAGGTCGAAGGACCATTACATCATTGTCACTATGAGAATTACTTATGACACATAGCATAACGCTCCATGTAGAATTCTCATGGTGGGTCTATCCAGTACTATGTTCTCTAACATGTACCTATGTATCAACTTAATATATCTCATATATATTTATGACCAATGAGATATAGCCATCAGTTAATCCACATACTAGTCTCAATGTATTATTGTTGTCCCATTGACAATGATACTCGACTAGGGACATTTAAGAATAATGATACTTTACATACTTATATGATCTCATATTCAAGTCACATACTTGAATCCATATAATTAGTATCATTCTTCTAAGGACATTTATTATGTTAACATTTATATTACGCAGTAAATAAAACATAATAAAAGTAATTATCATTTAACCAAAAAACATAACATAAACATGGTGTCACAATCATTACATAATTGGCCACTAGGGCATACACTCTAACAATGACGTCATCCGTAGTCTCTGATGACGACGTCACCCTTAGTCTCCGATGGACTTAAGATGACGTCATCAGTCCCTGATGAGATAATTAGTCCCTGATGATGTCATCCTTAGTCTCCGACAGGCGAAGTTTAGTCCCTGATGACGTCATCCAAAGTCTCTGATGAGATATATGTTAGTCTCTGATGATGACGTCAGCCTTAGTCTCCAATGAGTTAAGATGACGTCATCAGTCTCTTATGGGTTAAATAGTCTCCGATGACGTCATCCTTAGTCTCCGATGAGTAAAGATGACGTCAGCAGTCCCTGATGAGTTAAGTAGTATCTGATGAGTGAAATTTTCCCCGATGGGCAACCTCATGCCCTGATAACCATTTTATATATGAATAGCCATCTTTTAAGTATGGATTTCTCATAATTTACCCACAATAATGTTATGCAGAAACCTTTTGCAACCGATATAGTGAATTTTAGCTAAGGACCAAGGCAAGTATATATTCATTCCACTTCTTTCTTACGAATTACGTATAATCATTAATTCGATTTACGTAAATGAATGATGTTAATGCTTATGCATAATGATGATTTGTTTTATGATTAAATAACGTACGATCATTGAATCCGATGTACGTGAAAAGATGTTGATGATTGAACTATGTGTTATTGGGTGATTGCTAGCTGTTTAAATTTCCTAGCACACCAAATGATGATGTTTGCGTGTTGCAAGTCATGAACTTGTATGCACACCCAAGTAACTTCTGTATGGATATATAGTTCCGCTTGTGATGATCACTGTCATTTAACTGTTGAGCACGCCAATATGTGTTGTTGGCAGTCGTTGCTTTTAATTGATTAGCACGTCAAGGCTATTCAAAATTGAGAAAATGTTTTCAAGAAGATATATCCATATGGAAAGTTAAGGGACTGTTGAATACTTTCGCCTGGTATTCTGGCCAATGATGATAAAGAATGATAAACCGAGGCAAGGCATCGGTAATGAGTTTTATCCGCAGACCATATGCTTTCTGCGAAGGACTACGTATGTCAAATGATGAATCAAACGACCAGGCTGACTAGCTGGGATGAAATTTGATTATGTATGGTAGTCAGATAATGATCAGTCTGGTCAGGTGATGCATTATCTGATGAATAAAGGGCGAATCATGATTTATTGAAAGAGGGTTAACCCTTGATATCACTCGGGCACCCTAGATGATATATGTTTATTGTTTTATCAAGAGGTTTTGGCATTGCTTCGTCCAACCTCAATGAATATTAAAGCTTTTATCTGATTCTTTTTGCTTATGATTATATACTTGCTGAGCGTAAGCACTCATGTGGAATGTTATGAATGTTTTTCAGGTTATGTCGTGAAGGCTGAGTCCCCTAACAGAGGGAAGGAGAGAATTGCTTAAGTATGATTAAGTTGTAAGGCCTTATGAGCCATCTAGAGTTTTGTTTCCGCTGCAGCTTGTTTATTTTCAAGCTTTGAGGTTTTTGTAAGATGATGTGGACCTTAAGATTTTGTAATAATGTATTTTGGGAATATATTTCCCACAGGTATGTTGTTAAGGCTTGGCTGTGTTTTTTTTTTTTTTTGTAGTTTTCTGGTGCAGCCCGGAGTTCTAGCCTGGGGATCTCGGGGACTGTCACCCAAATCGCTGACAGTGTCCGGGGCCCGGCTTGGGGGATTTTCGGGGGCGCCACAATCCACTCGTTAGGGGGTATATTGTTTGTCAGGGGATAAACTACCCGTCAGGGGATAAACATCAGGGGATGACTTACCCATCAAGAGATAGCCCTCGACCATCAGGGAATGGTCCTCGGCTATCAAGGGGATGGTCATAGGCTATCAGGGGATAAATTTGTTCATCGTCAAACTCCTCGGTAATTCATTTGAATACCGCCAAACTCAGCGCCAAACTTATCGGTGGAATAATTGTTCAGCGCCAAACTCATCGGTGGATAATTGTTCAGTGCCAAACTTATTAAGTCAGCGCCAAACTCATTAAGTCAACGCCAAACTCTTCGAAGACTAGCATTATTTACTCATTGGAGACTAACAAAAATTGCTCCTCGGACACTAACAATAATTGTTCCTCTGAAACTAACAAAAATTGTTCCTCGGAGACTAACAACAATTACTCCTCGGAGACTAATCTTATGCTGTCAGAGACTATGTTAGAACTTATCTCTGCTACAACGAAGGACCTTTCATATGATCATGGATGATTTCTAACAATGGGCAAACCCAACTTAGGGTGCATCACTATCCTATCTGTTGTGTGTATCATTACGTAATACACATAACCGCAGATGCAAAAGAATACTACTGCAACTTTTGAAGCTTTATTCTTTTATTGGATAACTTAGCATGCACGACTAATACTTTCAAATGTTATGCATGAGAGAATAAAATAGAACAAAATAGAGTATGCAATCGGTATAAAACTCTTACCTCTTCTTCTTTAAGGAAGAAATTAAAAGGTTGGCTACTCTACAAAGGACAATTGCTCAAGACAATGAACTTGAAATTTATGAGGATGGTTGGTTAAAAAGAAGTTTTAAGAGAGAGGTTAGGATTTAACCTCAGCTGATGTATTTATAGTGTTCGTAAATCAACTAAAGTAGTAGGCTAAAATTATGTCTTGAGGTAATGTGATTGTCCAGCTTGGCCGATGTAGCGGCTTCTCATCATAACACTCTAATAGTTGGTATAATACCAAGCAGTTGCTGGCATACATGCAGCTTAATCTTAACCAGTTGTTGACACACATGCATCTTGCTAATCAAACGATAATACATGTAATCATCTGATGACAATCTTCTTTAAATACACGTAATCCTTTCATCTCCATACATGCTGATTAAATTGATCTCATATGAGATTTGAGATTCTCATATTCATATCCCTTTGATGGTTTTACAAAAGAATTGACATCATAAATTTGGTACATCACATTGACATAAAATTCAATCATTTAAAATTCATACCTCATAGGAATTAATCATATTTACATTTTATTTCTATTTAAAATTTTGGGTCCTCACACCCTGTTTCCATGCATTTCTAGTGTAAAATTTGTTATTGGACCACCATATTTCAAGGAGTATCTTCCCAGTTATATACTCTTTGCTTCTTTGCCAAGTATCAATGCATATCTTTTAAGCCCTGATGATATGTGGATTACGTCTTAACTATCCCCTTATGGCAAGCCTTGATGTTGACTTGAACAGTGCTTCTGAATCCCCTAATGACAAGCCCTGATGTAGACTTGATCAGTGTTTCACTATTCATTGATGTTAACTCTTGATGTAGAATTACATCAGTGCTTCTTGATCCTATAGTACTTACTCTATGTATTAACTAAGGTAAGTACCTTTTAATCCTATCAACTTTAATTAGAAATTTTGATTGAACTCTAGAAAGTAGTGGCATTTTGGTTGCTCCGTTCTAATATCAGACACCAAATCCTTTTAGTCTAAAATAGGTTTTGTAGTTATACTAATTTGAAAGGATTTAAATCCCATCAGTATTGAGATTACTATATTTTTTGTCTCGCTAGCATTAATTATCTTTAATAATTGGTGAATGTGTTTGTTTTGTAGTTTTATTTTATTTTCTGGTGTTTTAAAATTTCTTCCAAGGTTTTCATGCCATTGATGTTGTCTGGTAGAGTCGTCTTTATTTGTTTTTCAAGAATATAACTTTCTAGGCTTTTGGGGTGACAAACTAATTTGTTGTCTCTATGTTAGGATTTGGATTAGACTTCTTGGTGTTAGATATTGTATAAATTGGATGAGACTTGTTGATTTGGGATAATGAGGTGTAAACAACGAGGTGTAAGTAAGCTTAAGTATTTAGAATCTTTACATGTAGTTCATTAGTTGCTCCATTACAATATAAGATGGAGAATCCTGAAATGCTTGTTTAAGTGCATGGGGAGATTTATGTTCCATCGAGGATCGAGTGATCTATCATGTTAGTTTGGTAAGTGCTAGTCCCAATTTGACTTTTAAAGGTATTATACTACCAATATGGCAAATATTTTTTCTGTAACGAGCTTTCTTATATGATTTATGTGTGGTGTCTATTTCAGTTTTTATATTGCAGGTTTGAAAAGATCCATTTCTGGAATGGAAACTTATACTAGAGTAGTTGCTCTGTGTATTAACTAAGGTAAGTACCTTTTAATCTTATTAGCTTTAATTGGAAATTTTGATTGAACTCTAGAAAGTAGTGGCATTTTGGTTGCTCCGTTCCAATATAAGACACCAAATCCTTTTAATCTTATTTAGCTTTAAATTAGGTTTTGTAGTTATGCTAATTTTAAATGGTTTAAATATTATCAACCCGGATGTCAGAATAGGATACTCTATTCTGTCAGGCCCATGAGAATGTAGATGTAATTAAATCTACTTAAATGTCATACGTACGTACATAACAGATCACATTAAAATAACATTGGCCCGCTATTGTCGTGTGGTAAGAGATATTCTCAGTAGGCCCTTGTGCCTAACATAATTGACAATCAAGTAAATCATAGTGCTGAAAAGACGTCATGAGAGAGATGTTCAAGTAAGTCATAGTACTGAAAGACATCCGAAAGCTTATGTGGATTCCTTATTTCTTCATATCAGTGCCATGATATTGCCAATATTTCTTCTATCTAAAGATATGGATTCTCCCCATCTGTATCCAACAGTTGAGATCTTAATTCTCGTTATTTTGAAAATGATATTTTAAACTAGTTTCATATCTAGATTTATTTTAAATGACCTATATATATTTATTTTTTTTGTTAAATTTGGTGATATATAAAAGAAAAGAAATATACAATATTAACGGGAGGCATCCCCCCAACCTACTAGAACAGAACTCTAGCTAGGTGAACCGAAGGAACCCAAATGAAGGAAACAACCTACAAAGATATAAAAAGGGATAGCAGATCCGTTGATGAACAGATCGTATCTATTGACATCAGGATAACAGCTGGTACGAGCACACAAGATATCCCCTGACGCAGATAAGTTATCCCTTGACGCCCAAACAAACATCCCCTCACAGACAGAAGGGAACCCCTGACATGAGTAAGACATCCCCTAACGCCCAAGGAAAATAGCCCCTGACGCCCAAGAACACAACCCCTGATAGGAAAATGGTAACCCCTGACATGAGTTATACAACCCCTGAAGCGTGCAACCATCTGCTGAGGCGTGCATGTCAACCCCTGATATGGGCATGGCATCCCCTAACATGAATTGGCAAACCCCTGATGTGAGGAGCTTAACCCTTGATGCACGAAGCTTAACCCCTGACGTACACTGAAGCATCCCTTGACACTAATTTTGGCCAAATCTTGTCTAAGTTTCAAACCCCTGACCCATGGCAGTATAACCCCTGCTGCAAGCTTCATAACCCTAGATGCAGCAAACCCCTGACATCTCCTGATGTGAGCTTCAATTACCATTTTGAGTAGTTCCATGTAGTAACCAGTTCTGATAACAGGGAATAAGATTGCTAAGCTTATGGAATTTCCGAGAGCTATGCAATTTACTTTTAACAATATTAACACAAGCAGATGCCAAACAATTTTCAGGAATAGGAGTTCCATGATGAATCCTAGAATTCCTCTCGCACCAAATCTTCTAGACATAGACAAAAAGGACAAGACGTTTGATGTAAGACCAAAACTCGTGATTTGAGTCCAGGAGACAGTCTTCCAAAACTTGATCCCAGTCTGTCCATTGAAGGTTACTGCCCAGAAGGTGCAAAAGTAATGTATTTGATCTGGTAGGATCAAACACAGGTTACGGAAAATAACTTTAGGAAGACTCCGTAAAGAAATCAATCACCGGGATATCAACACTAAAGGATCAATCTATTTTAGTTGCTTAAAGAATTTAATCACCCGCAAACTAAAACAAATTAGTTGTAAAAGTATAAAGGAATTAACCACCAACTTTCGGGATAATCGTAAGTAAAAACTCACACAATTTATTAATCAAAGTCTGAATCTTCCATAAATTATGAACAACTATTTATAAGCTAAATAATCAAGAAAACCTAATCCTAATTAGAAAGAATATTACAAATGAAAGAAATCTAATCTAATAAGGAAAACATAACAAACCTATTTTAAATAGGAAACAATTGCTAAAATAAACACAAAAAATAATAAAGTATAAGAAATAAAACAACTGTACTCGTCAGTGGATAATTGAGTGTCGAAGACTAATTATCCCTTGACGGATCAAATACACTATAGGAGACTAAATCATCCCCTGATGGATGAAATAGGCTGTCAGAGACTAATTATCCCCTGACGGGTTAAATTAGTCTCTGATGACTAGACTAGTCTCCGATGTATAACGTATCGGCTGATGATGACGTCAGCCGTATTCTCCGATGCGATAAAAGATTCGCTGATGACATCATCCTTAGTCCCTGATGCCTAAACATCCGTTGACACCAGAAGCATCCCCTGACGCCAGTCTCTGATGACCAACTCTAGGCTAAGTCCCGAAGTTGCTTAACTCAATATTAACAAGTAAAGTAACAACATTAACAAGCACTTCCTAACCAACATTCCGCAAACGCATTAATAGAAAATAAATTTAAGGATATTTCCTTCCAAGTAAGAAGATTTATTCTACCTTTGTCCGAAGTTGCATCCGTTCGTTTGGCACCCAATGACTCCAACAGATCATCCTCCTCTTCTTCAGAAACAATTGTCCTCAATTGAGCCACATCGTCATCATGAATATAAGGAGCCAAATCAACAATGTTGAATGTTGCACTTACCCATAATTCCCTAGCAACTCCAACTTGAAGGCATTGTTGTTAACTTTCTCAACAATCTTGAAAGGACCCTCCGACCGAGGCATTAACTTATGCTTCCATAAATTAGGGAACCTTTCCTTCCTCAGATGCAACCAGACAAGATCACCCACTTGAAAGTCAGGTTGTTTACGATGCTTGTTTGTTAGAGCCTTATACCGTGCATTTACCTTCTCAATTCTGGCTCGTATTTGTGCATGCAGCTTCATCATAGCTTGAGCGTTCGCTTTTGCATCAGAATGGGCATACTCACCTTTTGGCAAAGGAATTAAATCTACTGGAATTCTTGGATTCTCACCGTATACCACTTCAAAAGGTGAATGTTTTGTGATGTAAGTAGGAGATCTATTGTATGCAAACTAGGCATGTGCAAGCTTGACATCCCAATCTTTTGTAGTTTTGCTCACCAACCCACGCAACAAGACTCCTAAAGTTCTGTTGGTCACCTCAGTTTGTCCATCTGTTTGAGGATGATGTGAAGTACTAAAACACAATTTAGTGCCCAACAGTTTCCATAGCGTCTTCCAAAAATAACTCATGAATTTAGTGTCTCGGTCACTAACTATGGTTCGTGGCACACCATGCAATTGAACTACATCCTTCAAGTACAAATTAGCCACTCGAGACGCATCATCAGTTTTATGACAAGCCATAAAGTGCGCCATTTTGGAAAACCTATCCACCACCACCATTATTGAATCGTTACCTCTTTGAGTACGAGGCAATCCCAGAATGAAGTCCATGGCTACATGTTAGGTTTTATAACATTTGATGATGATTGTCTTTAGATTACTTAGATTACAAATGTACAGAAAATGTTAATGAGTAACACTGTAGTTTTGTAGCTAGTAGTTATCTCTTTGATTGTAATTTATTCATTTGTAATAAAGAGATAGATTTATTTTTGATTGTAAATAACTACTAGAGATTGTATCAAAGCTTCAACAAAGTCATATTGTGTTTTTATCCGTCAGAGATTAAGAAAAGGCTTATCGGAGACTAAGGCAACACTTGTCAGAGACTAAGGATTTTGCCTACAAGACACTAAGTTTTGTCTGTCAGAGACTAATGCTTACGTCATCAAAGACTAAGTCTAAAGCATCAGAGACTAAGCTGACGTCATCAAAGACTAAGCTTAAAAGCATCGGAGACTACACAACCTGATTAGGAACTAAAGACCAAAGACTAAGGTGATCGGGGACTAAGACTGAAGCTGTCGGGGACTAGTCGTGAATTATTCCCTAATGAGATATAGAGTTTGAATTGAATAAGAAATGTCTTAAACGTGGACTGAGATATTATTGAAGACGTAGCTGGTAAGGAAACTAACCAGAAATCTATTCCTAATCAAAAAGGAAAGATTGTATTTTATTCGAATAAGGAAGCTGAATTTTATTCAGAATTGGTAACTGAATTAATTACGATTCAGTTTAGGAAGCTGTAATTAGGTTTACAGAGTTGTAACAGAAGCTGTATATTTTTTCAGTTTATCATAGATATACAATACAGAAAAAAAACAAAGCTAACGATCATATTGTTGTGATTGTTAGAATTTGTAATCAATTGTTAAAATCAATAAAAGCAATTGTTTATAAATTTGTTCTTGTTCTTTATATTCCGCAAGTAATAATTAATTTCTTAAAGAACAAGAAATCAAAAAGAATTCAGAGAACTTGTATTCAACCCCCCTTCTACAAGTTCTCGGCTATCTCATTGGGAAAACAATTGGTATCAGAGCAGGTTTATTGATTTAACTTAATTAACACGATCCAGAGATGGCTAACGACGAAGGAAGCAGCTCTAGCATAATGGCTTATACAAGAAGTCGTGATGGTGGAACCAGGATTCCAATTCTAAAACGAGAAGAATATCCTATGTGGAAACAAAAGATGTATATGCACTTGAGAGCAACAGATCCTGACTATATTGCAAGGATTGAAAAGGGTCCTCATCTACCTAGGAAATTTGTTCCTGCTAAAACTGTTGAAGGATCCGTTGTTGCTGAACACTTTGAACTTGCTTCTGAAAGTGACTATACAAACGAAGACAAGTTACAAGTGTTAAAGGATGCTAAGGTTATGAACATACTTTACAATGGCATTGACAAAAATATGTTCACAAGCATCATCAACTGCACAACATCTAAGCAGATTTGGGACACCATCAAAGTCCTGTGTGAAGGAACTGACCAAGTCCGAAAGAATAAAAGATCATTGTTGACTCAACAATATGAATTCTTTCAAGCAAAGCCTGGTGAACCAATCACGTCAGTTTATGACAGGTTTAACTCTTTGCTCAATGACTTGAAAATACTTGGAAAGTCTTACGACAATGAAGATGTCAATACCAAGTTCATGAGAGCACTCCCACCAAGCTGGGATCCAAAGACAACTGCAGTAAGGGAAGCTCATGACTTGGACATACTCACACTGGATAGGCTCTATGGAAACTTAAAGACAAATGAACTTGAAGTAGAGCAAAGACAAAGAATGCATGGCAGGGACAAAGGAGCTGCACTAATGGTTGAGAAAAGCAAGTCTCAAGAGAAGCCTGATGATGAAACTTCCAATGCTAGCTCGACTGATGAGGAAGATGAATTGAGCACTGATGATGACATAGAGGAATTCATGGTGAAACAGTTTAAGAAATTCAGAGCTGGTAGAAAAGGTAAAAGATCATCAAAAAAGTTTACCCCTAGAAAAGAAGGTCAAACTGTGACCTATGACAAAAAGAAAATCAAGTGTTACAACTGTGATGGGGTAGGGCACTTTGGCAATGAGTGCATGAAGCTTAGATCTACTGATGGATCTAAGGATGAAAAATCAAGGAAAACGGGGAATGACTTTGCTGACAAGAAGTTTAAATCAAAAAGCAAAGTCTTGATTATTGAGGGCAAAGATTGGATTGACAGTGATTCTGAGGAGGAAATTGTCAACTTTGCCTTGATGGCTCAAACTGATGATTCAAGTGATTCTACAAAGGTATGTGATGCAACTCAGAATTTTAATGTGCTTAATTTACTTGATACATCCAGTATTGAAAGCATACAAAAAGATATGTCTGACTTGCATGTTAGTTTTAGATCATTAACTATCGAGCATACCAGTGTTAAAGAATCACATGACCATCTCTTGAAAAGAAATAAATTTTTTGAAGAGAGACTGGTACAATTTGACACTATTAAGTCTGATCTAGACAAAGCTCATTATATGATCAATACTTTGAAAAAGAGGGAATTTTACTTAGTCGAACAACTTGAAAAAGCACAGGCTAAGATAAAACAGTGGAACAGTTCCTCTAAAAAGTTGACAGGCTTGGTAGGATGTCAATTGATTGGTCAAAAGTCTGGACTAGGTTATGATGAGTGCCTAGGAAACAATTCAGATTTAATTGAGACCATTAAAGCTGCTAACTCCACTACTAGTAAGCCAAATGTTTTGAAAAGAATTAATTTTGTTTCTCCTGTTAATGAACCCAAATTTATTAACACTCAATACCAACAAGTCACTGCGAAATCAAAGGTTGATCAAAAGATAGTGAACACTGTTGATAAGAGTGAGAATAAAAGATTAAATATTGGGTTCATGACAAAGACTCAATTAAACAAAAAATTGGAAAATATTCCTATGAAAAAGGCTGAAACATTATTGGAGTCTAGTAGTAGTAAGAGAAATAGGAATGGAAAGATAGGCATTAATAAATACACAAATTATGCTAGAATGCCTGATGCTCCTGGAAAGACATGTCATATATGTGGTAATCCAAATCACATAGCTATGCACTGTAGGAGTAAAAATAAAATTCCTATAATAAAGACTGCACATTCAAAGACAATAAAAGATAAATCACCTATAAAAAGGTCAAATCATCTTTGCATTAATTGTGAAACTTCAAACCTTGGCAGTCTCTCACAAAAAGAAAGCAAAACTAATGATTGTCCGATTAAAATAAAAATTAATAAAAGACAGTCAACTCAATCTGAGTCAAGTCTTGATTCTACAACTAGTGAGAAAAGACCCAAGAAAGTCTGGGTCCCAAAAATTTCTAACTACTTACTCTTTACTGTGCAGGGCAAAAAGAAGAAAACATGGTACTTGGACAGTGGCTGTTCAAGACACATGACTGGAGACAAGTCCCTGCTAAAACAGTATGAAGAGAAAAGTGGCCCAAAAGTCACTTTTGGAGATGACAGCAAAGGCCATACTAAGGGTTATGGCAGTGTTGAACATGGAGATGTCATCTTCACTGAAGTATCACTAGTTGATGGCTTAAAACACAATCTTTTGATTGTGAGTCAACTATGTGATAAGGGATTCAATGTCACCTTCAAAGAAGATCAATGCTTGGTATGTGACAAAAAATCTGATAATGTGATATTGACAGGGAAAAGAAAAGGAAATTTGTATATTGCAAACCTTATCTCTTCTTCTGATCAAATCACGTCTCTATAGCAAAGCCTCAACTGATGAAAGTTGGCTTTGGCATAAGAAGCTCTCCCATTTGAATTTCAAGAACATCAACAAACTGGTGAGAAAAGGATTGGTAGCTGTCATTCCACAATTGGAGTTTACACAAGATAGATTGTGTGATTCATGCCAGAAAGGGAAACAAAGAAGTGTATCATTCAAGAGCAAACCAACAACATCAATCACTGACCCTTTACAATTGTTACACATAGATTTATTTGGTCAAGTGAATGTGATGTCTATCTTAAGAAATATATATGCTTTGGTTATTGTGGATGAACACACGAGGTATACTTGGGTAAAATACCTCTACACAAAAGATGAAGCTGCTCAGTTGCTAATTGATCATGTCAAGAAGATAGAAACTGAGTCAGGAAAAACAGTAAGGGTGATAAGGAGTGATAGAGGAACATAATTCAAGAATTCCCAAGTTATTGAATTCCGCACTGAAAAAGGAATAACACACCAATTCTTAGCTCCAAGAACCCCTCAACAAAATGGAGTTGTTGAGAGGAAAAACAGAACCCTTATTGAAGCAGCAAGGACCATGTTACAAGAGTCAAAGTTTCTTACATATTTTTGGGAAGAAGCTATAAGCACTGCTTGCTTTACATATAATAGATCCTTGATATACAAAGCATACAACAAAACACCTTATGAATTGATGACTGGGAGAAAACCAACTCTCAAGTTTTTACATGTGTTTGGTTGTAAGTGCTTTGTACTGAGAGATTCATCAGAGACAAGAGGAAAATTTGACAACAAGTCTGATGAGACAATCTTCTTAGGTTATTCTCTATCAAGCAAGGCATACAGAGTATATAATCTAAGAACAAAGGTCATTGTAGAATCAATACAAGTTGTATTTGATGACAGAAAGATTCCAGGAATGATTGGACAAGGATTGCATGAACCTCTCAGTTTTGAGAATGAATTGGATGCATGGGAATATCCATCAGAGACTAGTGACAAACCCCAAGATAGTAATGATCCCTACATAATTGAGGGTGAGTTAACATTTGTGCATGAAGTACCAAGGACTAATGCTCTATCAGAGACTAGAGAATTAGAATCAAATGAAACACAAGAGACTGGTGACATTAGTATACCATCGGAGACTAATGGTTCACCAGGGACTAGTGTCACTGATTCACAATCGGAGACTATCTTGACACCAGGGACTATAGAGATAAATAGCTCAGGGGAAGCTAATAATGAAGAAGTCAATGGTTTAGGGGGAGCAGTCTCTGATCATGAAGCTAGATTGGACAACATCAATCTAGAAAATGAAGCCTCATCTTCAAGATCAAATCTGCCACGTGCAAGTCCATGGCTCAGAGATCATACAACAGATTTGATTATTGGAAGTATAGAGGATGGAGTCAAGACTAGAACTGCAACTCAAAATGAATGTTTATATCTCTGTTTTCTCTCAAAGATTGAGCCAAAGAAAATTGAGGAAGCACTTCAAGATCCTGACTGGATAATTGCCATGCAAGAAGAATTAAACCAATTCACAAGAAACAAAGTCTGGAGATTGGTACTCAAACCAAGGAATAGATCAATTATAGGTACCAAATGGGTCTTCAGAAATAAATTGGATGAAACTGGTACAATCACAAGGAACAAAGCAAGACCATTAGAGACAAGAGTATTAGCATTTAATGAAACACAAAAGACTGGTAATACAAATACACAATTAGAGACTAATGAGACACCAGAGACTACTAAAGTTAATAGTCAAGATAAGACTAATAGTTCAGAGGGAGCTAACAATGAAGAAGTCACTGGTTTAGGGGAGCAGTCTCTGATCCAACAACTAGATTGAACAATGTTAATCTAGAAATTGAAGCCTCATCTTCAAGATTAAATTTGCCTCCTGCAAGACCATGGTTGAGAGATCATACACCAGATTTAATTATTGGAGATTTAGAAGAAGGAGTCAAGACAAGAAGTGCAACACAAAATGAGTCTTTATCTCAGTTTTCTTTCAAAAATGGAGCCAAAGAAAATTGAAGAAGCACTTCAAGATCTTGACTAGGTAATAGCCATGCAAGAAGAATTAAATCAATTCACAAGGACTAAAGTCTGGAGATTGGTGCCCAAACTAAGGAATAGATCAATAGTTGGTGCCAAGTGGGTCTTCTGAAACAAGTTACATGAAGTTGGTACAATAATAAGGAACAAAGCAAGATTGGTAATAAAGGGCTATTCTCAAGAAGAAGGAATTGATTATGATGAGAGCTTTGCACCAATTGTAAGACTTTAGGTAATAAGAATTTTCTTGGCATATATAGCCTATAAGAACTTCAAGGTGTACCAGATGAATGTCAAGAGTGCTTTCTTGAATGGGAAGTTGGAAGAAGAGGTCTATGTTGAACCACTAGGTTTTGTAGACAAAGGATGATCTCATTTGCTTCCCTTGTTGACAGGCTGAGTATAAACCTTCTTGAGTTTACTCCATTTGAGGTAGTCCAGTCACCAATTCTCTTTTCACCAGATTATTGATGGTCTTGTAGTTCAAGTGAAAGAGATTTTTGTGCCACAGACTGCTCTCATCAGGGGTTGCTTCGCTATAAAAACATGAGGCTCCATTTGTTGAGCCAAAATCAGCAACATAAAGATCTCCTTTCCTAACCGCTGACAAGACTAGCTTCCCATCAACTTCGTTGGAAATCAAGCACCTATCACCTTTGAATGCGATGATGAATCCCTTGTCACATAGTTGATTTATGCTTAATAGATTGTGCTTTAGCCCATAAACTAGTGCTACATCATCAAATGAGACATCCCCATTTGCTACTTTGCCATAAACAAGTGTTAGTCCTTTGATGTCATAACCAAATGAAATTACTGAACCAACCTTCTCAATGAACTCTGTGAGCAGGGTTTTGTTTCCTATCATATGACTTGAGCAGCCACTCTCTACAAACTAGACTTTCTTGCTTTTGACTTTTCCCTGTACACAAAGAACATTTAATTTTTTTAAGTCCTCTAGGTTTAGTCACAATTATTGGTATAACAATTTTTATATTAAATTTCACTTTTGCTTTAGGAAAAACACACTTTCTCCTGTTTAGGAGCTTCACATAATGCTTTCAATTTATCACCTACCTTCCTTTCTTTACCCATAGGGATGTATGCATGAACAAAAGTTGACCTAGGTTAATCATTGTTAGGTTTTAGAACATTTGATGATGATTGTCTTTAGATTACTTAGAGTACAAATGTATAGAAAGTGTTAATTAGTAACACTGAAGTTTTGTAGCTAGTAGTTATCTCTTTGTTTGTAATTCATTCATTCTTTGTAAAGAGATATAATTATTTCTTGTTTGTAAGTAACTGCTGGAATGGAGTATCAAAGTTCCAGCAAGTCGAAATGTGTATTTGATCCGTTGGAGTTTACAAAAAGGCTTGTCGGAGACTAGGAAAACTTGTCAGAGACTAAGGATTTTTTATCTATCAGAGACTAGTTTTGCCTATCGGAGACTAAGGCTTATGTCATCAAAGACTAAGTCTAAATGAGTCAGAGACTAAAGCTTACGTCATCAGAGACTAAAGTTAAAAGCATCAGAGACTAAGTGTAACAACCCAGAAAATTTGTTAATCTATAAATAATTTATTTATTCATATTTTATTTTATATAATAACGTGTATAGTTAATGATGTTTTTGAATGTCTAAATATTTTCGGACCCATTAAAGGGGTTATTGTTGTTTGATTGTTGGTTGCAAGGATAAGCAATGATGTTTATGTTTGGTGACATTCGTAATGGTTTGAAGCTTTGCGTCCAGATTGGTTAAATCTCATGAAGGACTTAAGAGCCTAAGTATTATGACATCATTGTATACGTATGTTAATTTGATTAATAAGCTGCTTGTGTGTCATCAAGTGGATTAAACGTATGTGCATGTAGGACAACAGGCTTATTACAATGCTTAGCTGCTAAGAATCATGATGAGCAGCCGTTTTTACCGTCCAGTTTAACCAATCATTTTATTTCAAAGCTTAATCTCAGCCTACTATAAATACCTCATTCGGAGGAACATTTCAGTCTCTTTTCTAAAGATTTTCTTTTCCAAAGTTCTTCTTTAAACCTACCATCTCCATTTAATTTCAAGTTCTTTCTTTTGGACAATCACTTTTAAACAAGCTTTGATCTCTTTCGTCAACCCAGGAGGTAAGAATCTTACGTTTTCTTTTGCCTTTCTTTTATTTGCTGGGTATCCGAGAAGTTTAGCTGTAGGAGCAAGTCTTTGAGAAAGAAAAGGCAAGTATATTTTCACTCCACTTTCTTTCTTACTGATTACGTAGAATCATTTATTCGATTTACGTAAATGAATGATGCTAATGCCTATGCATAATGATGAATTTTTTTATGATTAAGTAACGTACGATCATTGAATCCGATGTACGTGAAAAGATGTTGATAATTGAACTATGTGTTATTGGGTGGTTGCTAGTTGTTTAAATTTTCCTAGCACACCAAATGATGATAAAGATGATGTTTGGGTGTTGCAAGTCATGGACTTGTATGCACACCCAAGTAACTTCTGTATGGATATATAGTTTCGCCTGTGATGATCACTGTCTTTTAATTGTTGAGCACGCCAATATGTGTTGTTGGCAGTCGCTACTTTTAATTGATTAGCACGTCAAGGCTATTCAAAATTGAGAAAATGTTTATAAGAAGATATATCCATATGGAAAGTTAAGGGGCTGTTGAATACTTTCGCCTGGTATTCTGGCCAATGATGATAAAGAATGTTAAACCGAGGCAAGGCATCGGTAATGAGATTCTTGTCCGCAGACCATATGCTTTCTGCGAAGGACTACGTATGTCAAATGATGAATCAAACGACCAGGCTGACTAGCTGGGATGAAATTTGATAATGTATGGTAGTCAGATAATGATCAGTCTGGTCAGGTGATGCATTATCTGATGAATAAAGGGCGAATCATGATTTATTTCCTGAAAGATACAGAGTTCAAATTAAAGAGGAATGTCTTCCACGTAATTCAAGATATTATTGAAAACGTAGCTGGTAAGGAAACTAACTAGAAATCTCTTCCTATCAAAAAGGAAAGATTGTGTTTAATTCGAATAAGGAAGCTGAATCAATATTGATTTAGAATAGAAAAACTGAGAATTCAGTTTGAGAGAAGTTGTAATTAGGGTTTACAAAAAATTGTAATTTTGAAGCTGTATAGGTTTTCATAGTTTTGTATCTTCTCCTATACAGAATAGAAAAGAAACTGACGATCACATTGTTGTGATTGTTAGAATTTGTATTCAATTGTTAAAATCAATACAAGCAATTGTTTATAAATTGATTCGTGTTTTTGTTCTTTATTTTCACAAGTAATTATTAATTTCTTAAAGAACAAGTAATCGAAAAGAATTCAAAGAACTTGTATTCAACCCTCCCTTTTACAAGTTCTCGGTTATCTCACTGGGAAAACAATTGGTATCGGAGCCTGTAATTGAATTTATTCAATTAATACGTTCCGAGAGATGGCCAACGACGAAGCAAACAGCTCTAACATAATGGCGTATGCGGGATGTCGTGATGGTGGTACCAGAATTCCAATTCTTAAAAGAGAAGAATATCCAATGTGGAAGCAAAAGATGTACATGCACTTAAGAGCAACAGATCCAGATTATATTGATAGGATTGAGAAGGGTCCCTATCTACCCAGGAAATTTATTCCTGCTAAAACCGTCGATGGATCTGTTGTGGCGGAACACTTTGAACTTGCTCCAAAATATGATTATACAAACGAAGACAAGTTACAAGTGTTGAAGGATGCTAAGGTGATGAACATACTCTATAATGGAATTGATAAAAATATGTTCACAAGCATCATAAATTGCACAACATCTAAGCAAATCTGGGACACCACCAAAGTCCTATGTGAAGGAACTGACCAAGTCCGAAAGAACAAAAGGTCATTGTTGACACAACAATACGAGTTCTTTCAAGCAAAGCCTGGTGAACCAATAACGTCAATTTATGACAGGTTCAACACTTTGCTCAACGACCTGAAAATACTTGGAAAGTCCTATGATAATGAGGATGTCAACACCAAGTTCATGAGATCTCTCCCAACAAGTTGGGATCCAAAGACTACTGCTATAAGAGAAGCTCATGACTTGGACATACTTACACTGGACAGGCTCTACGGAAACTTAAAGACTTATGAACTCAAAGTAGAGCAACGACAATGCATGCATGGCAGGGACAAAGGAGCTGCATTGATGGTTGAGACAAGCAAGTCTCAAGAGAAGCTTGATGATGAATCTTCCAATGCTAGCTCGACTGATTAGGAAGATGAACTGGTTTTTGATGAGGACATGGAGGAATTCATGACATTCATGGTCAAACAGTTCAAGAAATTTAGGGCCAGCAGGAAAGGAAGAAAATCATCAAGTAAGCCTAACCCTAAACATGAAGGTCAAAAAGTCACCTTCGTCTTAAAGAAAATATGATGTATTTGATCTGGGAGATCAAACACAGGTTGCGGAAAAATAACTCTAGGAAGATTTCGTAAAGAAATTAATCACCAGAAATCAACACTAAAGGATCAATCTGTTTAGTTTACTTAAAGAATTTAATCACCCGCACGCTAAAACAAATCAGTTATGAAAGTATAAAGGAATTAACCACCAACTTTCAGGATAAACGTAAGTAAAAACTCACACAAATTTATTAATCAAATTCTGAAATCTAATGAATATTACAAGAAACTATTTATAAGCTGAAAATAAACCCTAACTCCTATTTCAGAAAGAATTTACAATGGAAGGAATTCTATAATGGAAAGATATCTAATCTAACAAGGAAAATAGTTATTCTTAATTCAAACTGGAAACAATTTCCAAAACAAACACGGAAATAATCAAATATAAGAAATAATATAACTGTACCCGTCACTGGATAATTGGCTTGTCGGAGACTAATTATCCCCTGACGAGTCAAATACACTATCGGAGACTAAACAACCCCTGACGGACGAAATAGACTTGTCGGAGACTAATTGGCTTGTCCGAGACTAATTATCCCCTGATGGGTAAAATTAGTCCCTGATGACTAGACTTAGTCTCCGATGAACAATACATCCCCTGATGATGATGTCAGTCACAGTCTCTGATAGAACAATAATATCCACTGATGACATCATCGTGAGTCTCGATGTGTTATTTATCCCCTGACGCCAGATGCATCCACTCTTCAGCTAACTCTCGCATCCCCGTGTGTAAGCAAAGTAACTATAGGTTGAACAGCCCCTCCTAACCACCCTCCTGCAAGTGTATTGATAGAAAATAAATCTAAAGATAACCCCTTCCAAACAAGATTTATATTTCCTCCCGAAATTACATCCATTTGCTTGGCACCCAATGACTCCAACGGATCATCCTCCTCTTCTTCAGAAACAATTGTCCTCAATTGAGCCACATCGTCATCGTGAAGATAACAAGCTAAATCACCGATATTGAAAGTTGCACTTACACCATATTCACCTGGCAACTCCACTTGAAGGCATTGTTGTTAACCTTTTCTATAATCTTGAAAGGACCCTCTGTCCGCGGCATTAACTTATGCTTACGTAAATTAGGGAACCTTTCCTTCCTTAGATGCAACCAAACAAGATCACCCACTTGAAAGTTAGGTTGTTCACGATGTTTGTTGATTAGAGCTTTATACCTTGCATTTACTTTCTCGATCCTGGCTCGTACTTGGGCATGCAACTTAATCATAGCTTGAGCCTTTGCTTTAGCATCAATATGAACATACTCACACTTTGGCAAAGGAATTAAATCCATTGGAATTCTAGGATTCTCACCATAAACCACTTCAAAGGGAGAATGTTTTGTTGCGTAGGTAGGAGATCTATTGTAGGCAAACTCGGCATGTGCAAGCTTGATATCCCAATCTTTTGTAGTTTTACTCACTAACCCACGCAACAAGACTCCTAATGTTCTGTTGGTCACTTCTGTTTGCCCATCCGTTTGCGGATGATGTGAAGTACTGAAACACAATTTAGTGCCCAACAGTTTCCATAACGTCTTCCAAAAATAACTCATAAACTTAGTATCTCGGTCACTGACTATTGTTCGTGGTACACCATGCAATCGAACCACATCTTTCAGGTATAAATCAGCCACTCGAGATGCATCATCCGTTTTGTTAGGTCCCAAAGGGTAAAAATACTAGAAGGGGGGTTGAATAGT
>CM025780.1:16613946-16630749 GCA_014636745.2 Centella asiatica | reverse complement strand
ATAATGAAAGTTTAAGCAAAGATAATATAAGCAGGGGTACAACAACACGTTTTATGATAAGCCATGAAGTGCGCCATTTTGGAAAATCTATCCACCAACACCATTATTGAATCATTACCCCGTTGTGTTTGAGGTAATCCTACGATAAAGTCCATTGAGATGTCTTCCCAAGGAGAATCTGGCACCGGTAATGGAGTATAAAGACCTTGTTGAAACGTACTTTTGGTCTTCTGACAAGTAGCACACCTCGCAATTACTCCGGTTACATCACCCTGCATCTTCGGCCAATAAAAATGCTCTTGTAATATCGCCAAAGTCTTGGTAATGCCAAAATGCCCAGCCAATCCTCCTCCGTGAGCCTCCCTTATTAACAACTCCCGAATTGAGCAGAACAGAATGCACAAACAATTTCCCTTGAACAGAAACCCATCTTGAAACAAGTAACTACCAATGGTACCTCGTGAGCACGATTCAATAATTGGCTGGAAGTCCACGTCTAGTTTGTAGTACTCTTTGATTAATTCAAAACCAAGCAATTTTGAACTCAGTACTCCCAACAAAGTATATCTTCTTGATAATGCGTCAGCCACAACATTATCTTTGCCCTGTTTATGCTTTGAAGAGAAATTAAAAGATTGCAAAAACTCAACCCACTTAGCATGACGAGGATTCAGTTTTTGCTGTCCGTGAATGTATTTTAAAGCCTCATGATCCGAATGCAATAGGAAGTGACTCGGCCGCAAGTAGTGGCTCCAATGGTCAAGAGCTCTCACTATTGCATAGAACTCTTTATCATAAGTCGAGTAGTTTAGTCTTGCACCATTGAGCTTTTTACTAAAATATGCAATGGGCCTTTTCTTCTGCACTAGAACAGCTCCTATGCCAACTCCACTTGCATCACACTCTACTTCAAAAGGACTTGAAAAATCTGGTAGCGCCAAGACCTGTGTATCGCACAATAGCTCTTTCACCCTTTCAAACGCCTTTTGAGCAGCCTCTGTCCACTCGAATTTTCCCTTCTTAATACATTCAGTAATAGGTGTGACCACACTACTGAAATTCCGTACAAATCTTCTATAAAACGAAGCAAGACCATGAAAAGATCTTATCTCTGTCACTGTAATTGGTGCTGGCCAAGATTTTATAGCTTCCACTTTTGAAGGGTCAACTGAGACTCCATCTCCCGAAACTATGTAACCTAGGAAGGTTACGCTCGGCACCAAGAAGTAACACTTCTCCAACTTGGTGTAAAGTTTTTGTTTTCTCAACATTTCAAATACTGATTTTAAATGCAACAAGTGTTCTTCCTTGTTCTTGTTGTAGATCAGTATGTCATCCAAGTACACCACAACGAACTTTCCCAAAAAAGGCTTGAGTACCTCATTCATCAACCTCATGAAGGTGCTCGGTGTGTTGCTCAGACCGAAAGGCATGACCAGCCATTCATACAACCCTATTTTTGTCTTGAATGCTGTTTTCCATTCATCACCTTCCCTCATCCTTATTTGGTGATATCCGCTGTGAAGATCTATTTTGGAAAATACTCCTGAACCATGGAGTTCATCCAACAAGTCATCCAATCTTGGAATTGGAAATCTGTACTTGATAGTAATGTTGTCAACTGCCCTGCTATCAATGCACATTCTCCATGTCCCATCTTTCTTTGGTACCACCAGAGTTGGAACAACACAAGGACTCATGCTTTCTCTTACGTAACCTCGCTCCATTAGTTTCTCAATCTGCCTTTGTATTTCCTGTGCCTCTTGAGGATTACATTGGTAAGCCGCTTTGTTAGGTAAGGATGCCCCAGGAATTAAATCAATTTGATGTTCAATTCCTCTAATAGGTGGCAAACCTGGTGGTAAGTCTTCAGGGAACACATCCTGAAATTCTTCCAACAATTTCTCCACGTCCTTGTTTAGTCCTTCTGACTGCTGCTCAGATTGAAAACTGACAGTAATCAGCAAGTAGCCCTGACCTTCCTGTTCCAGTTCAGACTGGAATTGCTTCTCACTCACCATTAAACTCTCCTTGCGTGCACCAAGAGAGGATAAAGGTTTTAGAGCAGTCTTCTTGTTGCCTACCTTGGCAATGTATACATTTGTTCTGCTGTCATACTTAACAAACCTGTCATACTACCATGGTCTTCCCAACAGTATGTGGCAGGCATCTATGACACAAACATCACATAGCACCTGATCCTTGAATTTACCAATCTCGAAGGTAATCAGTGCTTGCTTTGTCACCTTAACTTCTCCTCCATCACTCAACCAATGTAACTTGTATGGTTTGGGGTGGGGTGACGTTGGCTAGTTTAATTTATCAATCAATGTAGTAGAAACCACATTAGTGCAGCTACCTGTATCAATTATCAGATTGCACAGTTTGTCTTTTACCAACACTCTAGTCATGAAAATCTTGTCCCTTTGGTCAGCTTCCAAGGGGACTGGTTTAGCTTGTAATAACCTTCGGACTATCAACTGTGAACCACGACTTTCGAGCTCCTCTTCGGAATCAGCCTCAAAATCATCTTCAGTTTCTTTACAACTAGTTGACTCCTCTTCTTCAAGTGTTTCTCTCTCCTTTGAAGCATAAGATGCCTCAATCTCTTCAACATCATGGAGAGTCATTACTCTGTTGTTAGGGCAATCACGTTGCATGTGCCCATAGCCTTTACACTTGAAGCAAATTCGTCTATCTTCTGTCGCCATGGACGTAGAAGCTTTACCCTTGTCCTTCTTGAACTTGTCAAAGGTAGGAGTGAATTTCGGCGTAGGTGGTGCCTCGTTCCTCTTTTCGTTTCTGCCTCTTTCCACCGCTTTGTTTACTAGTCGTATATAATTGTTGACCTTGGCCCTGGCATATTTCTCAGCCCTCATGGCCACCTTACATACTTCTTCAAAGGACCAGTATGGTTGTAACTCTACTCTTTCGGCAATATTATTGTTCAGTCCTGTTAAGAACCGAGCAATCTTGTGTTCTGCCCTTTCCTCAAGATCGCATAACATGGTGAGTTTCTCAAATTCCACCGTGTACTCTTCCACCAATAGTGGCCCTTGTTTGAAACTTTGTAGTTTCAAGAATACATCTTGTACATAATTCGTAGGTAGGAACCGCTTCTTCATCCTACCTTTTAAGGCTTCCCAAGACACAATCCGTGCCTTACCTTCTCTTCTTCTTTTATTCTTCAAGTTTTCATACCACAGATTAGCGTAACCTGTGAATTTTAATACTGCCACCTTGAACTTCTTGTGGTCATCATAGTCCTTGTATTCAAAGACTCTTTCAATTCTTTGTAACCATTCCAAGAACTTTTCAGGCTTTATGCTGCCATCAAAGTCTGGGATATCTAACCTCAGACCCTTATCGTCGTCGGCATTGTCTCTCTGCCTCCTCGGTGCTGGTCTAACCACTTCTTCTCCTTCTGAATCTGAAGTGCGAATAGATCTTGTACTACGGTTTGGACTTGTGGAAGGGTTTCTTCGATCTAACCTGGCTAGTAACTCGTTTATCTTTTCTATCAGGTCATTGATTTGCCTATCACGTCACAAGTTTTGTGCTTGCTCCATGGTAAGTCCTCGTGGGATAATTTGTTCTTCTTCTCCCGCTATTGGGTTGTATGTTGTGGATTAAACCAAGAACAATTTGTCCACCAAAGCTCTGATACCAAGATGATGTATTTGATCTGGGAGATCAAACACAGGTTGTGGAAAAATAACTCTAGGAAGATTTCGTAAAGAAATTAATCACAAGAAATCAACACTAAATGATCAATCTATTTAGTTTGCTTAAAGAATTTAATCACCCGCAAGCTAAAACAAATCAGTTGTGAAAGTATAAAGGACTTAACCACCAACTTTCAGGATAAACGTAAGTAAAAACTCACACAAATTTATTAATCAAAGTCTGAAATCTAATGAATATTACAAGCAGCTATTTATAAGCTGAAAATAAACCCTAACTCCTATTTCGGAAAGAATTTACAACGGAAGGAATTCTATAATGGAAAGATATCTAATCTAACAAGGAAAATAGTTATTCTTAATTCAAACTGGAAATAATTTCCAAAACAAACACGGAAATAATCAAATATAAGAAATAATATAACTGTACCTGTCAGTGGATAATTGGCTTGTCGGAGACTAATTATCCCTTGACGAGTCAAATACACTATCAGAGACTAAACAACCCCTGACGGACGAAATAGACTTGTCGGAGACTAATTGGCTTGTTGGAGACTAATTATCCCCTGATGGGTAAAATTAGTCCATGATGACTAGACTTAGTCTTCAATGCACAATACATCCCCTGATGATGACGTTAGTCACAGTCTCTAATAGAATAATAATATCCACTGATGACATCATCGTGAGTCTTCGATGCGTTATTTATCCCCTGACGCCAGACGCATCCACTCTTCAGCTAACTCTCGCATCCCCGTGTGTAAGCAAAGTAACTATAGGTTGAACAGCCCCTCCTAACCACCCTCCTGCAAGTGTATTGATAGAAAATAAATCTAAAGATAACCCCTTCCAAGCAAGATTTATATTTCCTCAAGAAATTACATCCGTTTGTTTGGCACCCAATGACTCCAATGGATCAAAATAAGATGTTACAACTGTGACGGGTTAGGGCACTTTGCCAATGAGTGCAGAAAGCCTAGATCTAGTGAAAGATCTAAGGATGAAAAATTAAGGAAAGACTTTGCTGACAAGAAAGCTAAATCAAAGAGCAAAGCCTTTATTACAAAGGGTAAAGATTGGATTGACAGCGACTCTGATGAAGATGTTGTCAACTTTGCCCTAATGACTGGAAGTGACGAGTCAAGTGATTCTACAAGGGTATGTAATGCAACTCAGAATTTTAATGTGCTTGATTTACTTGACGCATCTAGTATTGAAAGCATACAAAAAGATATGTCTGATTTGCTTGTGAGTTTTAGATCTTTAACTATTGAACATACCAATGTAAAAGAATCACGTGACATTCTCTTGAAAAGAAACAAGTTTCTTGAATAGAGATTGACACAATTTGACACTATCAAGTCTGACTTAAACAAAGCTCATCATATGATTGATGCTTTGAAAAAGAGGGAATATTACTTAGTAGAGCAACTTGAAAATGCTCAAGCTAAGATTAAACAGTGGAATACTTCCTCTAAAAAGTTAACAGAGTTGGTAGAGTGTCAAACAATAGGTCAAAAATCTGGACTAGGTTATGATGAAAACTTAGACAAGAGTTCAAATTTAAATGATCTATTCGAAGCTGCGAACTCCTCAACTAGTAAGCTAAATTTTATAAAAAGAATTAATTTTGTCTCTCCTGTTATTGAACCCAAATTCATTAACACTCAAGATCAAAAAGTAACTGCATCATTAAAAATTGATCAAAAGACAGTGAATGTTGTTGATAAGAGTGAAACAAAAAGATTAAATATTGGGTTCATGACAAAGACACAGTTAAGTAAAAAACTGGAAAATCTTCCAGACAAAAAGGCTGAAAAATTAGTGGAGTTAAGCAGAAAGAAGAAAAATAGGAATGGAAATATAGGCATTAATAAACATACAAATTATGCTAGAATGCCTGATGCTCCTAGAAAGACATGTCATGTATGTGGTAACCCCAATCACATAGTTGTCAACTGTAGGAGCAAAAATAAAATTCCTATAACTGAGACTACACCTTCAAAGAGAATAAAGGATAAATCACCTGTAAAAAGGTTAAATCATCTTTGCATTAACAATGAAAATTCTAAGCTTGGCAGTCTCTCACAAACAAGTAGCAAGACTAATGATTGTCCAATTAAAGTCAAAAATGCTAAAAGACAATCAACTCAATCTGAGTCAAGTCTTGAATCTACAACTAGTGAGAAAGGACCCAAGAAAGTCTGGGTTCCAAAAATCTCAAACTAGTTACTCTCTATTGTGCAGGGCCAAAAGAAGAAATCATGGTACTTGGACAGTGGCTGTTCAAGGCACATGACTGGAGATAAGACCCTACTAAAACAGTATGAAGAGAAAAGTGGCCCAAAAGTCACTTTTGGAGATGACAGCAAAGGCCATACGAGGGGATATGGCAGTGTTGAACAAGGAGATGTCATCTTCACTGAAGTAGCACCAGTTGATGGCTTAAAGCACAATTTATTAAGTGTGAGTCAACTATGTGATAAGGGATTCGATGTCACCTTCAAAGAAGATAAATGCTTGGTGTGTGACAAAGAATCAGGGAATGTGATCTTGACAGGAAAAAGAAAAGGAAATTTATATGTTGCAAATCTTATTTCTTCTACTAATCAAATCACATGGCTCTATAGCAAAGCTTCAACTGATGAAAGTTGGCTTTGACATAAGAAGCTTTCCCACTTGAATTTCAAGAATATCAACACGCTTGTGAGGAAAGGATTGGTAGCTGGCATTCCACAATTGGAGTTTTCACAAGATGGATTGTGTGATTCATGCCAAAAAGGAAAACAAAGAAGTGTGTCATTCAAAAGCAAACCAGCAACATCAATCACTAACCCGTTACAGCTGTTACACATGGATTTATTTGGTCAAGTGAATATGATGTCTATCTCAAGAAATTCTGCACTGAAAAAGGAATAACTCATCAATTCTCAGCTCCAAGAACCCCTCAACAAAATGGAGTTGTTGAGAGGAAAAATAGAACCCTTATTGAAGCAGCAAGGACTATGTTACAAGAGGCTAAGCTTCCCACATATTTTTGGGAGGAAGCTATAAGCACTGCCTGCTTTACACAAAATAGATCCTTGATAAACAAAGCATACAACAAAACACCTTATGAATTAATGACTGGGAGAAAACCAACTCTCAAGTTTTTACATGTGTTTGGTTGTAAGTGCTTTGTACTGAGAGACTCATCAGAAACAAGAGGTAAATTTGACAACAAGTCTGATGAGGTAATCTTCTTAGGTTATTCTTTGTCAAGTAAAGCATACAGAGTATATAATCTAAGAACAAAGGTCATTGTGGAATCAATTCAAGTTGTATTTGATGATAAAAAGATACCAGGAATGATTGAAGAAGGATTGCATGAACCTCTCAGTTTTGAGAATGAATTGGATGCATGGGAATATCCATTAGAGACTACTGAAAAACCCCAAGATAGCAATGATCCCTACATAATTGAGGGGGAGTTAACTGTTGTGCATGAAGTACCAAGAACTAATACTCTATCAGAGACTAGAGTATTAGATGAAACTCAAGAGACTGGTGACATTAGTATTCCATCAGAGACTAATGGTTCACCAGAGACTAGAGTCACTGATGCACAATCAGAGACTATATTGACACCAGATACTATAAAGATAAACAACTCAGGGGGAGCTAATAATGAAGAAGTCAATGGTTTAGGGGGAGCAGTCTCTGATCATGAAGCTAGATTGGATAACATAAATCTAGAAAATGAAGCCTCCACTTCAAGGTCAAATCTGCCACGTGCAATTCCATGGTTGAGAGACCATACACCAGATTTGATTATTGCAAGTCTAGAGGATGGAGTTAAGACTAGAAGTGCAACTCAAAATGAATGTTTATATCTTAGTTTTCTCTCAAAGATTGAGCCAAAGAAAATTGAGGAAGCACTTCAAAATCTTGACTGGATAATTGCCATGCAAGAGGAGCTAAACCAATTCACTCGAAACAAAGTCTGGAGACTGGTACCTAAACCAAGAAATAGATCAATAATTGGTGCCAAATGGGTCTTCAGAAATAAATTGGATGAAACTGGTACAATTACAAGAAATAAAGCAAGACTTGTTATAAAAGGATATTCTCAAGAAGAAGGAATAGATTATGATGAAACTTTTGCACCAGTAGCAAGACTTGAAGCAATCATAATCTTCTTGGCTTTTGCAGCCTACAAGAACTTCAAGGTGTACCAGATGGATGTCAAAAGTGCTTTCTTGAATGGAAAATTGGAAGAGGAAGTCTATGTTTTCCAACCCTCAGGTTTTGTGAACTCCAAATTTCCAAATCATGTCTACAGGTTAGACAAAACACTTTATGGCTTCAAACAAACACCAAGAGCCTGGTATGATACTCTATCCCAATTCTTACTTGAAAATAAATTTGTTAGAGGTATCATAGATAAAACTTTATTTTATAGAAAGCAAGGCTTTGACATTATATTGGTGCAAATATATGTAGATGATATTATATTTGGGTCAACAAATGAAAAACTTTGTGAAAAATTTTCAAAACTAATGCAGTCTAGATATGAAATAAGTATAATGGGAGAATTAACATTTTTCTTAGGATTGCAAATAAAACAATCAACTGATGGATTTTTTATCAATCAGTCTAAGTATATCAAAGACTTATTGAGAAAATATGATTTGGTTGATTGTGCATCTACAAAAACACCTATGCCTACTGCCACTGTTAGAGATAAATGATGATGATGATGATTATGTAATAAATTGTGCAACTGTAAATACTTGAGGTATTTTATAAACCTTAAGATCAGCACAAGTTTTGCATCCACTGATGATAAACTTATTCATCAGTGGATGGTCAATAACTTCACAAGGCAAGTCAGAAAACAAAAGCATTCAAAGGACTTGATAAAGTGAAGAAGAATGTCAGATGCTACTAGTAAAAAGTCAAAGTATTCCGCACATCAGAAATTCTAAGTTGCGTTGATTGGAACCCATCAGGGGGAACCCATCAGGGGAACCCATCAGGGGGAACCCATCAGGGGAACCTGTCAGGGAAACCTGTCAGGGTATGACGAGGGCAGACCAACCCGTCAGGGAAACACTTCAGGACATGTCAGTGTCAGGCAAACCCATCAGGGTAACACGGCAGGGAGAATGACCAACATGACATCAGTGGAAGCCATCAGTGTATGCCGTCAGTCATAACCATCAGGATCAAAGAAGCACTGAGTAAAACTCAAGTGAAGGTTGAAGCCCTGATCCAGTCAATAAGCATCAGGGGATCCAGAAGCACTGACGAAAGTCCATCAGGGCTGATAGTCAGTGGATCGTTATGACAGCATGCACCCGTCATCAGTACTTACACGAAAATCAACGTAACGTGTTTCAGAAGCAAGAAATATCAACTGGAAAGATATTTCTTGAAGTTTGTTTTTGATCCAATGAGAACTCTCACACATTAAATGCACACATATCAGGGGAAGAAAAGTAGCAATGCAGCATGCAGCGGTCTGACACATAAAGTTTCGATGTGACATACTTGCGACTAAGTTGAGAAGAGCAGCACGTCTCAAGCACGTGATTTCAACCCACTGATTTATGATACAAGCAATGGAGCTCTCATTACACAAAAAAAAATAGTGATTGAATCTATCCAACAGATTAAACAAACAAAGAAGCACACAACACTAGGAATCTCTGTAATATATTTCTTGAGAGATTTATTTTTTAGAGAAAAGTTTTTGTAGCTAGTGAGTGTGAGAAGCTGTGAATTTTATTTACAGAATTTGTAGCTGTAAATCACATTTGTGATTATACAGATTTCCAGAAAAACCCCAAGTTTTAATATAACTATTTTAACTTGAATCTGTGTGTTTATTTCTCATAGTTTTTCTGTTTGTTATAACTATTTTCCAGTAAGCACTTTTAAGTTTAAAAGAGCGAAAAAATTCAGGTGTTTGTATTCATCCCCCCCCCTTCTACAAACACTTGTGCTTATATTGCACTAACAATTGGTATCAGAGCCACTTAGCAGATTTCACTTGCTAAACACGATCATTATCTATGGCCAACAAAGCTGGAAACAGTAAAGTCCTCATGTTGGAAAGGGGCAAATACTTCTTCTGGAGACAAAGAATGATAGTTCATCTTAGAGCCATTGATGATGAATATTTGCAGATTCTAAAAGAAGGACCTCACGTTCCCAAGAAGCTCATTCCTATAGAAGTCGTTAATGGAGTCAGTATTCCTGAAAAGCTTGTCCCAAAGACAACTGATGAAATGACGATAGAGGAAAGAGAAAAGGTGAAAAAGGATCTTAAAGTACTGGGATCCTGTATAATGGTTTAGACGATGATATGCTGAATAGTATCATGAATCTTACCACGTCTAAATCTATATGGGATACCATACAAATCCTTTGTGATGGTACTGAGGAAGTGAGGGAAAATAAATTGCAGCTGTTGACACAACAGTATGAGTGGTTCACAATGAAAAATGATGAAACACTTACTGAAATGTTTGACAGATTTAACAGGTTGGTAAATGACCTGAGATTATATGGGAAGGCATATGCTAACAAGGATGTGAACAGAAAGTTCATGAGAGCCCTTCCCATATCATGGGATCCTAAGACAACAGGCAACAGGGAATCCAAGGACATGAATCTTCTAGACTTGGATAGGCTTTATGGCACCCTAAAGACATATGAACTTGAGGTTCAACAAAGATCTGAAATGTCAGGGGATGCCAGAAAGCTTAAATCTGTAGCCCTGATGGCTGCCACGAAGGACAAACAAGAAGCAAGGCCAAGTGTATTGATGAAGCAGCAACTAGAAGATGCTGAAATAGAAGGGGACAAAGAAGCTGACTTCAAGGAGGAAGAATATACTCCGGAAGAGTTAGAGGAGCTGGATGAAACCATGGCTTTCTTGCAAAAAGGTTTTCCAAGCTGAAATTCCAAAAGCCTTCGGGATCTAAAAGATTTTCAGCAAGGAAACCCAGTAGCACGAAAAACTTTATTGACAAATCAAGAATAAAGTGCTACAAATGCAATGAGCTGGGTCACTTTGCAAATGAGTGCCGCAAGGCCACAAAAGATGGTGAATCCAGAAACAAAGAAGTTGTTGTGGACTACAAGAAGAAATACTTTGACTTGCTTAATGCAAACAAGAAGGGAAAAGCATATATTGCAGAGGGAAAGGACTGGGCTGACTCTGATGAAGAAGAAAATGAAGAATATGTCAACCTAGCCCTGATGGCCTCATCCATTGACAGTAGCAGCTCACAGGTAAGCCTCAAAATTTCCTCTAACATGTCTAAAACTGATTGTGTTAAAACTATTACGGAAATGGCTTGTGAGATAAAGGATCTCTATAACACCCTGAGGAGTGCTGTAGCTGAAACTGAGAGAGTGCAGAAAATAAATGAACAGTTATCTGCTAGGAACACTCTTTTAGAATCAGAAAACTCCAGACTTGAGAGTCTTGAAAAAGAACTCTCAAGGACTAAAAATCTTCTTGACTGTGCTATCAAAAGAGAGGAATGGACCTCGAATCTTCTTAGTCAAGAAAGGGAAGTCATTAAGAGATGGAATGAGTCTAGCAGGAAACTGGAGGATCGTTTGAAAAGTCAAAAATCTGATCCAAAATCTGGTTTGGGCTATGAAGAGACTCAAGTGCAGCAACCTCCCATTGAGGTTGAGATGGCAGCTAGCTTTGGAAAAAGGCCAACACAACCTATCAAGTTTGTTAAGGCAGCAGCAAAGCTAGACTCTGAGAATGTTTACCCAGTAAGTGAAGCTTCCACTAGTGGTGGGAGAGGCAAGAAACTTATTCTTGCCAAAGCACTCAACCCTCCAGTTATGAAAGAACTAGACTGTGCATCAGTGGATACACAGTCGTCAGGGGGAAAGAGTGCATCAGGCCATAGTAGCCCGTCAAGGGAAAAAGGCCTGTCAGGGGAAAGCAAGAAGAATAGAAATGGTAAGCTAGGTGTTAATAAAACTAGCAATTATTCTTCCATTCATGAAGCCCCTAGAAAAGTGTGCTGGAATTGTGGTAACTGTAATCATTTATCTTTTCAATGCAAAGAAAAACCACAAATTTTGACTGACACAATTTTGTATGCTAATGATTTACCAATTGTTAAAGCCTGCTCCTCCAAGGATAAAGGCAAGATAACTGTTGAGAAATCAAAAGCATATATTGAAGCTCCTAAAAAGGAGAAAGTTTTAAATTTGCCAAAACCAAAAGTCACCAATAAAGAAAAAGCTGTATTACCTATTACTATGACTAAAACTAAAGGACCCAAAACAAATTGGGTACCAAAAACAATTTGAATGTTTTCTTGTGTGCAGGGAAAGGTCAAAAGCAGTCAAATCTGGTTTCTAGACAGTGGCTGCTCAAGGCACATGACAGGAAACAAAGCCCTGCTCACAGAATTCCAAGAAAAGGCTGGTCCAGTAATTTCATTTGGTGATAACAGCAAAGGACTAACTCTTGGTTATGGCAAAGCAGCAAATGGGAATGTCTCATTTGAAAATGTAGCACTTGTTGATGGGCTCAAGCACAATTTGCTAAGCATAAGTCAACTAAGTGACAAAGGATTCATCACTTCCTTCAACGGAGATCAGTGCCTAATCTCAAATGAAAGTGATGGGAAGCTGGTTTTGTCAGGGATAAGAAAAGGAGATCTCTATGTTGCTGATTTTAATTCAGTGAGTGGACAATCATGTTTCTACAGCAAGGCAACTCCTGATGAAAGCAGACTATGGCACAAAAAGCTCTCTCACCTGAACTTTAAGTCAATTAATGATCTAGTGAAGAGAGAGTTGGTAACTGGACTACCTCAAATGGAGTTTATCCAAGAAGGATTATGTTTAGCATGTCAACAAGGGAAGCAAAGGAAATCATCCTTTGTTAGCAAGGAAGCCACAATGATCAATGATCCAATTCAATTGTTACATATGGATCTCTTTGGCCCTGTCAACATTATGTCAGTGTCAAAGACAAGATTTGCAATGGTCATTGTGGATGACTACACCAGATACACTTGGGTAAAGTTTCAGCATGCTAAATCAGAAGTATCTCAACAAATTATTGACCATATCAAGAAGGTGGAAACAGAATCAGGGTCAGTGGTTAGAATGTTGAGAACAGATAATGGAACTGAATTCAAGAATGCAGCTGTTGAGGGATTTTGTGTGGAGAAAGGCATAAATCATACATTTTCTGCTCCAAGGACTCCTCAACAGAATGGTGTAGTGGAAAGGAAAAATAGAACCCTGATAGAAGCTGCTAGATCAATGCTAGCAGAGGCAAAAATTCCCACCTATTTTTGGGCTGAAGCAATTTCCACTGCTTGCTTTACTCAGAATAGATCTCTAATCAACAAGGCTTACAACAAGACACCATATGAGCTAATGACAGGGAGAAAGCCAAGCATCAAGTTCCTCCATGTCTTTGGTTGCAAATGTTTTGTTCTGAGGAATTTTGGTGAGAACTTAGGAAAATTTGATCCAAAAGCTGATGAAGCAATTTTCTTAGGTTATTCTCTGTCATCCAAGGCCTTCAGGGTTTACAACAAAAGACTTCAAGTGGTAAAGGAGTCTATAAATGTAGCTTTTGATGATCAAGAATTTTCTGGGCTTGAAGACCCTGGTTTTCATGAAGAACTAAGGTTTGAAAATGAAGATGATATTGATTATCAAGAGAATGAAGCTGATGTGTGCAGACAAATGGAGAATTTATCCATTCCTGATGTCAATCCAAACAATGAAGAACCCCCTTAATTAGATAGAGTCAATTTCCTAGACAACAGATCAGGGGATACTCCATCAGGGGATCATTCATCAGGACATGTACCATCAGGGGATAACTTGAACCTTGAATTATCTAATAATTTAGGGGGAGAGTTTTCAGAAGCTGGTAGCACAGGCTTAGGGGGAGGAGATGATAGTCAAGCAAGCTCATCAAAACACATCTCCAATCCTAAATGGGTCAGAAGTCACACAACAGATCTGATTATTGGTGACCCAAGCAAAAGAGTGCAGACCAGGAAAGCAACATCTAATGAATGCCTATATGCTTGTTTTCTTTCTCAAATTGAACCAAAGAAGTTTGAAGAAGCTATTCAAGATGCAGACTGGATCTTGGCAATGCAGGAAGAGCTAAATCAATTTGAAAGGAATCAAATATGGAAGCTTGTACCTAAGCCCAAAGATTGGATCATAATAGGTACTAAGTGGGTATTCAGAAATAAGATGGATGAAGCTGGCATTGTTGTAAGAAACAAAGCAAGACTGGTTGCAAAAGGATATCTTCAAGAAGAAGGGATTGATTTTGATGAGACCTTTGCACCAGTAGCCAGACTTGAGGCTATAAGAATCTTCTTAGCCTATGCAGCACATTCAAATTTTAAAGTATATCAAATGGATGTGAAAAGTGCTTTTCTAAATGGGAAATTGGAACAGGAGGTGTATGTCCAACAACCTCCAGGATTTGAATGCTCAAAATTTCCAAATCATGTCTACAAACTGGAAAAGGCACTTTATGGACTGAAGCAAGCACCTAGAGCTTGGTATGATACACTGTCAAAGTTTCTGGTGGAAAACAAATTTTCAAGAGGTATCATTGACAAAACCTTATTCTTCAGACAACACCAAGGTCATCTGATTTTGGTTCAAATCTATGTTGATGATATTATTTTTGGATCCACCGACACAAGACTGTGTGAAAAGTTCTCCAAACTCATGCAAAGCAAATATGAAATGAGCTTGATGGGTGAATTATCTTACTTCTTGGGATTGCAAGTTAAACAAGACTCTTATGGAATCTACATTCATCAGACAAAATATGCCAAAGAACTTCTCAAGAAATTTGATATGGAGGACTCAAAAGTAGCAAAGACACCTATGGCCACTGCAACCAAGATTGACCCTGATAAGAATGGAAAGAAAGTTGATTTGAAGACTTACAGGGGAATGATTGGATCATTGCTATATCTAACAGCAAGCAGGCCAGACATAATGTTTGCAACATGTCTTTGTGCAAGATATCAAGTTGACCCAAAGGAATCTCATCTCATTGCAGTGAAAAGGATCTTGAGATATATCAAGGGCACTACAGAGTTGGGACTTTGGTATCCAAAGGAGTCTGGATTTGAATTGCTAGGATATTCTGATGCTGACTTTGGAGGATGCAGGATTGACAGAAAGAGTACAACAGGAAGCTGTCAATTTCTAGGAGGAAGGCTTGTATCTTGGTTCAGCAAAAAGCAGCATTCTATTTCTACATCTACTGCTGAAGCTGAATATATTGCAGCTGGAAGTTGTTGTGCACAAATTCTATGGATGAAAAATCAGCTAATGGATTATGGTTTGAACTATTCCAAGATTCCAATAAGGTGTGATAACACTAGTGCCATTGCCATTGCTGAAAATCCAGTACAACATTCCAGAACTAAGCATATAGAAATCAGATTTCATTTTATCAGGGAACACGTTATGAATGGGAATATTGAATTATAGTTTGTACCTTCAAATCAGCAGCTGGCAGACATATTCACCAAAGCTCTTGATGAAGCCACATTTTCAAATCTTGTGGGAGAGCTGGGAATGGTGAATTATGCGTCAGGGTCAGAGTCAAACTTAAAAGATTTGGTATTTCTAACTCATTTCATAAGTTCTTGATAAAATCAATTGATATGTGGTTATATATGTTCAAAATGTAAATATGTATATACTTGTATATTCTGCATTTTGTTGTTTTGTTTTTATTTTGTCTGATGCATCAGGGTCAGGGCTTCCTTAAGGACACATCAAGGTCAGGGTGTCCAGCTCGATCGTCAGGGTCAGGGTGTCCGGATCGCTCGTCAGGGTCAAGGTGTCTGACTCGTTCGACAAGGTCAGGGTATCTGACCTGTGTGTCAGGGTCAGGGTGTCCGTCTTGTGCATCAGGGTCAGGGTGTGTACATACAGTAAATCATCAGGGTAAGTTTTAAATTTTTTTTTACTGCATCGGGATTCTAGGTCAGTTAAGTGATGACAACTCATCATTAAGTTCTTCTCTCTCTAATGACGTGTCATCACAGAAACTGAACTGACTCCCTGATAGCGTGTTTTCAGGAGAAGTTTTCAAACGTCAATAGGCGAGTATTAATACTCTATCTCTCCTACTTTTTGAAACTCCCAAAACGTTTAATCTCTACCTGATACTTGCTCGAGTTTTTTTTTCTCTCGTCTTTACAGAAACCCTAAAACTTCAAATCTTCAAAGCATCTATGGCACGACAACAAATTCAGAGGAACTTGACAGTCCCACCCACAAACTACGTGGGCTTCTCTGACATTGATGAGGTAAGTGAATGCTTTAAACCGATAATGAACTATCTGCTCATCTCTGAGTACAGTAAAGCTATCTTTACCGATGAAGAAATGTCGGGGGAGGCACTGTCACAACTCTGGACAAGTGCCAAGTTCATGTACTCCACCACCAAGCCTGATGTGGTCAAGGGTATCTCATTCAAAGTTTCGTCTGAGAAAGGGAAAATAACTCCTTCCAGACTTAACTCTGTTTTGGGGCTACCTACTCAAGATCTGGTGGAGGTACCCAGTGATGCAGATCTGCTGGATTTCTTGAGGGAACTAGGCTATAACGCTGCTCCCAATGCAGTGTTAAAGTTCAAGGATCTCAAGAGGGTGAACGTGAAGAGGGAGATTTCTTATCTCTTCGACACCATCACCAAGGTGTTCTCAGGTAAGTGTTCTAACTTTGAGGTCATTACCTCTTTAACTTTAAAAATAGCATACGCAATAATTAAAAATGTAAATATAAATATAGGTAAAATAATTTTTGATGATCTTGTAAATAAAGTAGGTAATTTTAATAATAGGAAAACTGAAGTATATTATGCAAGATTTTTGTTTATGATTATTAAAGATCAAATTACTAATTTTTCTTTTGAGAATGATATATCTGTATAGACATACAAGCAAACAAAGAAACTGTTTGTAGAAATAATAAGGAAATCTTTTTCAGTCGAACCGTTTGCATTTCCAGAGCATATGGTACAGGTAGTAAATTCTACACCCTCTACTTCTCAAACTGTACATTCTTCACCTTCATCTAC
>CM025780.1:16592688-16602831 GCA_014636745.2 Centella asiatica | reverse complement strand
ATTATTGTTTGAGTATTTGCGTCGGTTCTTTTAAAGAACCGACGCAATTACTCAAACAATATTTTTTAATTATTTAATTAAAAAATAATTATTTTTATTTATTTATTTTTTTAATTATTGTTTGAGTATTTGCGTCGGTTCTTTTAAAGACCCGACATAAATACTCAAACAAAATTTTTTAATTATTTAATTAAAAAATAATTATTTTTAGTTATTTATTTTTTTAATTATTTTTATAGTGTTTGCGTCGGTCCTTTAAAAGACCCGACGCAAATACTCAGCACTATTTGTGTCGGTTCTTTAAACAAGCGACGCAAATGTATTATTAATTTATTTTTTAATTATTTTTATAGTTTTTGCATCGGTCCTTTAAAAGAACCGACACAAATACCGTTTGTTTTATTTACCATAATGTCACCGTTCTACAATATGTGATAGTTCTATTAAAGAACCGATGCAAATAAGGCGACGCATAAGATAGTTTTTGTACTATGTACTTTATCAATTAAAGTAGCTTTTCTTTATCAGTAGTTGTAACAACTATGTTAAGTCACATCACCGTTACAAAATTTCTTAGCTTTCACAGATCAACTTCCCAACCTTGTTAATCCAAATGTAACTTGGTTATGGATCTTTGGTCGGCTTCTAGTTCATTTAAGAACTCTCGTAGAGGTATGATGTGTCAAGTCATTTATCCTTTGATGTGACGTTGTTCATCAGTGGATATTTATCCCCTGACAACTTTGTTCATCAATGGATATTTATCCCCTGAAGACTTGTTCACTTATAGCTTATCCCTAACCAGCTTCGTTGGTAGCCAATCTCTCCTTATTGGAAAACCATCCTTTTCTTAATTTCATCGCCTTAACTTTATCAGCCATGTGTCATCTTTAGTTTCTGATCATTTATCCCCTGTTGAACAGTCTCTGGTGTCGATACATCCATCTCATGATAACGAGAAACCTATCCCCTGATGCCAAGAACTTGTCCCATGATCTTGAGAACTTGTCCCCTGATACCCGAGCACTTTGGCACTTTACAATTTATCCACTAATGCCCGAGCACTTTGGCGCTTAATAATTTTGGGGTTCACTTGACTTCAGCGATAGAGAATTTCTCGATGACTTTAGCGATAGTCATTTTTGAGTTTGGCATTGTTGTTGATTTGTCCGACGACTTTGGCGATAGTCATTTTGAGTTTGGCGATGGGCAAATCTTCTCAAGGCTACCTTAATGCATTGGAATGTCTTTGTCTTAGTCTCTGGTAGCTTTAACATTAGTCTCCGATGAACAAACACTTAGTCTCTGAAAGACTTAGTCTCCGACGAACAAAATCTTGGTCTCCAACGAACAAAAGCTCAGTCTCCGACGAACAAAAATTTAGTCTCTGATGAACAAAAACTTAGTCTCTGACGATCAAAAACTGAGTCTCTGATGAACGAAAACTTAGACTCTGATGGGCTAATTTTTCTTGACCAACTTTGACTTTTGTTGAACTCTCCAAATGCATTCCTTGTAGTCTCTGATGGTCTCCTGCAGTCTCTCATGGTTGTCTTTGATAGAACACTACTGCAGGTACTTGTACAATTACAAAATCTAACAATTATTAGTTTATACATCATCATCAAATGCTATAATTCCTAACAATCTCCCTTATTTATGATTTGTCAAAGATAAACATAAATCAATGTTTGATGATGATGTCAAAACACCAACCTTATAACACCATTACTTAGAATTGAACTTAACATGTAAAAACATAATTGTACATGATGAGCTTTGTTAGGTCCCAAAGGGAAAAATACTAGAAGGGGGGGTTGAGTAGTGTTTTTCAAAATTTAAGGCTTGCTTATAAACTTTACAGTTTTTAAGTCACTTCTTGCTTAATAAAAAGTTTTCTTGTATTCTGAAAAGAGTTAGCAACAGAATTTATAGCAAAGAATCCCTTAGTTTTTAGTCCAATGGCTTAAAATAACAATGTCAGTAAGTCTTTGCTAAATGAGTTTAGCAGAGATTGAGCAAAGCAAGGATAAAGGGAATAAGCAATGTAAATGATAAGCAGCAAAGTAAAGTAAGCAAGAGAATTTTTTATAGTGGTTCGGTCTAAGCCTACTCCACTTTTCTTCTCTTTATTTGAGAAGGCACTCACTAAAAAATGTTCACACAGAACAATGAGCAACAGGACACTTAGTCCAAAAATACAATAGGTCACTTAGACCAAATAGTCACACAGACTAAAAGTTGATGAAATATCTTGCTTGCTATCTCTAAGCAGTAAGCTCCTTGTTAAGCAGATTAGATAGCACTTGTTCAAGCTTGATATTTGTATCTTGTTGTTCTCTTAAGATGTCAGAATGTCAAAGCAGTTTCTTGGTGGTTCAGATACTCATAAATGAAATTTATGACTCCTATTTATACTACTCCAAAAATCTATCCGTTGAGAATTTGAAATAGATCTATTGGGAGTTGTACTGCTTGATACTGACTTGTATCTTTCCAGCTATTCCTTGCTTAGTTCAAAATGATGGTCGTTATTTCGTCTTCTAGTGCTTTTTGAAAAAGCTCTCTAGGAGTTGACTAAGTAGGACAAAAGATAGCCTTTTTCTGACACTTTTGCTTGGCTCTTTCTTGGATCAAGGTAAAGAATCTTGTTATATTAGTCCTTGCTTATTTCCATTCTAAGCAGGACTGTCCTTGAAATTTTCTTTACATCTCTAACATCCTTCTTGATCGATGAGCAGAGTCTTCATTTGTGATCAAAATCCTTGCTTAACTAACATAATATATCCACCTAAGAAGTTGGATATTTTTCTAAGTCCTTTTACATCATATAAGCAAGGACAATATTACATCATCAATTCTTATATCAGTAAGTATAATTCTTAAAGCAATAGTAATATAAGCAGGGGTGAATCAACAAACTTAACAGTGATGGTTTTGATGTTTCAGTTCCTCAATGCCCATCTGTCAATCTGTTAATCATCTTTAATAAATCTCCCCCTGTCCTTATCAGAATTGCTCTTTGCTCCCTTTTCCTCATCATTCTCCCACTTTTTGACATTAGCATCTTAAAGTAGAAGGGTAGAAATCACCAGATTAGGTTGACTAGTAGGAAGAAATGTTTGAGTTTTGTTTGAAGATCATTGATTATGAAATGTTGGAGCTTCATGTTGTACTTTCTTTTATCAATGCTTCAAAAACATTTTTTGGGTACAGCTACACTTGATCTCTGTGTGATCAAATATTCTGATATTAAGTGTGCTGCTGCATCATCCAATAATTTTGTGTTGCTTGCATCCAACCAAACAATCACAAGATTTTCTCTCAGTATCCTCTGATATTTGATCAGAATTAGAGATCAAAGAATAAATGAATTACAAAGGTAATGAGTGAAACAATTTCTCTCTATTCTTTTCTTCAAGGATCTCATCCTTGCTCACACCCTCTCCTTTTACCTGACGTTTACAAGTTAGTCTCTCACACTTATTTTCCAAAAAAAAACATTGTGCTTTTAATTTCTTTTTCCTCACCTTTTTTCAGAGACAAGGTCTATCTCTCATTTTGAATTCTGGCAGGCTCATGAAATATAAAATCTTCCTGTTGTGGGTGACTTGGAGTGGTGTAAAAAATATAGGAAGAAAGTGTTTTGCATCAGTGGATGTTTGATAAAGTATTATTGTAGTATCCACTGATGAGTTGAGAGATGCTCTATGTGTTTCAGCTTTAAGAATTGGCTTCTTTGATGATTGAACTATCAAAGAATCTGAAATCAATGGAATTAAGAAATTTTTCATTGCTTCTTAAGAAATATCAAAGAGGGAAGAAGAAATAATAAGGGTAGAATTTGAATATTGGCTGCTCCTTTTGAGTAGAGAAAAGAGAAGCATCAGTGTGAGACCTTGTGTGTGCATTAAATGACAGGTTGATCATTGATTAGAGCCTGTTTCTTCTTCTTCCTCTGAAAGGTATTTAAAGATGTGATCATTGTAAAGTTAAATACCCGTGTCCTTGTAGTTGGACTATTTTCAATAGATACAACCTTTTGAGAGGTTCAACTTAGAGATGTGCTTTTTCTTTTTAGAACTTAATATCCTTTTGAGAGAATATTAAGTAGTCTCCAAGGGTTCTCATTGTTCCTTATTTCTTCCTCATAACTTCCTTTAAATGCTCACCCTCCCCCTAAGCTATTGTTGGATGTGGTTGTTCTCATTTTACAACCTTTATCTGTTAAGAGATAGAGTAGGTGACTTTTGATATAGGCTTGTATTATAGGTTTTTGCTACATGGGCAAAAGAAGTTGGATCATTACTAACATTCTTCATTGTAGCAGATTTCGAAGAAATAAAGAAGATAATCTCAGAAATTAAGAGTTTAATTTCTGCTACCAGTAGGTAATTATCCACTGATGAGTAATTCATGAGGGGATAAATTATCTACTGCAACATTCAGCTGATAGTTTAAAAAAAATTATCTAGTACTACAATCTTATCAGCCATGCACAAGATTTTTTAGGATTTATTCACCAAAGTTTAGCATACCTAACTCACTTACCAACTTGTTGAAGGTGGCTTCATCCAAAGGTTTGGTGAAAATGTCGGCAAGCTGCTTCTTTGTTGGAACAAAGTGAAGTTCCACTGTACCATTCATCCATGTTCTCTGATGAAGTGATACCTGATGTGTATGTGTTTTGTCGTAGAGTGTTGCACAGGATTCTTTGTAATGACAATAGCACTGGTGTTATCACAATAAATAACAATTTGATTACACACCATATCATAGTCCATTAGCTGAGTTCTTATCCATAAGATTTGAGCACAACAACTCCCAGCAACAACATATTCAGCTTTAGTTGTTGAGGTTGACACAAAATGTTGTTTATTGCTAAACCATGACACTAGTTTGCTTCCAAGAAATTGACAGCTTCTTGTTGTGCTTTTCCTGTCTATTTTACAACCTACATAATCTGCAGTTGAGTAGCCTATTAGCTTGAATCCAGAATATCTAGGATACCAAATTCCAAGATTTAGAGTATCCTTAAGATATCTGAATATCCTTTTAACAGCAATCGAATGAGATTCTCCAGGGTCAGCTTCAAATCTAGCACATAGACATATAGAAAACATTATATTTGGTCTACTTACAGTTAGATATAAGAGTGAGCCTATCATTCCTCTATAACTTGATATATTAATTTTCTTTCCTTTTAAATCAATATTAAGCTTAGTGGATGTTGTCATAGGTGTTTTAGCAATTGAAACATCTTCCAAATCAAATTTATTTAAAAGATCTTTGATATATTTTGATTGACTGATAAAAGTACCATCAACGGTCTATTTAACCTGTAAACCTAAAAAGAAATTTAGCTCACCCATCATACTCATCTCATATCTACTTTTCATCAGTTTTGAGAATTTAGAACATAAATTCTCATTAGTAAAACCAAATATGATATCATCTACATAAACTTGAACATGTATTATGTCACTAACATGTCTTCTATGAAAAAGGGTTTTATCTACAATACCTCTTGTGAAATGATTTTCATGTAAAAATTGAGATAAAGTATCATACCATGCTCTTTGTGCTTGTTTAAGTCCATATAGTGCTTTGACTAACTTGTAGGCATGATTGGGAAATTGATGATCTTCAAAGCCAAGAGGTTGTTGGACATACACCTCTTCTTGTAGTTTCCCATTCAAAAAGGCACTATTTACATTCATCTGGTACACTTTAAAATTTGCATGAAAAGCATAAGCAAGGAATATCTTGATTGCTTCCAATCTTGCTACTGGTGCAAAGGTTTCATCATAGTCAATCCCTTCTTCTTATGAATAAACTTTTGCAACCAATCTGGCATTGTTCCTTGTCACTGTACCAGTTTCATCCCGCTTGTTTTTGAAGACCCATTTAGTACCAATTATTGATTTGTTCTTTGGTTTTAGCACTAGTCTCCAGACTTTGTTTCTTACAAACTGATTGAGCTCCTCTTGTATAGCAATCACCCAATCAGCATCTTGTAATGCCTCCTCAACCTTTTAAGGTTCAATCTTTGACAAAAAGTTGAGGTATAGGCATTTATTCTAAGTAGCACTTCTTGTTGTCACACCTTTAGTTAGATCTCCTATAATCTGCTCCATATGATGATCTCTTGTCCATTTTGTCTATGGAGGAAATCTTCTTGAAGAAGAAGCTTCATTTGTTCCTTGTCCTCCATGGTGTAAAGTGTTTTCAGCTTCTTGAGAAGCTCCCCCTGAATCAATAGGTATTTCTAGATTGGAGTTTAAGGTATCCCCTGATTCATTATCCACTAACAGTGGATTATCCCCCGATGCAGTGCTATTATCCACTGATACTGCATTTTCCTCTGATAAGGCTTCCTCAGCAGGTATTGAATTATCCACTGACAAAGTAGCTTCGTGGGGTTCAGCTTCATCATCTAAAGAGTCTAGAAGATCCACTTCATCTTCATTCTCAAACCTTAGGATATCATGATTTCCTTCATCTTGCATTCCAATTATCTTCTGATCATCAAATGCAACATGAATAGATTCAATTACAGTGTTCAACCTAATGTTGTAGACTCTGTATGCTTTGCTTGTTACAGAATAACCTAGGAAAATTGCTTCATCAACTTTAGGTTCAAATTTTCCTAAGTTTTCACCTTGACATCTTAGCACAAAGCATCTGCCACCAAATACATGAAGAAATTTAACATTAGGTTTCCTACCTGTCATTAGCTCATAAGGAGTCTTGTTGTGAGATTTGTTGATCAAGGTCCTATTTTGAGTGAAGCATGTAGTTGAAATTGCTTTAACCCAAAAATAGGTAGGCAACTTGGCTTCTTCAAGCATAGTTCTGGCAACTTCAATCAGAGTTCTATTTTTCCTCTCAACTACTCCATTTTGTTGAGGATTCTTGGAGCAGAAAATGTGTGAGATATTCCTTTGTCCACATAGAAACATTCAACTTTGGAGTTCTTGAATTCTATTCCATTATCAATTCTTAGAACTCTGATAGTCAGCCCAGATTTAGTTTGAACTTTGGTGATGTGATCAATCACCAACTGAGCTGCTTCATTCTTGGCATGCTAAAATTTTACCTAAGTGTATCTGGAGAAATCATTAACTATCACCATAACATACCTTTTCTATGAGATAGACACAATGTTTACAGGTCCAAATAGATCCATATGAAGTAGTTGCATTGGACTTGTAATTGATGATATCTCTTTGCTCCTAAAGGAAGTCTTCTTTTGCTTCCCTTTCTGACAGGCTCCACACAAACCATTTTGAGTGAATTCCAGTTGTGGAAGTCCTGTCACTAATCCTTTCTTCATCAGAGTGTTGATTTTCTTGAAGTGCAGGTGAGAAAGCTTCTTGTGCTATAGCCAACTTTCTTCTACTGATGCTTTACTATAAAAGCATGTAGATTGATCTTTCATTGATGAGCCAAAGTCAGCTATGTAGAGGTTACATTTCCTAACTCCAATTATAGCTATTTTTCCATTTTTGGTGTTACTTATCAAACATTGTTCATCCTTGAAAGTAACATGATAACCTCTATCACACAGTTGGCTGATACTAAGCAAGTTATACTTAAGACCATCAACTAGTACTACATTTTCCAAGATGACATCTCCATTTGTGACTTTGCCATATTCCAAGGTATATCCTTTGATGTCATCTCTAAAAGAAACTCTTGGACCAACTTTCTCCTCATACTGTGTCAATAAGGTCTTTTCTCCAGTCTTGTGTCTTGAACAGCCACTATCCAAGAACCAAACTTGTTTGGTCATGCCCTGTACACAGTAAACATCTAAGTTAATTTTGGGACCTAAATTTGTTTGGGTCCATTGACATTTATAGCAGTTAACTTAGTAAAAGTTGCAGGTTTTTCAGAATTTTCATGTTTTTTCACCCACTGCATAGAAGAAATTACTTTCTTCTTAGTTTTGGGTGATTTAAATTTTACCATTAACTTTTTAGGAGGCTTTTCATAACTGTTTTTAACCATTTTAGCATGGAATTTGTTCTTAACAGTTAATGTCTTCTTATCAGGGGATCGTTGTCTAACATGCATGTTCCTAGGTACATTTTGACATTTAAAAGCAAGGTGGTTAGGATTTCCACACTTCCAACATACTTTCCTAGGAGCATTAATGATAGGAGAATAGTTAGCGAACTTATTAATTCTCTCCTTACCATTTCTATTCTTCTTTAGATCATTATCCCCTGATGAATGAATCAACTTTCTATTCCCTGATAAGTCAATTTTTGTCTGATTGGAGCTTTTGTCTCTTGACTCATTTAACTTCTTTTCTAGTTGAATCACTCTTTGTTCTAGCACCTTCTCCTTGATTTTTTCCTCAGTAACTCCTGCCTTAACAAATTTTAATTTCTTAAGAGGGTGGACAATAGCTGTAGGAGTTCTCCTGCTAGTGTTAGCTTCACTAGTTCCAGTGTTTGACAATTCCTCAATCACTGGCTGCTTTTGCTAGGCCTTATTATAGCCTAGTCCCTCAGTCTAACTAGTACTATATTTTTCAATGGTTTCCCTCACTATCTTTAAGGAATTGGTCCATTCCTTTATGAGATCTTGCTCTTCTTTTAGTTTGGCCCTAAGTCATTCTTCTATTTCAGGAGCACAAGCAAGTTTCTCCTTGCTTTTCCTGCACTCCTCTCTAACATCTTCTAATTTAATTAGTTCAATCTCTAGTAAGGAATTCCTAGTGACTAATAGATCGTTAGCCTTTTGAATTATTTCATTCTCTCTTATTGAACACCTTAATGTAGCATACAGATTGTAAATTTCAGTTGACATTTCTTTTATTTTTAATATACAATATGAAAGAGACATGTTAAAGGGATTAGGTTTTACCTTAGTGCCCTGAGACAAGCTGCTGGATCTAGATGATGTCCCATTAGATGATATTGCTATAAGTGCAAGATTGATGAATTCCTCATCATCTGATTAGTCTGAATCTGCCCAATCCTTTCCTTTTGCAATGAATGCTTTATTCTTCTTGTTGATGACTTTAAAGTATTTCTTTTTGTAGTATTCATCATCTTTCTTGACTTCTCTAGTCTGTTTGATAAACTTTTGCTTGTTGCATTCATTTGCAAAGTGTCCAAGCTCTTGACAGTTGTAACATTTAATCTTTGATATGTTAATAGCACCAAAGTGGATAGGCTTCCTTGTTGGTGCTGTCTTTCTGAAGTCCTTGCCCTTTTTGAATCTTAGCTTTTTGAATTTTCTTGCCAAGAAGGCCATGGCTTCATCAACAACCTCTTGTTCCTCTGGAGTATAGATTTCTTCATCTTCACTATCCATACTCTCAGCTCCACCTGCCTCAGCTTCACTTTTCTCTTCAATGAGAACTGCTTTCCCATGAAGCTTCTTGCTCGAACTCCCAGCCACAAGTGCCACTGGTTTGTCATTTCTATGGTCTTGACATAGACTTTCTCTTTGTTGAACCTCTAACTCATAAGTTTTGAGGTTCCGATAGTGCTTCTCTAAGGATATTGAGCTCGTATCCTTAGCTTCCCTTATGGTTGTAGTTTTGGCATCCTAGCTCTTTGGCAATGCCCTTATAAATTTTAGATTCACATCCTTGTTTTCATAAGTTTTTCCAAAGATCCTCAAGTCATTAATTAACCTATTGAATCTATGAAATAAGTTTGTTAGAGATTCACCAGGTTTGCTTGTAAATAGCTCATACTATTGGATCAACAAGGACTGCTTGTTTTCCCATACTTCCTTAGTCCCTTCACACAACACTTGTATTGTCTCCCAGACTTCTTTGACGGACTCGCAATTAATGACACTGTTAAACATGTCATTGTCCAAAGCATTATAGAGAATGGTCATGACTTTAGCATTCTTAATGGAGTTTTTCTTTTCTTTAGTTGTCATGTCTTTTGGGAGTTTGGGGATTGAATACTCAGGGACTACTTGGTCATCTATTGTTGCCAAGGGAAAAAGCTTCATTGGTTTAGGAGGTTCTTCCATAAGAAATACTCCGCTCTCACCAACAGTGGGATCTTCACATTTTCACTTTTGTTACTCATTTTGATCGTGTAGTATGTATGTCAACTAGAAAGCTCTGATATCAATTGTTATTCCCAGATGAGTAATTGTCGGGGC
>CM025780.1:16552141-16585940 GCA_014636745.2 Centella asiatica | reverse complement strand
ATCGGGGATTATCAACCCATCGGGGATTATCAACCCATCGGGGATTAATCGGGGATTAACTCATCAGGGATTAACTCATCAGGGATTAATCGGGGATTAACTCATCAGGGATTAACTCATCAGGGATTAATCCATACTCGTCAGAGACTAAGTTAAAGTCTGCCTCAGATACAGGGTCGTCTTCCTTATTCCTCCATGTGTGGTGCCCTCAACCATATCCACACTTAGGTCAAAACTCATCATTCTCTCAGTGATACATAACATTTCTTTTGGTCTGCATGCCATCCTAAACACGGTTTAGGGTAAAGAAAATCAGGTTAAAGAATATTCAAGCATGGGGTTGCGACTACTGTCAACAGAATGTTTGGTAGTTAAAGGTTTGTCCATCAGGTGGTTGTCAACAACACTACACCCAACTAGACAACTTGAAATAAATGACATTTACTCCGATCGTTAGAATATGCATTAAGTCATACTTTTGAGAATAAATGAACATGGTATTAAAGGTGGTAGGTAGAGCAGAGACGCAAGAAATTTAGCAAGACTTAAATAAGATGCTCTTACCTCCTTACTGTAGGAAGAAAATAAATGCTTCGGTTTATCCTTCAAGAAGAACTGCTGTCTCGAAAATTATATTTAAGTTTGATGGAAGTTTAGAAAGGTAGAATCAAGGTTACAACAGCGTGATGTGTATATATATCACTTGGTTGAACAACAAGAACCGTAGGATCAACTTGATCTCAGCTGTTGGTTATGAAAAGAAAGGAAATGACTGAAGAAGGAGAGAGTGATTGAAATGGCTGCTGTGTCCTTCGGTCATCTTTCATAGCTGACTCTAGGGTAATGGTAGGGATGATGAGCATTTAATGCTGCTGTTCCCTCCCCCCATCAGTGGAGTATTTTTAAAAAAAACGGGTACTGTAGCTACCCGAAGCATTCATGCCAAAACACTCCTTTAAAGGTAGAACAACTTATAATCCTCATAAGCTTTACAAAATCATTTAGAAAATAAATCTTTTGGACATCACATTGCAGATAAATTTTTCATAATAAGAAAATAATTTCAATATTCACAACTTATAAGAAAATAATTTTCATAATAATAAAAAAAAATAATAAGCAAAAATAATTAGATTTCATCACGAAATTTATTTACAAATCGGGGTCTTCACAGCCGAGACATCCATCCTTGATGACGAGAAACCTATCCCCTGATACTAAGAACTTATGCCTTGATGCCGAGAACTTGTCCCCTGAAACCCGAGCACTTTGGCGCTTCACAACTTATCCATTGATGGTCGACCACTTTGGCGCTTAGTAATTTTAGGCTTCACTTGACTTCAGCGATAGAGAATTTCCCGATGACTTTGGTGATAGTCATTTTTGAGTTTGGCGCTGTTGTTGATTTGCCCGACGACTTTGGCAATAGTCATTTTGAGTTTGACGATGGTCAAATCTTCTCAAGGCTACCTTAATGCATTGGAGTGTCTTTGTCTTAGTCTCTGGTAGCTTCAACATTAGTCTCCGATGAACACACACTTAGTCTCTAAAAGACTTAGTCTCCAACGAACATAAACTTAGTCTCCGATGAACAAAAACTTAGTTTTTGATGAACAAAAACTTAGTCTCCGACGATCAAAAACTTAGTCTCTAATGAACGAAAACATAGTCTTCGATGGACTAATTTTGCTTGACCAACTTTGACTTTTGTTGACTTAGTATGAGCGGGGGGACGGGAAAAGAAACGGCTCTCCAAATGCATTCCTTGTAGTCTATGATGGTCTCCTGCAGTCTCTGATGGTAGTGTTTGATAGAACACTACTGCAGGTACTTATACAATTACAAAATCTAACAATTTTAAGTTTATACATGATCATCAAATGCTATAATTCCTAACAGAAGTAATCATTAGATCGTATATTGGTTATCGATAAATTAAGGAGAAATTGGTTGTTGATATATGTTCGACAACTATAACCAATTTATTCTAGGATAATTCAATAATTCTTGCATCGATGATCAATTTAAAGAATCAAAGTTAAGAATAATCCTTTGACTAGTTTTCTCATATATATTTGTTAAATCCTTATATTTATTGTTCATGCAGTTTATATTACTCGAATTCAAAAAAAAACCCCTTTTATTTTATTTGTTCTTGACAAAATAAATAAATCTTAATCAATCTCTGTGGATACGACCCTACTATCACTTGCTACAAGCTAGTTGTTTTTGAGTAGGAATTTATTTTTGTTGGATTCGACACCCATCATCTACTGGTCATCAGAGCTTACAAGCTACACACTGATACTTGTCACAGAAGCAAGAGGTATATCTGGAAAGATATTCCTTGGGATTTGTTGGTCCAATAACAACCTTTTGCACTAGAAAGGCATAAAGAACAGGGATTGAAAAGAAGCAACTATAGTCAATAGTAGTCTGACACTTGTCACTCCAAAAGGACAATGACACTACATTTTACGGCTACGTTGAAAAAGAAGCATGACAAGCACATGGTTTTAATTTTTATTTTCCTATATATGTAAAGGTTGTAACACAGTATGATATAACAATTAACACTAAAATATCTATATCATCTTTAGACACTAGAGGGAAGCTTTGTAATAGTTCTTGAGAGAAATATTATAGAGACAGATTGCAGCTTGAAGTGGGAAGAAAAAAACCTGTATTCATTTACAGATTTGTAGTTGTTTAATCACTTTGTGATTATAAAGATTCCTAGAAAAACCCCAAGTTATAACACAACTATTTTAACTTGAATTTTTGTGTATTCATTTTAAATATTTGTACTATTTTTTTGAGTTCATCCTCTTCAGGGGATAACTTTTTAGCACTTCCAGCTTTTATTTATTGAGTTTTAAAGAACAAAAAAAAAGTTGTGGTGTTTGTATTCAAACCCCCTTTTACAAACACTTTAACTTATTTAGTTCTAACAATTTGTATCAGAGCCAACTAGAAGATTACACTTGCTAGAAGATCTTTATATATGACTAACAAAACTAGAAATAGTAAAGTTCCCATGTTGGAAAGAGGGAAATACTTCTTCTGGAGGCAAATAATGATTGTTCATCTCAGATCCATTGTTGATGAATATTTAATAGTGCTCAAAGAAGGTCCTCATGTACCAAAAAAGCTAATTCCTCAATAAGTGGTGAATGCAGTCAATGTACCTAAACGTCTAGTCCCAAAAACTATTGATGAAATGACTCTAGAGGAAAGAAAGAAAGTAAAGAAGGATCTAAAGCTAACTGGTATCCTATAAAATGGCTTAGATGATGATATGCTCAACAGTATCATGAATCTTACAACATCTAAATCAATATGGGATACCATCCAAATCTTGTGTGATGGTGCGAAGGATGTAAAGGAAAAAAAATTGCAACTGTTAACACAACAGTATGAGTGGTTCATAATGAAATCTGGTGAATCACTCACTGAAATGTTTGACAAGTTTAACAAGTTGGTAATGACTTGAAAATTTATGGGAAGGAATATGCCAATAAGGACGTGAATAAAAAATTCATTATGACACTTTCCATATCATGGAATCTAAAGACAACAACCATCAGGGAATCTAAGGACATAAATCTCCTAGACTTGGATAGGCTTTATGTTACCCTAAAGACATATGAACTGGAGGTTCAACAAAGATCTGAAATGTCAGGGGATACTAGAAAGCTTAAATCAGTATCCTTGATGGCTAGCAGGAAAAAAAAAAGAGAGAAGCTGGACGAAGTGACTTGATGAAGTAGCAACTAGGAGATGCTAAAGAAAGTGAAGAGGAGAGTGAAGATGGTGAAGCTAACTCCAAGGGACTAAGTATACCCTTGAAGAGTTAGAAGAAATGGATGAAACAATGACCTTCCTTGCAAGAAAGTTCTTCAAGCTGAAATTCTAAAAACCTTAAGGAACAAAGACATTTTCAACAAGGAAACTGGGTAGCACAAGTAACTCGACTGATAAATCTAGAATCAAGTGCTACAAATAAAATGATTTGTGCCACTTTGCAAATGAGTGTCGGAAGGCCAAGAATGAAAGTGAGCCCAAAGGGAAGGAAGTTGTGGTGGATTACAAGAAGTAATACTTTGATCTTCTTAATGCTAACAAGAAGGGCAATGTGACGACCCCAAAATCCCTTACCAGACCAGGGCATCATCAAAAGAAGGAAAAGATAGCATCACATCCATTCATAGCATAAATACTAATAAAAAGGAAATAGTGGCGAGTTATTACAACTCAAACTATTACATTTTAGTGGAAGCTAATCCATCTATAAATTACAGTTCATAATCATTACAACTTCAAATATCTTCCTTCCTTCCTTCCTTAGCGACACTCAAAAGTATTTAATAAAACTCAGTAGCTGATCATTTTTGCTTTCCCTTTGTCAGAGGGTTCAGCCTTTGGATCATGCCCTGCAAGACATTAAGTTCAACAAGGATGAGCGTTTTATGCCCAGCAAGTATATAAACAATTCAGAGAAACAAATCTGGAATATTAAAGGAAGTTCAATTCTGTTTATGAGGCTCAGTGAAACAATACTAATGCCTTGGAAATCCTTGAAGAATCTTTAGGATCACTGATGATAAACAACGTGTAATCCTTCTTGAAGAAAGACAGGTATTCACATGTGTACAACCTTTTTCAAAATATCCATCAGGGGCTAAACTCGTTGGATCTTCTAACCATATGGTACACAACTAGCCTAACTGTGACTGCATGATCCCTCCTTGTGTGAACGTACGTAGTCACTTATAATTCCTCTAGGTTAGGTGAAGAACAAATCAACACCTTTCCTTTCCTTTAGCCAACCATGTGGCATAACCCATTTAAGGGACATATCATTCTCATTTGTTGCACGGATATAGCATTAAAGAATAATTTATACATCAAAGTTTAGCTATATCCTTGCACTTTCATTCATATCATGCTAGCGGAAATTAAAGCATAGCATTCTCATCATAAAAGCAATTGAAACATATGAATCAAGCCTTGCACGCATATCGAATCAAATGATACTGCGTTAAATTGAAATAAGCATCAGATTTAATGTATATACTTGCCTCGGTCCTTTGGACAAAATCAAATTCAATTTACTCGTGAGTGAAAGATTCTATAAAACATGCATATAACATGATAATTTAATACCTTAAATAGAATTATAAAAGAAATGCATATGTGATGTCCTTAAACTTTTAATGTCTCAAATTTGACATAAGAATCGTTGAAGTTAAATGAATAATTGAAACATCATAAAATAATTTAAGAAAATAATGTTTTATAGTTTCAAAAACAAACTGCGCATCAGGAGATAATTTATCATTAGGGGATAATTTATCATCAGGGGATAACCTTCGACCATCAGGGTATCATTCACTCATCAGGGAATAGTCATCAGGGGATGACTTACCCATCAGGGGATAATTTATTCACCGCCAAACTTGTCGGGTGACAACTTGTTCAGCGCTGAACTCACTAAGTCATCGCTGAACACATCAGTGGATGATTTGCTCATCACCAAACTCCTCAGTGGCTAGTTTGTTCAACGCCAAACTCCATAATTCAGCGCCAAACCCAGTTGGTTAACGCCAAACTCTTCAGAAGCTAACCTCTTTAGTCATCAGAGACTAACAACATTTCCTTCATCAGAGACTAGAAAATTCCTCCATCGGAGACTAAGAATTTCCTTCATCAGAGACTAGCAAATTTTTCCTTTATCGGAGGCTAATATTATATCTCATCAGAGACTAACATATAATCTCCCAGAGACTATTTCATAGGGTCAGACACTAACTCCAACCCGTCGGAGACTACGTAGGAACTTGTCTCAAATACAGTGATGTCTTCCTCACTCCTCCATAGGTGGTGTTCTCAACCATAACTATAGTTAGGTCAACTCTCATCATCCTCTCAGAAATACATAATATCTCTCGGGGTCTACTAGATCTTGCAGACTGTGGTGCCCCCGGAAATTCCCCGAGCTGGGTCTCGAGCACTGTCAGCAATTTGGGCGACACTCCTCGAGATCCCCATGCTGGAACCCCGAGCTACACTAGAAAACTACAACACAACAGCAAAACAAACAACACAGCCAAGCATTTACAACACTCATGTGAGAAATACATTCTCAAATACATCATTACAAATTCTTAAGGTCCACATCATCTTACAAAACCTTAAAGCTTGAAAATAAACAAGCTGTAGCAGAAACAAAACTTTAGATGGCTCATACTGCCTTACAACTTAAACATTCTTATGCCATTCTTTCCTTCCCTCTCTTAGGCGACTCAGCCTTCACGACATAACCTGAAAAACATTCATAGCATTCCACATGAGTGTTTACACTCAGCATGTATGTAGTCATAGGCAAGAAGAACAGATAATTCAAAAGCTTTAATATTCTTCGAGGTTGGGCGAAGCAATGCCAATACCTCGTGATAATCAATAAACATATATCATCTAGGGTACCTGTGACGACCTCAAAATCCCTCACTAAATCAGGGCTTCATCAAGAGAACGAAAAGATAACCACACATCCATCAATATTATAAATACTGGAAAAAAGGCAATATTAAAGAGTTATTACAACCCAAAATATTACATTTTCAGCGAACGCTATTCTATCTCTATATTATAATACAAAACATCATTTTTCAGATCATCTTCCTTCCTTCCGTCCTTATCGACACTACAAAGGGTTAGCCAAACTCAGTAACCGATCATCTTTGCCTTCCCCTTGTCAGAGGGCTCAGCCTTTATATTTTGCCCTGAAAGATATTAAAATTCAACAAGAATGAGCGATTTACGCCCAACAAGTATATAAACAATTTGGGAAAGCAAATCTGGAATGTTTCAAAGGATTAAATTCTGTTGAGAGGCTTGGTGGAACAATACTAATACCTCAGAGATCTTTAAAGGATCTTTAGGATTACTGATGATAAACAATTGTGTAATCCTTCTTAAAACAAAGCATAACTTCTTTGAAGTAAAAAAAAATATCTATTGGGGGCTAAACCCGTTGGATCTGCTAATCATACGGTATACAGCTGGCCTAACTGTGTCCGCATGATCCCTCCTTGTGTGAACGTACGTATTCACATAAAATTCCTCTAGGTCAGGTGAAGAACAAATCAGCACCTTTCCTTTCCTCTAGCCATCCATGTGACATAACTCATTTAAGGGACATAGCATTCTCATTTATTGCATAGATATAATATTGAAAAAATAGCTGATAGAGCAAAGCTTCTTTATATCCTTGCACTTTCATTCATATCATGCTAGCGGAAATTAAAGCATAGCATTCTATTTCACAAGGAAATTTAAATATAAATGTCATAATTTTGTACACATGTCGAATCAATTGATCATGCGCTTAACTTAAATAAGCATAAGAGTAAGAATATACTTGCCTCGCTCCTTTGCAACAAAGATTCAAATTCAACTTACTGGTGAGTGAAAGATTCTGTAAATTATGCAAATAATATTTTAATACCTTAATAAGAATTTATGAAAGAAAATGTGTATGTGATGTCCTTAGACTTTTACTGTTTTAAATAATAACATCATAAAATAATTTTAAATAATGTTTTATAGTCTTGATGACAGACTGTGGATCGGGGAATAATTTTCTCATTATCAAACTCGTCAGGGACTGATATCCTTAGCCATCAGAGACTAACATATTTTGCCCATCGGAGACTACGACTGACGTCATCAGAGACTATTAGCTTGTCGGAGACTAAGGATGACGTCATCAGAGACAAAACTTAGCTTGTCAGAGACTAAGGATGACGTCATCAGAGACTAAATAACTCATCAGAGACTGATGACATCATCTTAACTCATCGGAGACTAAGGCTGACGTCATCTGAGACTAAATAACTCATCAGAGACTGATGATGACATCTTAACTCATCGGAGACTAAGGCTGACGTCATCTGAGACTAAGGCTGACGTCATCTGAGACTTAAGATTTTTAAAGCATCGGAGACTAAAAAAAATCCTTCATCAGAGAGTAACATCTATCTCATCAGAGACTAACATATCTCATTAGAGACTAATATTAACTCATCAGAGACTAGAATTATCTCGTCAGAGACTAATATTAACTCATCAGAGACTAGAATTATCTCGTCAGAGACTAATATTAGAGCTTGTTTTTGCTACCATGGAAGGCTTATCATGAACAAACTCAGCCTAGGATGTCTCATGAAAATGCAAAAAAATATAAACTTAGCATAAATCTTTGATGCTATGCACGAAAGAAACTAAGTAGAGGACCAGGTTCTTACCTCTTCGTTCTTAAGGGTGAAATCAAAGCTGGTCTGAGAATAATTTTCCGAAAGAAGAACTTGGAAATTTATGGAGATGATAAGTTTAAACGAAACTCTTAAAAGAGAAATTTTGGTAAAGGAATTAAAATTTCATCTCGAATAAGGTGTTTATAGAGTTCAAGAGCAGTAAGCTAAGGTTAAGCTTTAGGATAAAATGATTGGTTAATTTGGATGGTAAAATGGCTGTTCATCATGACTTCTTGACAGCAAACAGCTGTTGTCCTACATGCATGAAGTCTTAGCCACCTAAACAGTTCCTAATCAAACACGTAATTACAAGACTACGTAATCCTCTCATCCTCTTCCAAGCTGATCAATAAAATCTTATATGAGATTTGCTAATCCCCTTTTTGATACCTTTTTAAAGAACTTAACCTCATAATCATGGATATCACATCATCATAAAAATTTTCATTGTAGATATGAATTCATCATTCATATTTAAAAAGACTAATCTCCATGCAAAAATAAAATAACACAAAATAAAATTATTTCTTATCGTAAAATACATTTAAAATTTTTCGGGTTCTCACAGTACCCGAGTGATATCAAGGGTTAACCCTCTTTCAATAAAACATGATTTGCCCTCTCTTCATCATATAATGCATTACTTGACCAGATTGATCATTATCTGACTTCCTTTAACAGTCAAATTCCATCCCAGCTGGTCAGCCTGGTCGTTTGATCCATCATTTGACATACATAGTCACTTGCAGAAACCAATTAATCTGCGAAAGGTTTGATTATCGATGCCTTGCCTCGGTCTATCATTCTCTATCATCATTGGCCAGAATACCAGGCGAAAGCATTCAACAGCCCTTTAACTCCCCCGTATGGAATATATCTTCTTGAAAACATTTTCTCATTTTAAATTGGCATCCTCCACAATTAAAAACAACGACTACCAAACACATTGGCATGCTCAACAATTAAAAGTAGACATCCGATGATTTTTCTATATATCCATATGGAAGCATGCTCAGGTGTGCATATAAGTTCACGACTGCAACACCCTTACATCATCATCATCATCATCTTTTGGTGTGCTAGTGACTTTAAATGGCTAGCAATCACCCAATAACATATAGCTCAATCATTAGCATCTTTTCACGTACATTGGATCAATGATCGTACGTTACTTAGTCATAAAAGAGATCATCATCATGCATAAGCTTTAACATCATTCATTTAAATCAAAATAATGATTCTACATAATCAGTAAGAAAGAAAGTGGATTGAATATATACTTGCCTTGGTCCTTAGCTAAAATCACTATATTGGTTGCAAAAGGGTTCTGTAAAACATCATTGTTAGTATAACATGAGAAATCCATACTTAAAAGATGACCATTCAGATTAGAAAATGGTTGCCCGTCGGGGAAAATTCACTCGTCAGAGACTAAAAAATATCTCATCAGAGACTGCTGATGTCATCTTTACTCAGCGGAGACTAAGGCTGACGTCATCAACAGAGACTAATTAACTCATAAGAGAATGATGATGTCATCTTAACTCATCGGAGACTAAGGCTGACGTCATCATCAGAGACTAATTAACTCATAAGAGACTGATGAAGTCATCTTAACTCATCGGAGATTAAGGCTGACGTCATCATCAGAGACTAATTAACTCATAAGGGACTGATGATGTCATCTTAACTCATCGAAGACTAAGGCTGACGTCATCAACAGAGACTAACATTTACTCGTCGGAGACTAACATTTACTCATTAGAGACTAACATTAACTCATCAGAGACTAATGTTATCTCATCAGAGACTAACTTCATCAGAGACTAATATTTACTCATTGGAGACTAACATTAACTCATCAGAGATTAATGTTATCTCGTTAGAGACTAACTTCATCAGAGACTAATATTTACTCATTGGAGACTAACATTAACTCATCAGAGACTAATGTTATCTCATTAGAGACTAATATTAGAGCTTGTCTCTGTTTCGATGGAAGACCTTACAATAACAAACTCAACCTAGGATACCTCATGAACATGAATATGCAAAAGAATGCAACTTTTCTTTTAAAGCTTTATTCTTCCTTGAAAACCTAGTATGCATGGCTAATATACTCGGATGACATACAAAAAGAAACAATCAGAGGAGAACTTAGGATTCTTACCTCTAAGGTTGACGAAAGAAATCAAAGCCCGTTTGAAAGTAATCGAAGAGAGAACTTGAAATTATGTGGAGATGGTAGGTTTAAAGAAGAACTTCAGAAGAGAAAATCTTTAGAAAAGAGACTGAAATGTTCCTCTGAATGAGGTATTTATAGTAGGCTGAGATTAAGCCTTGAAATAAAGTGATTGGTTAATCTGGACGGTAAAACGGCTGCTCATCACGATTCTTAGTAGCTAAGCATGTAATTAGCCTGCTGTCCTTCATTCAAATAAGCCAGCTATTAAAGCAGCTTACTAACCAAATTAACATACGTACATAATGATGTCATCATTCTTACGTATGCCATTCTGTTCAGCAAGAGATTCACTGATCTGAACACTTGACTCCTTCAAGCAACATCAACATAAATTGCTTGATCTTATAATCCAACATCCAAACAAACATAATCCTTTAATGGATCCAAAAATATTTAAACATTCAAAAACATCATGTAATAATTATACACGTTAATATATAAAAAGAAAAATATGAATAAATAAATTATTTATAGATAAACAAATTTTTTTTTCTGGGTCGTTACACAGATGCTGATTAAACTTCAAAACTCCAGTTGACAGAGGTTTAAATAGGATGTTTTCAACTACTGACAAAAGGAATTGTTTGGTGAATAAAGGTTTGCCTATCAGATGGTTGTCAACATTCTTACACTCGTCTTAGCTAGCTTTTGAAACAAAAAGACATTAATTTCAGGTGTTGAAAGCAAGCATTAAGTTGTACTTTTGGAAATGAATGAACCAGGTATTAAACATGGCATGTATAACATAATGAAAGTGTAAGAATCGGAGCAGGACTTTAATGTAATGCTCTTACCTCTTTAGCTGTAAAGAAGAAGTTAAAAGTCTTGGGTTGCTCTTCGAAAAAGGACGTTCTCCTTGAGAGTAAACCTGGATTTGGTGGTATACTGTATAGAAGATTTTATGATAGTGGGGCTAGGGTTGTACTCCAAGGATACATATATATCACTTGCTGAACAACAAGAGCTGTTGGATTGTTTGAGATTTGATTTCAGTCGTTGGTTGGAAAAAGACAGCAACGACTTTAGAAAGAAGTGATTGGTGAGAAAGGGTGGATGCAACGACTGCTAACGTCAGTCGGTCATCTATCATAGCCCACTTTAGTGTACTGTTGGAAGTGATCTGCATTAAATGCCTCATGTCTCCCAGCAGTCTTTGGTTCAAAAATGGTTACTGTAGCCTAAACCCGTTCACACTCATGTGCTTTCATCTACTTGAAAACATGCACATACACTTGAATAATAAAAAAAAATCTTTTAAAGTACTTGAGCTTAAAATACATTTAAAACCTTTTTGGGCATCACATTGCCATTGAAATTTTATTTAAAATATGAATTCATCATTCATACCAAAAAGAGAAATTAAACCTTCATGTATAAAATAATTAAATCAAAAAATAAATTAATTATATAGCAAAACCCATTTAAAATTTCCGGGTCCTCACAGGCAAAGTATATATTGCTGAGGGAAAGGACTGACTTGACTTAGATGAAGAAAAAGCTGAGGAATATGTGAACCTAGCCTTGATGGCCTCATCCATTGATAGCAACAACTAATAGGTTAGTCTTGAAATTTCCTCTAACATGTCTAAAACTAATTTCTTTAAAACTATTAAGGAAATGACCTGTGAGATTAGAGATCTCTGTGACACATTAAGGAGTGTTGTAGCTGAAACTGAGAGAGTGTAAAAGATTAATGAAAAATTAATTGCTTGGAACACATTCATAGAATCAGAATTGACTAGGCTTGAAAATCTAGAAATAGGACTCAACAAGACTAGAAATCTCCTTGATTATGCCATTAAGAGAGAAGAGTGGACCTCTAAAAAGCTTAAAGAAGAGGAGGATGTCATAAGGAAATGGACTAAGTCTAGCAAGAAACTAGAGGATCAACAAAGAAAAAAGTTGATCCAAAGTCTAGACTAGGATATGAAGAGACTCAGGTGAAGCAACCTTCAATTGAGGTTGAAAATGCTGCTAGTTTTGGTAAAAGGCATTTGCAACCTGTTAAGTTTGTGAAGGCAGTGACCAAGCTAGAAAGAGGGACTGTTTTCCCTAGGAGTGAAGCTTCTACAAGGGTGGAAGTGGCAAGAAGCCTTTTCTTGCCAATGTACCCAAGTTTCCCAACAAGAAGAAAAAAGATTGTGCATCAGTGGATACATAATCATCAGGGAATGTGAGTGCATCCGGCCATAATAGCCCTTCACAGAATAAAGGCCAATCAGGGGATAAAAAGAAGAACATAAATGGAAAGTTATGAGTTAACAAAGCCAATAACTATGATCCTAACTCTGATGCCCCTAGAAAAGTGTGTTGGAACTGTGGTAATATTAATCATTTATCTTTTCAATGCAAAGAAAAGTCACAAATATTAACTGGTATAATTTTATATGTTGATGATTTGCCGAGCTCAATTTTTGATCTTGCATGCACCCATAAGGGTAAAGAAAAGAAAGTGATTACTAAATCTAAGTCATTATGTGAAGCTCCCAAACAGGAGAAAGTTTGTGTGTTGACCAAACCCAAGGTTAAAATTGACTTAAACACTGATACACTAAAAATTGTAACTAAACCTAGAGGACCCAAATCCACTTAGGTACCAAAAACAAATTAAATATTCTTTGTGTGCAATGCAAGGGAAAAAACAAGTAGATCTGGTTTCTTGACAGTGGTTGCTCAAGGCACATGACAAGAAACAAAGTCCTTCTCACTTAGTTCAGTGAGAAGGATGGTCCATCATATCTTTTGGTGATAACAGTAAAGGATCAACTATGGGTTATGACAAAGTAGCAAATGTGAATGTCTCATTTGAAAATGTAACACTAGTTGAATGGCTAAAACACAAGTTATTGAGCATAAGTCAACTATGTGACAAAGGGTTTGACATTTCCTTCAAAGGTGATAGGTGCTTAATCTCTAAGGAAGGTGACGAGAAGCTGGTCTTATCAGGGGTTAGAAAGGGAGATCTCTATGTTGCTGACTTTGGCTCAACAAACAAAACCTCATGCTTTTATAGCAAGGCATCCCGTGATGAAAGTTGGATATGACACAAGAAGCTCTCTCACTTGAACTTCAAGACCATCAATGATTTGGTGAAAAGAGAATTGGTGACTAGCCTACCTCAAATGGAGTTTTACTCAAGGGGGTTTATGCTCAGCCTACCAACAAGGGAAGCAAATGAGAACATCTTTTGTTAGCAAAGAAGCCATAATGTTCAAAGATCCAATTCAAATGCTACATATGAATTTATTTGGTCCTGTCAATGTTATGTCAGTATCAATAAAAAGATTTGCATTGATTATTGTGGATGACTACACCATATACATTTGGGTCAAGTTCCAATATGCTAAATCAGACGTGCCTTATCAAGTCGTTGATCATGTAAAGAAAGTTAAAACTGAATCTGGGTCAGTGGTTAGGATTTTGAGGACTGATAATGAAACGAAATTCAAGAATGTAGCTATTGATGAGTTTTATGTGGAAAAAGGTATCAATCATACATTCTCAGCTTCAAGGACTACTCAACAAAATGATGTAGTGGAAAGGAAGAATAGGACCCTAATAGAAGCTGCTAGAACAATGTTAGTAGAGGCCGAATTGCCTACCTATTTTTGGGCTGAAGCAATATCCATTGCTTGCTTTACTCAAAATAGGTCACTGATTAACAATGCTCACAACAACACACCATATGAGCTGATGACAGGGAGGAAGCCAAATATCAAGTTACTACATGTTTTTGGTGAGAACTTAGGAAAATTTGACTCAAAGGCTAATGAAGCTATTTTCCTAGGTTATTGCCTGACATCTAAGGCCTATAGGGTTTACAACAGGAGGCTCCAAGTTGTGATGGATTCAGTAAATGCAGCTTTTGATGATCAAGTAATTTTTATCCTTGAAGACCTTAGTTTTCATGAAGAGCTCCGATATAAAAATAAAGATGAAATTGATGAGCAAGAGAATGAAGCTGATGTGTTCAAACCAATGGAGAATCTTGAAATCCCTGATGTCAATCCAAGTAATGAAGAAGCCCCTTCAGTGAATAGAGTAAATATCCTGGACAACAGATCAATGAATACTCTATCAGGGAATAGTCCATCAGGGAAAGTATCATCAGGGAATGCATCATCAGGGGATAACTTAAACCCTGATTTAAACACTAACTCAAGGGGAGTTTTCTCAAAAGCTAGTAGCACATACTTAGGGGGAGGAAATAAAGATCATGCAAGTTCATTCAGACTCCCCCCTAAGCCTAAATGTTCTAGGAGGCACACAACAAAATTAATTATTGGTGATCCAAGTCAAAAAGTGTAAACCAAAAGTGCTACATCAAATGAATGCCTATATGCTTGTTTTCTCTCTCAAACTGAACCAAAGAAAATTAAAGAAGCCTTGCAAGATGCTGATTAGATTATGGAAATACAGGAATAATTAAATCAGTTTGAAAGAAATCAAATATGGAAGCTAGTGCCAAGACCTAAAGATAGAATAATTATTGGCACCAAGTGGGACTTCAGGAACAAAATGGATGAAGTTGGCATTGTCATAAGAAACAAGTCAAGGCTTGTGGGAAAGGGTTATCTACAAGAGGAAGGAATTGACTTCGATGAAACTTTTGCACCAATGGCCAGACTTGAGGCTATTAGAATCTTCTTAGCCTATGTAGAATATTCAAAATTCAAGGTTCAACAAATGGATATGAAAAGTGCATTTCGCAATGGGAAATTAAAACAAGAGGTGTATGTTAAGCAACATTTAGGATTTGAAAATTCTAAATTTCTAAATCATGTTTTCAGACTAGAGAAAGCACTTTATGGACTGAAGCAAGCTCCTAGGGCTTGGTATGATAAATTGACAAAGTTTCTGGTGGAAAGCAAATTCACAACAGGTATCATTGTCAAAACCTTGTTCTTTAGAAAACACCAAGGTCATCCTATCTTGGTGCAAATTTATGTTGATGATATTACCTTTTGATCCACTGATAATAAGTTGTGATAGAAGTTCTCCAAGCTCATACAAAGTAAATATGAAATAAGTATGACGGGAGAGCTGTCTTATTTCTTGGGGCTTCAAGTAAACAAGCCACTGATGGGATATACATTCATTAGTCAAAATATGCCAAAGAACTTCTCAAGAGATTTGACATTGAGGACTCCAAAGTAGCAAAGACACCAATGGCCACAACAACCAAGATTGACCCTGAGAAGAATGCAAAAAAAGTAGATCTAAAGATATATTGGGGAATGATTGGTTCACTGTTGTACTTGATAGCAAGCAGGCCTGACATCATGTTTGCAACATGTCTTTGTGCAAGATATTAAACTAACCCAAGGTAGTCCCATCTCATTGCAGTGAAGAGAATCTTAAGGTACATCAAGGGCACTACAAAGTTAGGGTTTTGGTATTCTAATGAGTTCGGTTTTGAATTAATTGGATATTCTGATGCTAACTTTAAAGGATGCAAGAATGACAAAAAAAAAATACCGCAGGGAGCTGTCAATTTCTAGGTGGAAGGCTTGTATCTTGGTTCAGAAAAAAGTAGCATTCCATTTCAACATCTACTATAACTGGAAGTTACTGTTTACAAATATTGTGGATGAGAAATCAGTTAAACCCTTGTTACATAAATTATTCCCTTATAGTTGAATCTCTGAATGTTCTTATGTTTAATAAATAAATAAAAATGGTCAGGGGTTTTGTTTGCAGTTGGACTTGTCAAGGGATATTCATTTATCCTTGATGACATAGTATCAGGGAATAACTACTAATCCTTGATAATGTGGCATAAGGGGATAATAACTAACCTCTGATGACGTGGCATCAGGGTTTATGAAAAAGCTATTTATATGCGATTTTATATTCCCTGACGACACACCAAACGTTTATTTGCTCATTCTAATAACTGCTCAAGATTTCTTCTCTCTTATTCACAGAAACCCTAGCTTTTACTCTCATATATTCAAACAGAATCAATGGCACCCAACACTATTCAAAGGGTTCCTAGGGATCTTGTGATTCAACAAACAAACTTCATTGGCTTTTCTGATATGGACGAGGTGGACGCATGCTTCAAGCCGATGATGCACTACTTACTTAACTCTAAGTATGGCAAGGCAATATTCACCGATGATGAGATATCAAGAGAAGCCATCTCACAATTCTGGTCAAACACCAAATTTATACATTCATCCACAAGGCCAGATGCAGTAAAGGCAATCTCATTCAAAATTTCTTCTAAGAAAGGAAAAATTACTCATTCTAGAATTAATTCTGCTATTGGGTTTCCCACATGTGACTTTGTTGAATTGTCGACTGACACAAAACTGCTAGACTTCTTGAGAGATCTACGATACAACACCCCAAAACCCGATGTATTAAAGTTCAAGGATCTCAAGATCATGAATGTGAAGATAGAGCTCTCTTATCTCTTTGATACCATTACTAAGGTGTTCTATAGTAAGTCCTCCAACTTTGAGGTAATTACCTCCCTAACTTTTATGCTTAGAAATGTCAGAATAGATATAGGCAAATTAATTTTTGATGACTTGGTTATTAAAATGGGTAATCATACTTCTAGGAACTCAGAAGTATATTATGTCAGATTTTTATCCATGATTATTAAAGATCAACTACCTCGTCTTTCTATTAAGAACAATGATATAGCAATATAGAGTTTTAAACAAACAAAGAGACTATTCAATGAGATAAGCAAGAAGGCCTACACGAATGAGCCATTTATGCTTCCATATCACATGGCACATGTAATCTCTGCACCCCAATCCTCTTCTCAACCTCCTATTTCTTCAACTTCTACTACAATGGTTGAGACAACTACCACTTCTCAGCCAACCTGTTAGGTTTTTGTTAGGTTTTACAACATTTGATGATGATTGTCTTTAGATTACTTAGAATACAAATGTATAGAAAGTGTTAATTAGTAACACTGAAGTTTTGTAGCCAGTAGTTATCTCTTTGATTGTAATTTATTTATTATTTGTAAAGAGATAAAATTATTTCATATTTGTAAGTAACTGCTGGAATGGTGTATCGAAGCTTCAGAAAGTCAAGATGTGTATTTGATCCGTTAGAGTTTACAAAAAGGCTTATCGGAGACTAGGAAAACTGGTCAGAGATTAAAAAGATTTTATCTGTCGGAGACTAGTTTTGCCTATTGGAGACTAAGACTTAAGTCATCAGAGACTAAGTCTAAAGAAGTCAGAGACTAAAGCTTATGTCATCGGAGACTAAAGTTAAAAGCATCAGAGACTAAGCTGATGTCATCGGAGACTAAGCCTTAACGCGTCAGAGACTAAATGATTCTATCGGAGACTACACAAGCTGACGTCATCAGGGACTAAATGTACCAAAGACTAATAATGACGTTATCAGAGACTAGAGTTGAAGCATCAGGGACTAATCGTGAATTATTTCCTGAAAGATACAGAGTTTGAATTAAAAAGGAATGTCTTCCACGTAAAGTAAGATATTATTGAAGACGTAGCTGGTAAGGAAACTCACCAGATTTCTTTTCCTAATCAAAAAAGGAAAGATTGTATTTGATTCGAATAAGGAAGCTGAATTTTATTCAGAATAGGAACTGAGTCAATAAGAATTCAGTTGTGAGAGAAGCTGTAATAAGTTTTATAGAGAATTGTAATTTGAAGTTGTATATGTTTTTCATATTTATATATCTTTTCCTATACAGAATAGAAAAGAAGCTGATGATCATATTTATTATGATTGTTAGAATTTGTAATTAGTTGTGAAATCAATATAGCAATATAAATAAACAGCTCAGGGGAGCTAATAATGAAGAAGTCAATGGTTTAGGGGGAGCAATCTCTGATCATGAAGCTAGAATGGATAACACCAATCTAGAAAATGAAGCCTCAACTTCAAGGTCAAATATGCCACGTGCAATTCCATGGTTGAGAGACCACACGCCAGGTTTGATAATTGGAAGTTTAGAGGATGGAGTCAAGACTAGAAGTGCAACTCAAAATGAATGTTTATATCTCAGTTTTCTTTCAAAGATTGAGCCAAAGAAAATTGAGGAAGCACTTCAAGATCCTGACTGGATAATTGCCATGCAAGAAGACTTAAGCCAATTCACTCGAAATAAAGTCTGGAGACTGGTACCCAAACCAAAGAATAGATCAATTATAGGTGCCAAATGGGTCTTCAGAAATAAATTGGATGAAGCTGGTACAATTACAAGGAACAAAGCAAGACTGGTTGCAAAAGGATATTCTCAAGAAGAAGGAATAGACTATGATGAGACTTTTGCACTAGTAGCAAGACTTGAAGCAATAAGAATCTTCTTGGCATATGCAGCCTACAAGAACTTCAAAGTGTACCAGATGGATGTCAAAAGTGCTTTCTTAAATGGTAAATTGGAAGAGGAAGTCTATGTTTGCCAACCCCCAGATTTTGTAGACTCCAAATTCCCAAATCATGTCTATAGATTAGACAAAGCACTTTATGGCCTAAAACAAGCACCAAGAGCCTGGTATGATACTCTATCTCAATTTTTACTTGAAAATAAATTTGTTAGAGGTATCATAGACAAAATATTATTTTATAGAAAGCAAGGCTCTGACATTATTTTGGTGCAAATATATGTAGATGATATTATATTTGGATCTACAAATGAAAAACTTTGTGAAAAATTTTCAAAACTTATGCAGTCTAGATATGAAATGAGTATGATGGGAGAATTAACATTCTTCTTAGGTTTGCAAATAAAACAATCAACTGATGGAATATTTATCAGTCAGTCCAAGTATATCAAAGACTTATTGAGAAAATATGATTTGGTTGATTGTACATCTGCAAAAACACCCATGCCTACTGCCACTAAGCTAGATAAAGATTTAAAAGGAAAGAAAATTGATATTACTAGCTATAGAGGCATGATAGACTCTCTTTTATATCTAACTGCAAGTAGACCAGATATAATGTTTGCTACATGTTTATGTGCTAGATTTCAAGACGACCCTAGAGAGTCACATTTGATTGCTGTAAAAAGAATACTCAGATATCTAAAGGGTACCCCAAATCTTGGTTTATGGTATCCCAAAGAATCTGATTTTAAACTAATTGGTTATTCAGATGCTGACTATGTAGGTTGCAAGCTTGATAGGAAAAGCACAAGTGGAAGCTGCCAACTTCTTGGAGGCAGACTTGTTTCTTGGTTCAGCAAGAAACAAAATTCAGTTTCTACTTCAACAGCAGAAGCTGAATATATCGCAGCTGGGAGTTGCTGTGCTCAAATTCTATGGATCAAGAATCAACTCCTAGACTATGGTATGTCATTATCCAAAATTCCTATCTTTTGTGATAATACTAGTGCCATAGCAATAACAGAATATCCAGTGCAACATTCAAGAACAAAACACATAGATATTCGATATCACTTCATAAGAGAACATGTAAGTGAAGGTTGTTGTTGCACCCCTGCTTATATTATCTTTGCTTAAACTTTCATTATGTGTTTGATATATAAGAATTGATGATGTAATATAGTCCTTGCTTAGACAATGTAAAAGGACTTAGAAAAATATCCAACATGTTAGGTGGATATAATTTGTAGTTAAGCAAGGATCTTTGAACACCATTGTAGTCTACTGTTAAGCTTGCTATGAAGGATTCTGAAGACGAAGAATTTTCCAAGTATAGTCCTGCTTAGAATGGAAATAAGCAAGGACTTTAGCAAGCAAGATCCTTTGCTTGTCAAAGTGAAGATTGTCAGAAAAGCTTTCTTATTCCCTGCTTAGTCAACTTCTAGGAAACTCTTCTGAAGGGCACTAGAAGACAGAAAAATGGCTAACTTTTTGAACTAAGCAAGGACTGCTGAAAAGGTACAAGTCACATCAAGGACAGTACACTCCAACGGATCTATTTCAAATCTCCAACGGATAGTTCTTTTGAAGAAGTATAAATAGAAGTCATAAATTTCATTTATGACTAACCAATGAACCAACTACCTCCAACTGAACAAAACTCTCTGACATCTTAAAGACTACAGCAAGACATCATAAAGCTTGAACAAGTGCTATCTATCTGCTCAACAAAGGGGCAATCTACTTGAAGATAGCAAGCAAGATTTTCTCAAATCTGCTTAGTGTCTGTGTGACAAAATTGGACTAAGTGTCCTCCTGCTAAAGTGGTCTAAGTGACCCATTGTAAATTGGACTAAGTGTCCTCTTGCTGATTGTTTTGTGTGAACAAATTATAGTGATAGCCTTCTCAAGTAAAAGAGAAGAAGAGTGGAGTAGGATTATTCCGAACCACTATAAAACTTCTATCTCTTCTCCTGCTTATCTTTTATATTGCTTCCTTGCTTTGCTATGCTTTGCTTTAGTCCTGCTGAACTTGTTCAGCAGACTTACTATCTTTGCTACTTCAAGCCATTAACCTTTGATACAAAACCTAAGAGGTTCCTTGCTTAAAACAAATTCCGCTGCTAAATTCTTTGAAAATCATAAGAAACTTTTTTATAAGCAAGAAGATTTTCAATTCAGTAAAGTTTTCTAAGTAAGACTTAATTTTTGAAAAACACTATTCAACCCCCTTTCTAGTATTTTTACCCTTTGGGACCTAACAAGTGGTATCAGAGCTTGACACTCTTTGCTAAGCCCTACAGCTTGAGAGGATCCAAACTTAAAACTTTCTAATGGCTTTAAGAAGTGATTTTGGTGGCAAGCCCCCTATGTGTACCAGAGATAGATTTGCTAACTGGAAATTGAGAATATAGGTATACATGGATGCCATTGATGAGGAACTATTTGAAGCAATAAAGGTTGGACCCTACATTCCAGAAAAGCTATCTGCTGATGATCCAAATAAGCTCATTCCTAAGCAGAGAAAGGAATGGACAGATGAAGAGAAGAAGTTGGTTGGATACAATAAGAAGGCAATGAACATTCTCTTCATGGCTCTTGAAGAGGAAATGTTCGAAAGTGTATCCAACTGCACCTCTGCTAAAGAGGTATGGGATGCCTTGCTAGTACTCAATGAAGGAACAATTGAGGTCAGAGAGAATAAGCAATCCTTGCTTATTCAACAATATGAAATGTTCAACATGCAGCAGGGGGAGAATCTCACTGCTATGTACGAGAGATTTACTGTCCTGCTTAACAATTTGCGTGCTCTAGGGAAGACCTATGACACAAAGGACATTAATCTTAAATTCATGAGATCCTTGCCAAGGCAGTGGGATCCTAAGACCACTGCTATGAAAGAGTTGAGAAATTTACATAGTACTGATCTTCATAAACCTGGTCACTATGCTACTGACTGTCGAAGTTCAGCAAGAGAGAAAAAGAAATTCCCTGCTAATGACAAGAGCAAGGGAAAAGAATATTACAAGAAGTACCAGCAGAAGAATATTTCAAACTTCAAGGACAAGGGACTTATTGCTGAAAAGTCTTGGAGTGAAAGTGAAAGCGACTCAGACTCCGAACCAGAAATTGCCAACCTTTGCTTAATGGCAAGGGAATCCGATCCCAGCAAGGAGGTTGACCTTACTGAGGTATTTGACTTTGACTCTCCTGACATCACTGAAGCTGAATTGCGCTCCTTGCTTAAGGATGTTGCATCTCAGTGGCATAAATATAGAAGATTGCTGAGAATTGCTTTAGCAGAGTCTGATCAACTCAGGAGCAAGAACTCTGAAATCTTGCTTACACTTGAAAAGGTGCAAACAGAGAATTTGGAGTTACTTGCTGCTGATGATGAGAGGACCTTGCTTAGACAGCACCTCAGAGACTCTCAAGAGAGAGAGTCTAAGTTATCCTCCCAAGTTGAGGAATTAACTATTACAATCTCCACTTGGAACAAATCAGCTTCTAATGCATGTGCTTTGCTGAAAAGTCAAAGAAGCATGCTAGACAGAAGTGGAATTGGATCTGGGACTTACGAAGTCCTTGCTGAAAGTAGTGGAGAAAGTGATGCTGAGTCTATTAGCAGAACAATCTCTGTGCATTCAGCAGAGTGTAAAACTCCTATAACCAAAGGTAATAGAAATCTTACCTTGCTAAAGAACAAATTCCCTGCTAACCGTAACTATAAGCAGGGACATGGTACTAAACAGACCAAGGGTGGAAAGTTTAGCAAGAACTATGTTCCTTCTGCTTATAATTACAACAATGCGAGGAATTTGAAATTTAGCAAAGGTTGTGATAGGAGCAAACACTGGAAACAACCTCAACCTAAGAGAAGAGGTAAGCAGCACACACATCACAACATGATGCATCTGAGATGCTATCGTTGCCATAGGATTGGCCACATAGTTTCTTTTTGCCTTGCTGACCCTTACTATACTGGTTGGTCTCAAAAACCAAAATTGAGACAAGTATGGGTCCCCAAGGGTACTAACCTTAATGGACCCAAGTCTTGCTGGGTACCAAAGTAATTGCTTATGTTTTGCAGGTTGTGAGCAAGGAACAAATTTGGTACTTGGACAGTGGATGTTCAAGACATATGACAGGAGATAAAGCCTTGGTCACTAATTTCAAAGAAAAGGATGGACCACAAGTGATGGAGATAATAGTGCTAGAAGGACTAAAGGATATGGTTCAACAGGGAATGGATTAATCTGCTTCAACAAGGTTGCCTACGTGGAGGGTCTCAAGCACAACTTGCTTAGCATAAGCCAATTGTGTGACAAAGGGCATAAGGTCACCTTCCAAGACAATCAATGTCAGGTAAGAGATCTTCAAACAAATTCTCTGAAGCTTTCTGGTTCAATAAATGGGAATGTTTATGTAGTAGATTTGGCTAAGCTAAGTCCTACTGAAACAACCTGCTTTCTTGCTAAAACTTCAGCAGATGCTAGTTGGTTATGGCATAAGAGACTTTTACACTTAAACTTTAAAACAATTTCAAAACTCGCTGCTAAAGATCTTGTAAAAGGTTTGCCTAAATTTTCCTTTGAAAAAGAAAAACCTTGTAGAGCTTGTCAATTTGGTAAGCAAACAAAACAATCTTTCTTAAGCAAACCTGAAAAATCAAACTCTATGCCCCTCCAGCTATTACATCTTGATTTGTTTGGCCCTATAGCAAGTAGTCTTGGTGGAATGAAATATGCATTCACTATTGTGGATGATTCCACTAGATTTACATGGGCATTATTTCTTGCTCACAAGAATGATGCATTAGCAGAGTTTGAGAAATTCAGCAGACAAGTGCAAAATGAGAAAGAACTCAGAATCAAGTCAGTAAGAAGTGATCATGGAAGAGAATTCGACTTTGGAGGCTTTACTGAGTTCTGTGATGAGCAAGGAATTTCTCATAACTTCTCTGCACCAAGGACTCCACAGCAAAATGGAATGGTTGAAAGAAAGAACAGAACCTTAGAAGAAGCTGGAAGAACATTGCTTGCTGATGCTAGACTTCCTGAGTACTTCTGGGCAGAAGCAGTGAATACTGCTTGCTATACTCAAAATCGATCACTCATTCATCCAACACTTGGCAAAACTCCATACGAGCTATGGAAGGGGAGAAAACCAAACATAAGCTACTTCAGAATCTTTGGATGTCCCTGTTATGTTCACAACAATGGTAAGGAGTACTTGACTAAATTTCAAGCAAAATCTGATGAAGGTATCTTCTTAGGGTATTCTACCCACAGCAAAGCTTTTCGTGTGTTTAATAAAAGAATTCTAACAGTAGAAGAGTCTGTTCATGTTGTATTTGATGAAACTAACCATGAGGAACCAAGTGGTTCACTCCCTCTTATAACTAAGCAGGAACCAAAGGAGAATCTTCAAGTCATAGAGACCAAGGAAGACCCTGCTGAAGTACCATCAGAAAGCACTGCTCCATTGGATAGCACCCCTGCTGAAGTAAAAGATCAACCCAACTTGGAGGAACTAAGACAGCAGCAAGATGTTCGAACAAATCTACCAAGAAGGATGAAATGGACCAAGTCTCACTCAGAAGACTTGATAATTGGAAATCCTACAAGCTCAGTAAAGACCAGAAGATCTGCTCAAAATGAAAATAGTTTTCTAAGCTTCCTATCTCAAATGGAACCTAAGAAAAATGAGGATGCTCTTGCTGATGCTGATTGGGTCCTTGCTATGCAAGAAGAGCTTAACCAATTCAGCAGGAACAAAGTTTGGAATCTTGTTCCCAGGCCAAGAAATCATGCTGTAATTAGCACCAAGTGGGTATTCCGAAACAAAATGGATAAAGATGGGATCATCACAAGGAACAAGGCAAGACTTGTGGCTAAGGACTACTCTCAGGAGGAAGGAATCGACTATGACGAAACCTTTGCTCCATTAGCAAGGCTTGAAGCCATAAGGATCTTTCTTGCTTATGCTGCTTATCAAGACTTCAAGGTGTTTCAAATGGATGTCAAGAGTGCTTTTCTGAATGGAGAACTTCAGGAGGAAGTCTATGTGGAGCAACCTCCAGGCTTTGCTGATCATGTCAATCCCCACCATGTTTATAAGCTTGATAAAGCTTTGTATGGTCTTAAGCAAGCCCCACGTGCATGGTATGATACTCTATCTTCCTTTTTAATTGGCGAAGGTTTCAGTAGAGGTAAAGTAGACACCACACTCTTCATTAGAAAGCATAAAGATAAAACTTTGCTAGTACAAATCTATGTAAACGATATAATTTTTGGTTCTACTGATGAAAAACTTTGTGCGAGATTTGCTAAGCTTATGCAGAGTAAATTTGAGATGAGCATGATAAGAGAGCTAAACTTCTTCCTTGGACTTCAAATTAAGCAAAGAGGTGATGGAATTTTTATCAATCAATCGAAGTACACCAAAGACCTGCTTAAGAAGTTTGGGTTAGAATCAGCAAGTCCTATGAAAACTCCCATGTCATCAGCAACAAAGTTAGATAAAGATGAGCAAGGTAAATCCGTAGACATAACAAGCTATCGAGGTATGATCGGATCCTTGCTATACTTAACTGCTAGTAGACCAGATATTATGTTTGCTACAAGTATTTGTGCACGTTTTCAAGCTAACCCCAAGGAATCACATTTAGCTTCTGTTAAGAGAATTTTCAGATATCTCAAGGGAACTCCCAACTTAGGAATATGGTATCCAAAAGATTCAAATTTCAACCTTGCTCAATATTCCGATGCCGACTTTGCTGGGTGTAAAATAGATAGGAAAAGCACAAGTGGAACATGCCAATTCCTTTGAGGAAAACTTGTTTCGTGGTTCAGCAAGAAGCATAACTCAGTGTCAACATCCACTGCTGAAGCTGAGTACATATCAGCAGGAAGCTGGGTTGCTCAAATTCTGTGGATGAAAAACCAACTTGCTGACTACGGGTTTGATTTCAAGTCTATTCCTATATTCTGTGATAATACTAGTGCTGTTGCCATTGCTTATAATCCTGTTTTACATTCTAGAACTAAACATATAGATATAAGGCATCATTTCATTAGAGATCATGTTCAGCAAGGTACCATAGAGATAAACTATATTCCTACTGAAAACCAATTAGCAGATGTTTTTACAAAACCCTTGGATGAAAATCGTTTTAACAAGTTGATAAGTGAATTAGGCATGTTAAATTGTGAATAAGAATTTTGCTACTATCTTGTTTGCTTAAGCAAGGACCTTAGTTCTTACCAAGATAATTTCAGGAGGAAAAGCACTGCTGATGTCTCAGCGGATCTTCCTATCCTTGCTGATGACGTGTCAAACGTTGCTGAACGAAGACCTGCTTATCAAGTCCAAATGCTGCTGAAAATTCCACATCATCCTTGCTGAAAATTTTGAAAAAGGGGGGAGACGTCCATAGAAAATGGAATATTTCAAAAACTATGTACATCCTTGCTGGAACAGAAAAATTGCTACTAAAAGTATCCCTACTGATCAAAGGCTGATGGAAAACCTACAACCTTGCTGTGAAAATTTTGAAAAAGGGGAGACGTCCAGAAAATAAGCTCTCAAAAACTATGTGAATCCCTGCTGGAACGTCAATAATCCTTGCTGGAACTTCCATCATCCCTGCTGAATAATTTTGAAAAAAGGGGAGACGTCCAGAGAAAACTGCTGTTTCAGAAACTATGTTAGTCCTTGCTGTCTCCTTGAGCAAAGGACATTCCTGCTATAACATTTAAAATCAGCAAGGATACTATTCTTGCTGATTCTAGCCCTACCCTTTCACATCAGCAAAGATGTGCTACAGCAAGTCTGATCCTATCCACATTTACTGCCGGAAAAGTAGGTCATCATATCAAGCCGTAATTTTTCTCTCACCTCGTTAAATGTCACTCTGCTCCATGATCTTTTTACGGCTGCTGTCCTTTCGGTAATTAATTCTCACTACTACCCATATTTTTCTCCCACTAACTCTTCACCTTCTCAAAGCAGTTACCACTCTCTAAACCCCTCAACTTCCTTTACCTCCTATATAAACTCCTTTTTAACCCTTCTCAAATTTACCGAAACCACAGCTCTGATCTCTCTCTATATTCACTCTAATCCCTACTGAAAACTGCCGTAACCTATCTCTGACTACTTTTTCCGACCACTATCAGCAGACATGGCCAACTGGTTAGAGAAAATTGAATCTGAGTCTATCATCGACTTAGATTCCTTTGCTGGGATTCAAGACGCTGAGATAACTGAAGTTATATCCCTGCTGAGGAACAGCAGGGTACGATATGTAATCTCTGCTGATACTCCCATATATGGGGAAGTAATCAGAGAGTTCTGCTCAACCATGCAAGTCCGTGATCATAGTATTATCGGACGTACAAGTGGTCAGCTGGTCCTCATCACTCCAGCAAGCATCGCTCGCATTCTACAAATGCCAAGTGTAGGTCTGCTGACTCCACCTACTGTCTCCGCTACTGTCCTTGCTGATCTTGGCTACGTTAAGACTCATGCCAACAAGAAGAGGAAAGACTTCCCAAGAAAATGGGATTTCCTTATGGATATTCTACACAAGACCTTGCTGTGTAAGTTCACCTCTCAAGATGAGGCATCAGCAATGGTTATATCCTTGGTATCCCTACTGAAAAATGGGGAGCCAATCAACTGGGCTCAAATCTTCTTCGAAGTCCTTGCTGAATTACTCTCCAGCAAGAGGAAGACGAAGATTCGCCATGGACGAACTCTGTCCCTACTGCTTAAGGGCATACTTGGAGCACACTTCCCAGCAGGGACCCAGGCCAAGAAGCTCATCTATAGCAAGGTGATCACTCCATCCCTGTTGAAAAATTATGGGCGCAACCCTGCTGCCCTAGCCAAAGCGGCTGCTGAAAGGAGAGCTAGGGGACCAGCAGAGTCACAGGGGCAAACATCTTTAACCCCGAATGCGAGAAGTGACGAACGCATCCCTGCTGGTTAACCCAGCAAGAAGAGGCGAGCAGTGAGTCAAATTCACAGGCCCAAAAAGAAATCTAAGGCAGTGCCTGCTAAAGTTGACCTCTCGACCTTAACAGAGGAGGAGAGGGAAATCTATGATTTTTACATGGAACTTGTCGATGAAGATTTGGCTGCTGAAGCCATTGCTGCTGGAGGATCAGATGTGGAGCCTCCTTCTGAAGAAGATATCCCCACAGCAGTCCCTCTCACTCCGGAGTCAGCAGGGGATGAAATATTTGAAGAAATTGATAACTACATCCCTGCTGACTCATCTCCCATCCCTGCTGACGAACAACAAAGATCATCCTCCGAGATCTTCAAAGAAATCGATGAGATTATGGAGGTGGCGACTCCTACTGAACCTATCCCTGCTGACACTACAGCAAAGGAACCTGCCACTCTTACTGAAGTTCTGGAGCTTACAAAAACCGAGTCTGTTGACACTCCAGACTCTGTAAATGGACCTGCTGAAGTGGAGATTACTATCCATGCTACCAATAAAGCCAATCCACCACATCCATACTACACTGGAGAAATAGATAGATCAGCAGTATCCCCAGAGGAGCCATCAGCAGAGACGGTTGCCAAACCCTCTGCTGCTCGAAGACTTGTCCCCCCTAGCTTTACCATCAGGTCTCCTACTGACCCGACCCTTCCTTCAAGAAGAAAACATGCTGCTGTCAAGGGCAAAGGGAAGGGAAAGAAAATTCAAGCATCCAACAGCAGTGACAGTGACTCTGATGATGTTCCTGCTGAACGAACAAAGGAGAAACAATCAGAGGAACTCATTAGGTCCCTGCTGATCGAAGATGCTCTTGCTGCCGGCTTGGATCCCGATGAGTACCTTGCTGAGAACATTCAAGAAGGACCCAGCAATCTATCTCCAGCAAGGATACTAACTGAGGGGGAGCCCACTCCTGCTAAGTCATCTGATGAGATCTTAGCCATTGAGGGGGAGGACAAGGACACTCCTGCTGACAACGAAGCCAATTCTGAAGAACCTGCTGAACAAGCAGAACAAATTATCCCTGCTGATCTTACTCCTGCTGATAAGATCCCTGCTGCTACTCCAGTTGTTGTACCAAGAAGAAAAAGACTTCCCAAGCATATCCCTGAGTCTGCTGTGCAAATCATGAATCCATCCCCGTACATGAGACTTCAGAAGGCACTCAAAGAAGCTGATGTCATTTCAATGAAGTCAGGGCCTGCTGAAAATCTCAAGCTTATAGTAAGCATCAAGGAATCAGAATCAAGAATTAAGCAGTACGAGGTGGAAATGAAGAGACTCAGGGTACAAGAAATGCAGCTGGAGTATGACAGAAAGAAGGAAAGGATGCAGAGGAGGAAAGAAGAAAAGGAGGCAAGGAAAAGGGAAAAAGAGGCAGCAGAGGAGAAGCGAAGGCATGACTTGCTGAAGTTTGGTGAGGGTGAAGACCAGCAGAGTTTGGATGAACCTGCTGATGTATAATTTCTTTTGTTTTGTTGAGTAATTTCTTTTTAACTTGTATTTCTTGAACACTTTGAAATAAAATGAAATTCTTTTTGGTTTTTGTTGTGGTGATCAAAATAACTCATTTTGACATCATCAATTAGGGGGAGATTGTTGTTGCACCCCTGCTTATATTATCTTTGCTTAAACTTTCATTATGTGTTTGATATATAAGAATTGATGATGTAATATAGTCCTTGCTTAGACAATGTAAAAGGACTTAGAAAAATATCCAACATGTTAGGTGGATATAATTTATAGTTAAGCAAGGACCTTTGATCACCATTGTAGTCTACTATTAAGCCCGCTATGAAGGATTCTGAAAACGAAGAATTTTCCAAGTATAGTCCTGCTTAGAATGGAAATAAGCAAGGACTTTAGCAAGCAAGATCCTTTGCTTGTCAAAGTGAAGATTGTCAGAAAAGCTATCTTATTCCCTGCTTAGTCAACTTCTAGGAAACTCTTCTGAAAGGCACTAGAAGACAGAAAAACGGCTAACTTTTTGAACTAAGCAAGGACTGCTGAAAAGGTACAAGTCACATCAAGGACAGTACACTCCAACGGATCTATTTCAAATCTCCAACGGATAGTTCTTTTGAAAAAGTATAAATAGAAGTCATAAATTTCATTTATGACTAACCAATGAACCAACTACCTCCAACTGAACAAAACTCTCTGACATCTTAAAGACTACAGCAAGATATCATAAAGCTTGAACAAGTGCTATCTATCTGCTCAACAAAGGGGCAATCTAATTGAAGATAGCAAGCAAGATTTTCTCAAATCTGCTTAGTGTCTGTGTGACAAAATTGGACTAAGTGTCCTCCTGCTAAAGTGGTCTAAGTGACCCATTGTAAATTGGACTAAGTGTCCTCTTGCTGATTGTTCTGTGTGAACAAATTATAGTGATAGCCTTCTCAAGTAAAAGAGAAGAAGAGTGGAGTAGGATTATTCCGAACCACTATAAAAATTCTATCTCTTCTCCTACTTATCTTTTATATTGCTTCCTTGCTTTGCTGTGCTTTGCTTTAGTCCTGCTGAACTTGTTCAGCAGACTTATTATCTTTGCTACTTCAAGCCATTAACCTTTGATACAAAACCTAAGGGGTTCCTTGCTTAAAACAAATTCCGCTGCTAAATTCTTTGAAAATCATAAGAAACTTTTTTATAAGCAAAAAGATTTTCAATTCAGTAAAGTTTTCTAAGTAAGACTTAATTTTTGAAAAACACTATTCAACCCCCCCTTCTAGTATTTTTACCCTTTGGGACCTAACAAAGGTAATATCGAATTACACTGGGTAACAACTGATAAACAACTTGCAGACATATTCACAAAACCTTTAGATGAATCTACCTTTTCTAGATTAGTTTTTGAATTAGGAATGTTGAATTATGCCTCTATAAATTGATTAATTTTTGAAAACAAGTTGTTTAGTTGTATGAAGCTAGAATTTAATTTCTGGAATGTAGCTGTTTTTTTATTAAACAGAATTTTAGAAGCTAGAATTTAATTTCTGGAATGTAGCTATTTTTAATTAAATAGAATTTTAGAAGCTAGAATTTAATTTTTGGAATGTAGCTGTTTTTTATTAAATAGAATTTTAGGAGCTAGAATTTTAATTCTGGAAAAATTTGATGAAATGAATAATCAAATGGTTGATTATTGAATAATATGAGCTAGAGTGAGTAAGAGACTATTTTAGTCCCTGATAGTTGTTTTTAATTAGTTCCCGACTAAATTAAAAAATTGAACTATCGGAGACTAACTAGTCCCCGATAGTTAATACTATCAGAGACTACCTTAGTCCCCGACAGTCAACACTATCAGAGACTACCTTAGTCCCCGATAGTCAACACTATCAGAGACTACCTTAGTCCCCGATAGTTAATACTATCAGAGACTAACTAGTCCCCGATAGTTAATACTATCAGAGACTACATTAGTCCCCGATAGTCAACACTATCAGAGACTAATCTTCTTCTAGTTTCTTACAAGTGAACTTATCAGAGATTAGGGCAATCTCCGATCGAGGGTAATATGGTAGTTATCCCTCCCACGATCAAAAACGGTTCACTACCCTTAAGAATTGCAAACGTTTCAAACAATTTGTTAAAACAAAATTCAAACATCTTTGCAATCACAAACACTCAAGATCTGAAATTAATTTCTCTCTACAAATACTCTGCAATTTAACCCTCTTTCAAGTTTTCTTCCAAAGTTCACAGATCTCTGAAAATAGCCGCTAAAACTGTTATGTTCAAGTTTGGAGACTTTGATATCATCAAGACAAACCATGCAGGGGTGGCTGATAAGCATGTCTTTGAAGCCCAGTACCACCCCTTTGTGGATTTCCTTCAACACTCCAATCTTTCGTATGCCATTTACCAAGCCCCCATCCAAGCCACTGAGGTTATCACGGCTGTCTGGTCCACTGCTACCATCCAGGGTGAGAAAACTGACTCCCCTATGGTAAGTTTCAGGTATGCTAATAATGTCTATACCATAGATCATACTGTTCTAAATAATGCTTTACATTTACCTGTTCATGAAAACTATGACTCACTTGCTTCTGATGAAGAAATTGTTTCTATGTTTAAAAATTTACATTATTATGCAGCAATTACTTCTGTTGGGTCTATAACACGACCCCATCTTAGGCAAGAGTGGTCACTATTTTTTGACATAATCACAAAAGCATTTTCTACTAAGTGCAGTGGCTATGATGCTATCACTACACTACACAACAAATCGCTTTTAGTGTGTTGTATGATAGACATCTTAACATTGGGCTCTTTATTCTGCAAAATTTGTTGATAAAACTTAAAACCAGTAAAAATAAAATTTATTATTCTAGGTTTTTGATGATGATTGCTAATTATCTAATTCCTAACCTTGATATTACTGGTATGCAAGTTTTACCAACTGTTTTGTAGAGTAAAAGAATATTTACAGATGTGAAGCATAAATCTGCAAAGGTAATAGTCCCTTTATTTTTTCCTCCTGTCATGAGATCTATTCTCATTGACAGGCTTTCAAATCTTTATTCTTTGCAATTTTTTGAGGATATTGAAAGCCAAAACCCCATTAATCCTCCAACCACTTCACATCAACTGTCTATAGCCCCCTCCACAGTCTCTCAACAGATTGTGGTTGTAAAACCAAAGACAATCACAAAACTCCCAATTAAAAGAAAAATAATTGAGGGAGTAAGTGAGGATGAGGGAGAGCAGGAAGCTGAAGTTCCACTTCAGAGAAAGAAGAGAGCTATAACCCTTAACCAAAAGCAATCCATTGCTTCTCAAAAAGCAATGGAGGTTATAAGGACAAGTAGTGAACTGTCACCATCCTCCCAAAAGGATGTTGATATTGAAGAAAGTTCCCAACCAGGAACACACTGTACAGAGTCTACACAACCTCATGTTCACCAACAAGAGGAAACCCAAAGAGAGACAATAAAAGATAAGAGTGACACAAGGAGTGCACACACAGAGTCATCTTTTGATGATCCTCAATTTTCAATGTCTGAGGAACAGCCAACACTCCAAACTGTGCATTCTTCTCCTTTTTCTCCCACTCTTGATTCTTTTGATATACATATGATTGATTCTCTTGATTTTTCCCAAGAGGAGCCAATAATCAAGACAAGCTCTTAAAGATTCCATGGATAGATCCCTAGCCCAAGATAAACAAAGGGAACCCCTATCCATGTTGTCACAGGCACTTCTCAAACCCCCACTTCTGTAGGACAGAGTGCCACCATCCATATGAGTGAGGTTGTGAGAATAATTAGTGAGAGTCAGGCTCCTGACCTGGAAAAAGGAGAGACCATACAAATACAAGAGAGTCAAGCTTTAGATAGCTTGGAAAAAGGAGAGATAGAGAAGCTGGGTGCCCAACCCCAGGCAAAAGGAGAGGGTGTGAACAAGGATGAGATCCTTGAACAAAAGAAAAGAGAAAAATTTTCAGCAGGTTTATTTCTACAACCTGTTGAAACCAGCTCACAAGAAGCTCTGGTTTCTTCTGTTCCCTCCATCAATATCCAAACAGAAGAATCAGAGAAAAGGAGCTCGCTCGATTCGCAGATTGGTCCGACTCGTAATTCACTTCTGACCCCGTGTTTGATAGCTCTCGAAACCAATTCACTTGAGTGAGACAGAGGAGAGTGGAATTTCGTGTGTAGGGGTGAAATCCGGAGATCCAAGCACAGGGGATGCAGCATTAAATATTATCTGTGAAGACCCGGATTTGTAAATAAATTTCGTTATGAAACTTAATTATTTTAGCTTATTTTCTTCATGAAAATTATTTTCTTATAAGTTGTGAATATCGAAATTATATATTTCTTTTATGAAAAAATTTATCTGCAATGTGATGTCCAAAAGATTTTTTTTTTTTTTT
>CM025780.1:16504354-16552041 GCA_014636745.2 Centella asiatica | reverse complement strand
AGAAGCTGTAATAAGTTTTATAGAGAATTGTAATTTGAAGTTGTATAGGTTTTTCATAGTTATATATCTTTTCCTATACAGAATAGAAAAGAAGCTGATGATCATATTTATTATGATTGTTAGAATTTGTAATCAGTTGTGAAATCAATATAGCAATTGTTTATAAATTGATTTGAGTTTTTGTTCTTTATATTCCGCAAGAAAGTTTAATTTCTTAAAGAACAAGTAATTTGAAAAGTATTCAAAGAACTTGTATTCAACCCCTCTTCTACAAATTCTCGGCATCTCACTGGGAAAACAGTTTTAGAACATTTGATGATGATTGTCTTTAGATTACTTAGAGTATAAATGTATAGAAAGTGTTAATTAGTAACACTGAAGTTTTGTAGCCAGCAGTTATCTCTTTGTTTGTAATTCACTCATTCTTTGTAAAGAGATATAATTATTTCTTATTTGTAAGTAACGGCTGGAATGGAGTATCAAAGCTTCAGTAAGTCAAAATGTGTATTTGATCCGTTGGAGTTTACAAAAAGGCTTGTTGGAGACTAGGAAAACTTGTCAAAGACTAAGGATTTTTTATCTATTAGAGACTAGTTTTGCCTGTCGGAGACTAAGGCTTACGTCATCAGAGACTAAGTCTAAAAGAGTCGGAGACTAAAGCTGACGTCATCGGAGACTAAAGTTAAAAGCATCAGTGACTAAATAATTTTATCGGAGACTACACAATCTGACGTCATCAGGGACTAAAAGCACCAGAGATTAATTGATGACGTCACCAGAGACTAAAGATGAAGCATCAGGGACTAATCGTGATTTATTTCCTCAAAGATACAAAGTTTGAATTGGATAAGGATTGTCTTCCATGTAAATCAAGATATTATTGAAGACGTAGCTGGTAAGGAAACAAGCCAGAAATCTCTTCCTAATTAAAAAAAAGGAAAGATTGTATTTGATTCAAATAAGGAAGCTGAATTTTATTCAGAATAGGAGCTGAGTTAATAGTAGTTCAGTTGTTAGAGAAGCTGTAATTAGTTTTATAGAGAATAGTAATTTGAAGCTGTATAGGTTTTTCATAGTTTGTATCTTTTCCTATACAGAATAGAAAAGAAGCTGATGATCACATTGTTGTGATTGTTAGAATTTGTAATCAGTTGTGAAATCAATATAGCAATTGTTTATAAATTGATTTGAGTTTTTGTTCTTTATATTCTGCAAGAAAATTTAATTTCTTAAAGAACAAGTAATTTGAAAAGTATTAAAAGAACTTGTATTCAACCCCCCCCCCCCCCTTTCTACAAGTTCTCGGCATTTCACTGGGAAAACAATTGGTATCAGAGCCTTTAATTGAATTTACTCAATTAACACGTTCCAAGAGATGGCCAATGATGAAACAAGCAGCTCTATCATAATGACGTATGCGGGAAGTCGTGATGGTGGAACTGGAATCCCTATTCTTAAACGAGAAGAATATCCAATGTGGAAGCAAAAGATGTACATGCACTTAAAAGCAACAGATCCAGATTATATTGATAGGATTGAGAAGGGTCCCTATCTACCCAGGAAATTTATTCCTGCTAAAACCATCGATGGATCTGTTGTGGCGGAACACTTTGAACTTGCTCTAGAATGTGATTATACAAACGAAGACAAGTTACAAGTGTTGAATGATGCTAAGGTAATGAACATACTCTATAATGGAATTGATAAAAATATGTTCACAAGCATCATAAATTGCACGACATCTAAGCAAATTTGGGACACCATCAAAGTCCTATGTGAAGGAACTGACCAAGTCCGAAAGAACAAAAGGTCATTGTTGACACAACAATACGAGTTCTTTCAAGCAAAGCCTGGTGAACCAATAACGTCAGTTTATGACAGGTTCAACACTTTGTTCAATGACCTGAAAATACTTGGAAGGTCCTATGATAATGAGGATGTCAACACCAAATTCATGAGATCTCTTCCACCAAGTTGGGATCCAAAGACTACTGCAATAAGAGAGGCTCATGACATGGATATCCTCACACTGGACAAGCTCTACGGAAATTTAAAGACATATGAACTTGAAGTAGAGCAACGACAACGCATGCATGGCAGGGACAAAGGAGCTGCATTGATGGTTGAGCCAAGCAAGTCTAAAGAGAAGCTTGATGAGGAATCTTCCCATGCTAGCTCGACTGATCAGGAAGATGAACTGAATTTGGATGATGACATGGAGGAATTAATGGCATTCATGGTCAAACAGTTCAAGAAATTTAGGGCCAGCAGGAAAGGAAGAAAATCATCAAGGAAGCCTAACCCTAAACGTGAAGGTCAAAAAGTCACCTTCGACTTAAAGAAAATAAGATGTTACAATTGTGACGGGTTAGGGTACTTTGCCAATGAGTGCAGGAAACTTAGATCTAGTGATAGATCTAAGGATGAAAAATCAAGGAAAGACTTTATTGACAAGAAAGCTAAATCAAAGAGCAAAGCCTTGATTACAGAGGGTAAAGATTGGATTGACAGCGACTTTGATGAAGAAGTTGTCAACTTTGCCCTAATGGCTCGAAGTGACGAGTCAAGTGAATCTACAAAGGTATATGATGCAACTCAGAATTTTAATGTACTTAATTTACTTGACACATCTAGCATTGAAAGCATACAAAAAGATATGTCTGATTTGCATGTTAGTTTTAGATCTTTAACTATTGAACATACCAATGTAAAAGAATCACGTGACATTCTCTTGAAAAGAAACAAGTTTCTCGAAGAAAGATTGGAACAATTTGACACTATCAAGTCTAACTTAAATAAAGCTCATCATATGATTGATGCTTTGGAAAAGAGGGAATATTATTTAGTAGAGCAACTTGAAAATGCTCAAGCTAAGATTAAACAATAGAATACTTCCTCTAAAAAGTTGACAGACTTGGTAGAGTGTCAAACAATAGGTCAAAAATCTGGACTAGGGTATGATGAAAATCTAGACAAAAGTTCAGATTTAAATGATCTATTCGAAGCTGCGAACTCCTCAACTAGTAAGCCAAATTTTATAAAAAGGATTAACTTTGTCTCTCCTGTTATTGGATCCAAATTCATTAACACTCAAGATCAACAAATCTCTGCAAAAATAGAAATTCATCAAAAGACAGTGAATGTTGTTGATAAGAGTAAAAATAAAAGATTAAATATTGGGTTCATGACAAAGACACAATTAAGTAAAAAATTGGAAAATCTTCCAAATAAAATGGCTGAAAAATCAGTGGAGTTAAGCAAAAATAAGAAAAATAGGAATGGAAAAATTGGCATTAATAAATATACAAATTACGTTAGAATGTCTGATGCTCCTAGAAAGACATGTCATGTATGTGGTAACCCTAACCACATAGCTATTAACTGTAGGAGCAAAAATAAAATTCCTATAACTGAGACTGCATCTTCAAAGAGAATAAAAGATAAATCACCTATAAAAAGGTTAAATCATCTTCGCATTAACAATGAGAATTCTAAGCTTGGTAGTCTCTCACAAACAAGTAGCAAGACTAATGATTGTCCAATTAAAGTCAAAACAACTGAAAGACAATCAACTCAATCTGAGTCAAGTCTTGAGTCTACAACTAGTGAGAAAGGACCCAAGAAAGTCTGGGTTCCAAAAATCTCAAACTAGTTACTCTCTACTGTGCAGGGCAAAAAGAAGAAATCATGGTACTTGGACAGTGGTTGTTCAAGGCACATGACTAGAGATAAGTCCCTGCTAAAACAGTATGAAGAGAAAAGTGGCCCAAAAGTCACTTTTGGAGATGACAGTAAAGGCCATACTAGGGGATATGGCAGTGTTGAACATGTAGATGTCATCTTCACTGAAGTAGCACTAGTTGATGGCTTAAAGCACAATTTACTAAGTGTGAGTCAACTATGTGATAAGGGATTCAATGTCACCTTCAAAGAAGATCAATGCTTGGTGTGTGACAAAGAATCTGATAACGTGATTTTGACAAGGAAAATAAATTTGTTAGAGGTATCATAGATAAAACCTTATTTTATAGAAAACAAGGCTCTAACATTATATTAGTGCAAATATATGTAGATGATATTATATTTGGATCTACAAATGAAAAACTTTGTGAAAAATTTTCAAAACTTATGCAGTCTAGATATGAAATGAGTATGATGGGAGAATTAACATTTTTCTTAGGTTTGCAAATAAAACAATCAACTGATGGAATATTTATCAGTCAGTCCAAGTATATCAAAGACTTATTGAGAAAATATGATTTGGTTGACTTTTTTACTGATTTCGTTTATTTTTATTCTAATTTTTTTCTTTTTTTCCCATTAGAACCAGTTACAATTTCATTCAACAAAAATGTGAATAATTTTATTCTTTTTTCTGAACCAATTTTTTCTTGTTCTTTTTTTGAAAATAAGGAGAGGTCCTTCTGATCTGATCTCGATCCCGATTCTCTATCGAATTTGTTAAAGAAAGGATTAATTTCTGTTGAAAATATTTTTTTATCAAATAGATCTATTTTCTATTCAAGTAGTGCATCTGCAAAAACACTCATGCCTACTACCACTAAGCTAGATAAAGATTTAAAAGGAAAGAAAATTGATATTACTAGCTATAGAGGCATGATAGAGTCTCTTTTATATCTAACTGCAAGTAGACCAGATATAATGTTTGCTACATGTTTATGTGCTAGATTTCAAGCTGACCCTAGAGAGTCATATTTGATTGCTGTAAAAAGAATTCTCAGATATCTAAAGGGTACCCCAAACCTTGGTTTATGGTATCCCAAAGAATTTGATTTTAAACTAATTGGTTATTCAGATGCTGACTATGTAGGTTGCAAGCTTGATAGAAAAAACACAAGTGGAAGCTGCCAACTTCTTGGAGGCAGACTTGTTTCTTGGTTTAGCAAGAAACAAAATTCAATTTCTACTTCAATAGCAGAAGTTGAATACATTGCAGCTGAGAGTTGTTGTGCTCAAATCCTATGGATCAAGAATCAACTCCTAGACTATGGTATGTCATTATCCAAAATTCCTATCTTTTGTGATAATACTAGTGTCATAGCAACAACAGAAAAGCCAGTGCAACATTCAAGAACAAAACACATAGATATTAGATATCACTTCATAAGAGAACATGTAAGTGAAGGTAATATCGAATTACACTGGGTAACAACTGATAAACAACTTCCAGACATATTCACCAAACCTTTACATGAATCTACTTTTTCTAGATTAGTTTCTTAATTAGGAATGTTGAATTATGCCTCTAAAAATTGATTAAATTTTGAAAGCAAGTTGTTTAGTTGTGAGAATCTAGAAATTTTATTTCTGGAATTGAAGCTGTTCTTTGTGAACAGAATTTTTTTTTGAAGCTAGAATTTAATTTCTGGAAAGTAGCTGTTTTTTTTAATTAAACAGATTTTAGAAGCTAGAATTTAATTTCTGGAATGTAGTTGTTTTTCTTCTTTAAAACAGAATTTTAGAAGCTAGAATTTAATTTATGGAATGTAGTTGTTATCAAATAACAGAATTAATGAAGCTAATAATCATTAAATTGATTGTTGGAAATATTTTGAAAAACAAAATTGTAGCAGGGACTACATTTTCTTAGTCCCTGAAAGCTTAAGAGAAAGAGACTATCTTAGTCCCTAATACTGTTTTTAATTAGTCCCCGACTAAATTAAAAATTTGAACTATCGGAGACTAACTAGTCCCCGACAGTTGTTTTTAATTAGTCCCCGACTGAATTAAAAAATTTTGACCTATCAGAGACTAACTAGTCCCCGACAGGTGTTTTTAATTAGTCCCCGACTGAATTAAAAAGAACTATCAGAGACTACCTTAGTCCCCGACGTCGTTTTTGGTTAGTCTCTGACTCAATCAAATGAATTATAGGAGACTAATTGGGTCTAGTCTCTTATGAGTGAACTTATCAGAGATTAGGGCAATCGCCGATCGAGGGTAATCTGGTAGTTATCCTACCCACGATCGAAAAATGGTTCACTATCTTTAGAATTGCAAATGTTTATAATACTTTGCTAAAAGTAAAATCAAACAAATTTGCAATCACAATCTCTCTAAGCTTTGCAATTATTTTCTCTCTGCAAATTCTTTGCAATTTAACCATTTTTCAAAGCTTCTTCAAAGTTCACAGATCTCTTCCAATGGCCGCCAAAACAGTCTGTTTCCAGTTTGGAGATTTCGATTTCATAAAGACTAACCATGCAGGGGTGGATAATAAGCATGAATTTGGAGCCTAGTATCACCCCTTCGTGGATTTCCTTCAGAGCTCCACTCTATCATATGCCATTTATAAAGCTCCCGTCCAAGCCGCTGAAGTCATCACGGCTATGTGGACCACTGTAACCATCCAGGATGAGAACACTGACTCTCCTGTGGTAAGTTTCAAGTATGATAACACTGTTTATAGTATCGACCATACTGTTGTTAATAATGCTTTACACTTACCTGTATATGATAACTTTGACTCCCCTGCCTCTGATGAAGAACTTTTTTCTATGTTTAAAAACTTGCATTATTCTGCTAAAATTAGTTCTATTGGGTCTATTACACGACCCCATCTAAGGCAAGAGTGGTCACTATTTTTTGATATTACTACAAAAGCTTTTACTTCTAAATGCAGTGGCTATGATGCTATCACTACACTCACACAACAAATTGCTTTTAGTGTGTTGTATGATAAACATCTAAACATTGGGCTTTTAATTTTGCAAAACCTTATGGTAAAACTAAAATCTGGTAATAAAAATAAAAATTATCATGCTAGGTTTTTGATGATGATTGCTTATTATCTAATTCCTAACGTTAATATTACTGGATTGCAAGTTGTACCAACTGTTTTGTAGAGTAAAAGAATTTTTATTGATGTGAAGCATAAATCTGCAAAGGTAAAGGTACCCTTATTTTTCCTTCCTGTCATGAGATCTATTCTCATTGATAGGCTTCCAAATCTTTATTCTTTGCAATTTTTTGAGGATATTGAAAGCCAAAACCCCATTAATCCTCAAACCACTTCACAATAACAATCCATAGCCCCCTCCACAGTTTCCCAAAAGACTGTGGTTGTAAAAACAAAAACAGCCAAGAAGCTCCCAATTAAAAGAAAAATAATTGAGGGAGTAAGTGATGATGAGGGAGAACCAGAAGCTGAAGTACCACTTCAGAAAAAAAAAAAAAGATCAATAACCCTTAGCCAAAAGCAATCCATTACTTCCCAACAAGCAATGGAGGTTATAAGGACAAACAGTGAACTGTCACCATCCTCCCAAAAGGATGTTGACATTGAAGAAAGTTCCCAACCAGGAACCCACTGTACAGAGTCTGCACAACCTCTTGTTCACCAACAAGAGGAACCCCAAAGAGAGATAATAAATGAACAGAGTGACACAAGGAGTGCATACACAGAGTCCTCCCTTGATGTTCCTCAATTTTCAATGTCTGAGGAACAGTTAACACTCCACACTGTACATTCTTCTCCTTCTTCTCCCATACTTGATTCTTTTGAAATTACACATTTAGATTCTCTTGATTTTTCCCAAGAGGAGCCAATACTCTACACAAGCTCTCAAACATATTCCATGGATAGATCCCTAGCCCAAGACATACAAAGGGAACCCCCTATCCATGCCGTCACAAGTACTTCTCAAACCGCTACTTCTGTAGGACAGAGTGCACCTATCCAAATGAGTGAGGTTCTGAGAATAAATAATGAGAGTCAGGCTCCTGTCCTGGAAAAAGGAGAGAATACAAACATACAAGAGAGTCAAGCTTTAGAAGTTTGGAAAAAGGAGAGCAAGAGAAGCTGGGTGCCTAACCCCAGGCAAAAGGAGAGGGTGTGAGCAAGGATGAGATCCTTGAACAAAATAAAAGAGAGAAATTTTCAGCAAGTGCATTTTTACAACCTGTTGAAACCAGCTCACAAGAAGCTCAAGTTTTTTCTGCTCCACAAATATCCAATCAGAAGAAACTGGGAACACTTTAAGCACAGGGGATGCAACATTAAATGTGATATCTGAGATGTCCAATGCAGACTGTGAAATGTTATATGGTCTACAACAAAGACAAGACCACATTTCTGCATTGAAGACTAGGCTTGCAGATGAACCTGTGTCTGAACCACCTACAGAAGAAAATATTGATGAATGGCTTGATGTCACATACTCAAATACTCTAGAGGATGCAGCCGCTCAGCTCAGGCAGGATTATCTGACCAATATAGGGTCAACAGCCGTTGTCCCATCTCCCAAGGACTGACTTGAAGAAATAACAAAAGTGGACAAGAAACATACCAAGTTTCACCACTTTCTGGCTATTGGCATCAATGCAGCAGTCAAGGAGATGAAACAACAAATAGATATTGAGACTGATAAGATTCGAAGGAGCTATGAAGGACACTTGCCAAGGAGGATTGTCTCTGCAATTGATACTCTTATCAAGGACAAGTCCAACACTGACAGTCGCCTTCAAGCCCTAGAAGCCCATATCCAACTCCTGATGATCCGTTGGAGTCATTGGATGCCAAGCAAACGGATGTAATTTCAGGAGGAAATATAAATCTTGCTTGGAAAGGGTTATCTTTAGATTTATTTTCTATCAATACATTTGTAGGAGGGTGGTTAGGAGGGACTGTTCAACCTATAGTTACTTTGCTTACACACGGGGATGCAAGAGTTAGCTGAAGAGTGGATGTGTCTGGCGTCAGGGGATAAATAACGCATCGGAGACTCACGATGATGTCATTAGTGGATATTATTGTTCTATCAGAGACTGTGACTGACGTCATCATCAGGGGATGTATTGTGCATCAGAGACTAAGTCTAGTCATCAGGGACTAATTTTACCCATCAAGGGATAATTAGTTTCCGACAAGCCAATTAGTCTCCGACAAGTCTATTTCGTTCGTCAGGGGTTGTTTAGTCTCCGATAGTGTATTTGACTCGTCACGGGTACAGTTATATTATTTCTTATATTTAATTATTTCCGTGTTTGTTTTGGAAATTGTTTCCAGTTTGAATTAAGAATAACTATTTTCCTTGTTAGATTAGATATCTTTCCATTATGGAATTCCTTCCATTGTAAATTCTTTCCGAAATAGGAGTTAGGGTTTATTTTCAGCTTATAAATAGCTACTTGTAATATTCATTAGACTTCAGACTTTGATTAATAAAAATTATGTGAGTTTTTACTTACGTTTATACTGAAAGTTGGTGGTTAATTCCTTTTTACTTTCACAACTGATTTGTTTTAGCTTGCGGGTGATTAAATTCTTTAAGCAAACTAAACAGATTGATCCTTTAGTGTTGATTTCTGGTGATTAATTTCTTTACGAAATCTTTCTAGAGTTATTTTTTCGCAACCTGTGTTTGATCTCCCAGATCAAATACATCACCTGATCAGTAAACAAGACAGAATGGAACAGCTATTGATGCATGCAATTCCACATTTGGCCACCTCCTCTCAACCTAAGGATGCTGATGTCAAAAAGGGGGAGAGTGGTCATTCCAAACATGTATCTATACAAAAACAAAGCCAATCTATTCCAGTTCAAATACCTGCTCCATCAAAACTTCCAAGCTCTGATGAGCTACAAACAATGATGGACAGGATATTGAGGAAACATTCTGATATTCAAGCAGCAATAGCAACAACAAAAGCAGCAACAACAACAACAGCATCTCTTCCTTCCACTGCACAAGCCCCACACCAGAAAGACAAAGGCAAGGGGATCATGGTTGAGGAATCAAAGAAGCAAATTTTAACTCAACCAGGATAGCCCAAGCTATTGGGGGATGCTATGAAGACTGCTCACTTTTCCACCCCTATTGAACTTGATCTAGTAGTGAAAGTTGAGTTAGTTAATCCTCGAGATCCAAGATTGATAAATGCTGATGCAATGCTTGCTCAGAAACTTCAACAAGAAGAAGACATGGCTGCAGAACAAGAAAAGAAGGAGGACGAGGCTAAAAATAAGAAATACTCAACAAAGAAAACAAGTGCATGGAAGGTAACCATGACCAAGAAAAGAATTTCAAGAATAAAATCTACACATCAAGAATCTCCAAGGACAACTAAGACTGCCTTGGTGGCTGTAAATGGACCAACAAAGCCACGAACAGCTCCATCAAGAAAGCCTTATAAAGTTGAGATGGCCTGTACAAGTGAAATGATCAAGGCACTAAAAAAGAATACAAGGTATATTAACCTAGTCAAGGGTGTAAATGATAAAGATTCACTTCATATCTTTTTCAAAGATGGAGATTCTGTAAAGTATGCTAAGCCAGACTTGGAGGGACAATCAAAAGAAGATTTGGAATGGTTGTTGTCTGTAGTACTTGAAACTTCAAAGCTCAACATGGAATTTCGAAACCAGATCAAGAAGGGAATAAAGGAGATTAAGAGTGTGGACAAAGTGCCAGCCGATCTTCCTAAGCCAGCACTTCTTGGATTGTGGTATGAGACTTTCCATGGTGATAAAGTATTTTTCAACTACAACAGTGATATCAACAAAGTGAGTGAAAATCATATTGAAGGATTCATCAAACTTCTCAAGAATGCAGAAGAAGCAACTAAAGTTGTTCTCAAAAAGCTATTGATGGAAAGGTTAGAACAATTAAGGGAAAACAAAAGGAAAGATAAAAGTTGTTGAGCTAAAGGTATGTTGTTTGCTGTAAAAGTATTTTTTGGAGTGGAAGCTGAACAACAGATCAAAAATCTTAGTTTAGAATACATTTGTAGTTAACAATTTTTTATTCTTTTTCTAAGTAATTTTAATGTTGAGTTTTGACATCATCATCAACCTTGAAATTATGCTTATCATTCTGATATTCATAATTAGGGGGAGATTGTTAGGTTTTATAACATTTGATGATGATTGTCTTTAGATTACTTAGAGTACAAATGTATAGAAAGTGTTAATTAGTAACACTGAAGTTTTGTAGCCATCAGTTATCTCTTTGTTTGTAATTCATTCATTCTTTGTAAAGAGATATAATTATTTCTTATTTGTAAGTAACTGCTGGAATGGAGTATCAAAGCTTCAGTAAATCAAAATGTGTATTTGATCCGTTGCAGTTTACAAAAAGATTTGTCGGAGACTAGGAAAACTTGTCAGATACTAAGAATTTTTTATCTATTAGAGACTAGTTTTGCCTGTCGGAGACTAAGGCTTACGTCATCAGAGACTAAGTATAAAAGAGTCGGAGACTAAAGCTGACGTCATCGGAGACTAAGGTTAAAAGCATCAGCGACTAAGCTGACGTCATCGGAGACTAAGCCTTAAAAAATTGGAGACTAAATAATTCTATCAGAGACTACACAATCTGACGTCATCAGGAACTAAAAGCATCAGAGATTAATTGATGACGTCACCAGAGACTAAAGATGAAGCATCAGGGACTAATCGTGATTTATTTCCTGAAAGATACAAAGTTTGAATTGGATAAGGATTGTCTTCCATGTAAATCAAGATATTATTGAAGACGTAGCTGGTAAGGAAACAAGCCAGAAATCTCTTCCTAATTAAAAAAAGAAAAGATTGTATTTGATTCAAATAAGGAAGCTGAATTTTATTCAGAATAGGAGCTGACTTAATAGTAATTCAGTTGTTAGAGAAGCTGTAATTAGTTTTATAGAGAATAGTAATTTGAAGTTGTATAAGTTTTTCATAGTTTGTATCTTTTCCTATACATAATAGAAAAGAAGCTGATGATCACATTATTGTGATTTTTAGAATTTGTAATCAGTTGTGAAATCAATATAGCAATTGTTTATAAATTGATTTGAGTTTTTGTTCTTTATATTCCGCAAGAAAATTTAATTTCTTAAAGAACAAATAATTCAAAAAGTATTAAAAGAACTTGTATTCAACCCCCCCCCCCCCCCCCCCCCCCTTCTACAAGTTCTCAGCATCTCACTGGGAAAATACAACCCAAGTAGTATAACCTTCTGTGCATCAATTCTACATGCTTGCCTTTAGTCTCTCAAAAGACTAAGGGTACTAAAAGAAAATCCACATTAGAAACAACACCTATTGAGAAGAAGAAGAAATCCAAGAGAAATACACTCAAACCAAGCCAAGCAGCATCATCCCCCAACAGGATGTTGACCTTGATATTGAACCAAGCCAAACAGGATATTGTTTTGCTGCTGCTGTATGCTGCTAATGTTTATCGTTATTTGCTATTGTTGTTTGCTGTTGGTCGTCAAGGGTTGACAGTCTTGGCTGTTGCAGGATATTGTTTCGTTCTACATGCCATAAGGGGTTCTACTACTGTTGGTTTCAGGAGATTTCTTGCTGCATCCATCAGGGGATTCTAGCCAACAGAGGTTATGTCATGAGAGGTTTTATTACTTTGTTTTTATGTATCAGCTGCATTGTCTCTTAATGCTTTGTGTTTAGGTTTTTTTTTTTTTTTTTTTTTTTTTTTTTGTTAAATTGAGAATAAAATAGAAAGAAAAGAAAGATACAAAAATAACGAGGGGCATACCCCTAAGCCTACTAGCACAGGTCGCTAGCTAGGGAGATAAACCAACACAGGGAAACCAGCAAGGAAAACAAAGCAAACAGAAGGACAAGAAGAAAAAAAACCTAACAAGAATACAACACAATATCCAGAAGGACATCACTACTACAGCAAGGGCAAAAAAATGAACACCAATGCCACAAGGAAGCATCAGCAGAACAAAAACTTCTTCACTGTAGAAACAGAAGCAGTCATGCAGCATTGCAGCAACAGAGAAGTCACTAAGATTAGCATAGAAGACACTATACTTGGAGGGCAGCAGCAGCAGAAAAAATCATCAGCAGCAGCTGCAGCTAACATCACTTCAGCAAGAAAAAAGCAGCAGAACTACGCAGTAATAAGCATCAGAAAATTGCAGCAGAACACAGCAGCAATCTGCAGCAGAACACAACAATCTGAAATCTGCAGCAGATTACCATGACACAGCAGCAGAATATAGCAAATCTGCAGCAGAACTCAGCAGCAGAACATAGGAGAACACAGCAATCTGCAGCAGAACACAGCAGCAGCAATATGCAGGAGAAACAACATTACAACACTGCAATAGCAGACCAGCAGAGGCAGCAATTACCATGACAGCAGCAACAATTTCAAATACACTACTCTGCAGCAGCAGAAAAGCACTGATGCAATTTTCTGCAGGAGCAGCCGCAGCAAAAACACATCAAATTAGCAGCAGAACACACATCAATTCAGCAGCAAAAAAACACAAAAGTTTCTGCAGACAACAAAGAGATGCAGAGAAGACATTTCAGCAGTGCAGCAGAGAAGACACTATTTGGCAGCTAACTCAAATTCACAATATAAAATATTTCCATTTAATTTGAGAATTAAGGCAATTTCCAGTGAGCTAAACTGGGTTGTAAGCGTAGCGCTTTAGGAAAACCTTTCCAACTGTGAAGCCTTAACTTCACTGTATAAATACAATCCTGAGCCACTTGTAAGTCATTGTGACCTTGACCTCCATGTCTCCTAAAGTTTCTTTCGAGCCAGATTTTGTATATCACTGTAATTATACATAAATGACTGATGAGCTCTGCCTCTGCAGTTTGCTTTATGGACATCAAATGAGCAAGATAATGAGTGAAAGAGATCCAAGGGCCAATCCAACCCGCCATGCCCATTACTCGAGCGAGGATAGAGGAGCTGAACCTGCAGTTAAAGAAAAGGTGAGCTGAAGATTCTTCTGGTTCATCACAGAATTGGCAAGGTGTGACTATTTTTGGAAGAATTTTGTCTTGGACTGCTAGCCAACCGAAAAAAGACATTCGAGGGATAGAAAGAGAATTCCATAGCAGGTTGCACCAGGGAGAAAGAGGAAGCTTCATTCGGATCGAGTTCCATATTTTACTTAAAGAGATCTTGGAAATGTCTTCTCCTTGCCAGAGAATCATGTCATGGTCCCTGCTTGGCTTAGGAAGTTGAGCAATAGATGTTCTCAGATCAATCAGCAGAGTGTAATTTGTGTTTAGGTTTATGCTTATGCACATAGTTTTGGCTTATTTTCCCTAGCTAGCGAGATGTGCTAGTAGGTCAAGGGGGATGCCTCTCGTTAATTTTGTATCCTTTTCCTTTTATATATTTTCGTCTTTAGCCAAAAAAAAAAAATCTAAACACATCTCTAACTATTTCCTCCCAAAAGGATTCAGTTAATAAAAATAGACCTCAACTAGGGACAACAGTGAGTGAGGCACATACACTAACACAGGCCCTGATGAAACTCTTATTAGGGTCTCTGAGAGCCACTTGTAGATAACTAACATAGTGAGTGCACACACTAGCTCCATATCTAAATCTTTTAATGGATCACCTCCTCATTCAGTGATCCTGCCAACACTCCCTTCTACACCTCTTCCTTTTTTCTCTTTACCTCAAATTTCTTCAGATGTCATGACACAAACTCTAAGTGTCATGACATAAAATCCTCCTCTTTCTCACATAATGGATGAGCCAATTTGAAATGATTCAGTGATTGATAATTAGGATTTATTACTGTGTGATACTTTCCTTACTAATCCAATCACTGATGATCACACAGTGGTTATAGGTACTACTGTAAATATTTCTTCCAATTGTACATACATCTTTATCTCATTCCTCCACTCAACTCTCATCTATGGACATAATTCTTGTAGATGCCTTATTAACACTGTCCACATTTGATGAGAACATAGCACATAAGAGCCCTATAAGGACCATACTGAGTGAGGATGTGAGAATACATAGTGAAGAGAGGCAAAGTCAAACCCCTTGTGAGGACCTTGGCATAAGGAGAGATAGAGAATTTTGTCGTAGATGGCAAAAAAAAAGGAGAGGAAAATAGTGATGCCTTAGAAGGCCTAGAAAAAGGAGAGCTTGAGGGCAACAAGGATGAGATCCTTGAAAATAAAGAACAGAGAGAAAATCCTATTGATGTACATACTACAAGTTCTTCTTCTACTGATAAAGATGACACTCTAATGGGTGAATTTTTACAACCTATGGGAGTTGATTATTACTATGAGAAGAACCAAATGGCTGGCACCATCACACTTCTCACTTAGGAAGTCACTCGAACGAAAGATCCAGTCCTAGTTAAGGTCTTGAAATCATAGATCAGGATAGGCCACGCTACTGAAGTTGTGTAACATAAGATTCAAACTACTGTAAGTGAGAAAATAAATAATGTATAGAAAGTTATTGATACATTCATCACCAACAATTCCATCCTAAAGTTCAAGCGATTGACAAACAATGTTGATGAACAACTCTCCTCCTTCAACACCTAATTGACAAACATGTAATTTTTGCAACAAACAATGGCTAACAATCTTCAACAACTTCTCAAAGTCATTACCCTACTCTCAACTTCCACTGATGATTGTTGTTGAGCAAACCAAAGGACTACCATCAGGGGGTATGACTGCTCCTTCTTCACATAAAGTTCCAATGGCTAGAAAAGACAAGGGCAAGGGTATTCTGATTGAAGAGCCTAAAAAGAAGAAATCCATTCAATCAAGACAACCCAAGCTATTGGGAGATGACATGAAGATAGCCCACTTTTCCACACTTGTTGAAGTGTTAATTTATGGAAAAGTTGAGCTTGTCTATCCTCAATATAAGAAGTTAGAAGAAGCTGATACACTCTATGCACAACAACTCCAATAAGAAGAGGAGATAGCAGTGGAAAAGGAGAAGAAAGAAGAAAAATGGACTATCAAGCTAAGATCCCCAAGGAAATCTCAGCTCTTAAAAGGTGCATCGTGGGATAAGATCAAAGAAAAATAAAAAAGGCCTGACACTCAGGTACCTTCAACATGCCTTGATGTTTCTAAACCCAAGTCATCTCAAGTCAAAGTTCAAACTCCTCCTCTTGTAACTTATGGACCACCTACACTGGCAAAATTTCTAAGAGATGATAAACTAAAGACCTTGACATATATGAACTCTATCAATTACATAAATGTTAGAGTTAAGAGCAATGTGCTACCAAAGCACATGAAGGTGTGTTCTCAAACCTCTAATACTTCAGTCTTTATTTCTTCTACTTTTGTTATAATAAAGGAGCTTAGTACAAACCCAACTCCTTCAGCCGAAGTAGCAAAACTTTGTAAATCAAAGTCTACAACAAGAGCCACCTCATTTGTCTCTCAAAAGACAAAGGTTGTGAAAAGAAAAAAGCCAACATTGACAACAATTGAGGAGGAGGGTGGGCAATTAGAGGGAAAGATAAGGAAGAAAAAGAGAACAATGAGGCTGCTTAATATCTTCTCAAAAAGAAATTGTGTCAATAAGGAAAAACACATATCTAGGTGCATCCTCTCAAAAGGATGTATCTATTGAAAATAGTCCACCCCCAAGGACAAAGGAATTGACTTTACATAGCACACACCAATAAATAACTTTCAGAGGAAGAGGAAACACGCCATGATCAATGCTCAACCTGTCACTAAGTGCACACACATCGAATCTCAAATTGATGCTCCTCTTTCTTCTATTCAAGAATAGCAACTTACACTTACTCTTTCTTCTTTTCCCCTTGATATTTCTTCAGAAGCAATGGAGACCACTACCACTCCATTGGTTTCAAATCCTCCAATAATTCAATCATTGGAGAAGCCAATTTCTAAAGCTAAAACACCAATACCAACACTCACCACATAAGTGGATGTTTGTCTCGTGGACTAATTATAGAGGGGGGGAGGGGGGGGGAGTTGAATACAATTTCTAATTTTTCTTTGAAATAAACTATTTAACACAGTTTAAAACTTAAGAACAGTCAAATTGCAAGATATGAAAATCAATCAACAATATGAATTTGTATTGTTAATCAATTTGAATATAAGAACTTCCTACTCTCAAGTTATGAAAAACTTGCTTCTCTCAAGTTATGAAAAACTTGCTTCTTTTTGAGATAATAAGAATACTTATGTTTTTGTGTATCTCAGTGTGTTATGCTATCTCCTTTTTATCTCAACTGCTCCATATCTCTATTTATAGAATAGCTCCCTTGTCCTCCAAGCTTCCACAGTGAGTTGCCTCCAAAAATATCTCCGATATTCTTTGGTAATTGTAGCTCTGTCACATAAATTCTTCTTTTTGCATGACCTTTCTTGTACACCAACCTGTTATGTAACATCTCTGGTGTATTAGCACACCAGCTTCCTGAATTTCCTCTTGAAGTTTTCATGATAAGTTATCTCTACAATGCATAACTTATCTCTGTGAGCTTCCTAGTTTTTGATTGGACCATCTTCCATATTTTACTCCTCAAGTTTTTAGAAGCTACAACTGTAGTTTTCATACTTGCAGTTTTATACGCATGCCTGTGTATAAGTATGAATTATGTTCCTATCAGTGTTCACACCTGCAGTGTATAGCTTATCTCCTTGAAGCTTCTTTGGTATCCAATCTCTCCTTATTGGACCGCCATTTATATTTTAATTCCACCATTTTTAACATGAGTTAGTGGATTTGTGAACTTAGTCATGTGTCATCCCAAATGTCATTTTTAGTCTCTAAAAATTTTATCCCTAACAGACAATCTTTGGTGCCAAGAAATTTATCCCCTAATGTCGACAAATTTTATCCCTTAATGCCTAGACTCTGGTATAGGTAAATGACTTTGGCTCTAGTAAAATCATCTCAAAGCTACTTTAATGCATTGGAGTGTCTTTGCCTTAGTTTCTGGTAGATTCAACATTAGTCTCTGAAAGACTTTAGTCTATGGTGAACAAAAACATAGTCTCCGATGAACAAAAACTTAGTCTCCGAGAGGCTAATTTTGCTTGACCAACTTTGACTTTTGTTGAGCTTTCCGAATGCATTCCTTGTAGTCTCTAATGCTCATCTGTAGTCTCTGAAAGTAGATTCTCGTAGTGCACTACTGCAGGTACATGTACAATTACAAATTAAACAATTTTAAGTGTTTATACATCATCATCAAATGTTATAATTCCTAACAATCTCCCCCTATTTATGATTATCAATCATAAACATAAATCAAGGTTTGATGATGATGTCAAAACTCAACCTTATAACACCATTTCTTAGACTTAAATTTAAAACATGTAAAAACATAATTGTACATGAACTTAATAGTGATGGTTTTGTTGTTTCAGTTCCTTGATGCCCAACCATCATTCTATTAATATTTTAAAAAATTATTCCTTTGTCTTTATCAGAATTACTCTTTGTTTCCCCTGCATTGATCATTCTCCCCCTTTTTGACATCAGCATCTTAATGTTGGAGGATAGAAATCACCAGTATAGGTTGACTAGTAGGAAGAAATTGTTTGAGCTTTGTTTGAAGGCCATTGATTATGAAGTGTTGGAGCTTCATGTTGTACTTTCTTTGATCAATGCTTTAAAAACATTCTGTGAGTACAACTGTATTTGACCTATGTGTGATCAAATATTCTAATATAAAGTGTGTTAACGCATCATCTAATAATCTTATGTTGTTTGTATCCAACCAAACATAGACAAGTTCTTCTCTCAGTTCCTCTGATGTTTGATCAAAATGGTAATCAGAGAATACATGAGCTGTAAAGGTGGTGCGTGAAACAATTTCTCCTTATTGTTTTCTTCAAGGATCTCATCTTTGCTCACACCCTCTCATTTTGCCTGACTTTTACAAGTCAGCCTCTCACACGTACTTTCCCAAAATTTTTTTGCTTTAATCTCTTTTTCCAGACATAAGGTCTTAATCTCATATTCAATTCTCTTAGGCTCGCTAAATATAAAATCTTCCTATTGTAGGTGACCTGGAGTGGTGTAGAAAATAAGTAGTAAGTGTTTTGTATCAGTGGATGTTTGATAAAATACAATTGTATTATCCACTAATGAGTTGAGAGTTGATATTTATGTTTCATCTACAAGAGTTGGCTTCTTTGATGATTAAATTATCCAAGCATCTGAAACCAATGGAATTAATAAATTTTCTATTACTTCTAAAGAAATATCAAATAGAGAAGAAGAAATAATAAGGGTAGACTTTGAATATTGGCTACTCCTCCTAAATAGAGAAAAGAAAAGCATCAATGTGAAACCCTGTGTGTGTATTTAGTGAAAGGTTGATCATTGATTAGAGCCTGTTTCTTCTTCTTCTTGTGAAAGGTATTTATAGATGTGATCATTGTCGACTCAAATACGTATGTCCTTCGAGGTGGTCTATATTCAATAGATATATCCTTTTTAGAGGTTGCACTTAGAGATGTGTTTTTTCATTTTACAACTTAATATCCTTTTGAGAGAATATTAAGCAATCTCTAAGGGTTTTCATTGTTTCTTATTTCTTCCTCTAAATGTTCACCCTCCCCCTCACCTATTGTTGGTTGTGATTGTTTTCTTTTTACAACCATTATCTTTTGGGAGATAGAGGAGGTGGCTTTTGATATAAACTTCTTTTTAGAGGGATTTTCTACTTGGGTAGAAGGAGTTGGATTATTATTAACAACCTTCATTGTAGAAGAATTAGAAGAAATAAAGAATAAAGTAGTAGAGAGTTAAGACAATACCTGAATCAACTACGACAAGATCCTTAAATAGATGAAGAATATTGAACATAGAGAATCCTACATAGTATATTTGTTTCTCTACTATTTATAATTAGTAGTTAATTATCCACTGACAGTTAAACTATTGTAGGATAATTAGTCAATGCTGCATTATCATCAATTAGAAATTATCCTTTAATAAGAACAATTATTGACTAATGCTTCACGGTGTTATTATCTTTATGAACAATTAATTTTTTCAAAAGATAATTTCAACTGCTTCATTCAGCTATTAATTAGTCTCTCATAACTTAGTCATCAGAAAATAATTAATCACTACTACAAATATTATACTTGCACAAAATTTTCAAAGAATCTTATTCACCAAAGTTGAGCATACTTAGCTCGCTTACCAACTTATTAAAGGTGGCTTCATCCAATGGTTTGGTGAATATGTCTGCAAGCCGTTTTTCTATTGGAGCAAAATGAAGTTTCACTGTACCATTCATCATATGTTCCCTGATGAAGTGGTACCTGATGTCTATGTGCTTTTTTCTCGAGTGTTGCATAAGATTCTTTGTAATGGAAATAGCACTAGTGTTATCACAATAAATAGAAATTTGATAATGCACCATACCATAGTCCATTAGTTGATTTTTCATCCATAAGATTTGAGCACAATAAGTCCCAGCAGCAATGTGTTCAGCTTCAGCTTTTGAGGTTGACACAAAATGTTATTTCTTGCTAAACCATGATACCAATTTATTTCCAAGAAATTGACAGCTTCCTGTTGTGTTTTTCCTATCTAATTTGCAACCTGCATAATCTGCATCTGAATAATCTATTAGATTAAATCCAGAATCTCTAGGATACCAAATGCCAAGATTTGGAGTACCCTTGAGATATTTGAATATTCTTTTTACTGCAATAAAATGAGATTATCTAGGGTCTGACTGAAATCTAACACATAAACAAGTTGAAAACTGTTAGGTTTTATGAACATTTGATGATGATTGTCTTTAGAATACTTAGGAATACAAATGTACAGAAAAGTGTTGGTTTGTAACACTTTAGTTTTGTAGCTAGCAGTAGTATCTCTTGTTTGTAAATTAGTCATTATAATAAAGAGATAGGTTCATTTCTTTTGTATGTACTGCTGGAATACTTGTTGAGTTTGTTCAACAAGTTGTTAAATTAATTAGTCCTTCGGAGATTGATTTTGGCTTGTCGGAGATTAAGAGAAAAGTCCACCAGAGATTAAAGTTTTGTTCATCAGAGATTGGACTTTGCCCATCGGAGATTGAAGAATCCTTCATCGGAGATTAAAATGTTTTGTTCATCGGAGATTGAAGGATTGGTCATCGGAGATTAAAGCTTACGTCATCGGGGATTGTAACTAAAGAGTCAGAGATTAATGCTGACGTCATCAGAGATTAAAACAATACCTCGGAGATTAAAAGCTGACGTCACCAGAGACTAAAGCCAAAGTATCGGAGATTACTCGAAGTAAAGCATCAGAGATTATTCGAAGTGATCAGGGACTAATTAAAGAAGCTATCGGAGATTAGTCGAAGACTTAATCACTGATGGAGTTAGAGTTCAAATCAAAGAAGGAAAGTCTTCCATGCACACGTAGACTTTATTGAAGACGTAGCTGACAAGGAAACTTGTTAGAAATCTTTCAATTGGAAAGATTGTATTTGATTTGAATTAGGAAGCTAGGTTTTTGATAACTTAGTTTTAGAAGCTGTAATTATAAATTACAGAATAGCAAAACGAAGCAAAAGAGGTGTATAGAAAGAGAATTGAAAGGGTTGTATTTTCTAGATACACAGAATAGAAGCTGACGATCGAAGCTTGTCTTGATTGTTAGAAAACTTGTAATCAATTGTTAAAATCAATAAAAGCAATTGTTTATAAAGTTTTAATCTTGTTCTTTATATTCCGCAGAAAGTTAATTTCTTAAAGAACAGGAATTCGAAAAAGTTGTAAGAACTTGTATTCAACCCCCTTTCTACAAGTTCTAGGCCATCTCACTGGGAAAACAAAAACATTATATCTGATTTACTTGCAGTGAGATATAAGAGAGAGCTTATCATGCCTCTATAACTTCAAACATCAACCTTTTTACCATTTGAGTTCTTGTCAAGTTTAGTGGTTGTTGGCATGGGAGTTTTAGCAGTTGCAACAACTTGTAAACTAAACTTCTTTAAAACGTCTTTTAAATATTTAGTTTGACTAATGAAAATTCCATTAGATGTTTGTTTAACCTGTAAACCCAAAAAGAAAGTTAATTCTCCCATCATGCTCATGTCATATCTACTTTGCATAAGCTTAAAAAACTTAGAGCATATGCTCTCATTAGTAAAACAAAAGATAATATCATCAACATAAACTTGAACAAGTATTAAATCACCAATATATTTTCTATGAATTAAAGTTTATCTATGATACCTCTACTGAATTTATTTTCAATTAAAATCTGAGATAGAGTATCATACCATGTTCTTGGTGCTTGTTTAAGTCCATAGGGTGCTTTGTCTAACCTGTAGACATGATTGGGAAACTTCTTGTGACGACCCCATAATCCCATACCGGACTAGGGCATCATCATAAGAAGGTAAAGATAACCATTCATCCATTCATAACTAAATACTGAATAAAAACAGCATTTAAGAGTTATTACAACCCAAGAATTAAGTAATTACAGCGGAAGCTATTACATCATTTCTTAATAACAAAATAAATCTCATTAACTCTTCAAACGTCTTCCTTCTTTCCTTCCTTCATTCCTTTCTTTCCTTCATCAGTTCTATCAAAAGGATAAACACTTAGTAGCTTATCATCTTTGCTTTCCCCTTATCAGAGGGTTCAGCTTTAGCTTTCTGTCCTGCAAGACATTAACATTCAACACGGGTGAGCGTTTTACGCCCAGCAAGTATATACACATTGAGGAAAATATGAATAATTCAACGAATTTCATCTGGAATCAAAGGAGAGAAATTCAAATTCTGTTTGTGAGGCTTGGTGAAGCAATGCCAAGACCTCGGAAACCTTCAAATATCCTTGAGGATTCACTGATGATATACAACTTGTGATCCTCCCTTGAAGAAAGTCAGGTATACACCTGATCATTACTTTCTCAAATATCCAACGGGGGCTACACCCGTGGATCTGCTAACCATACAGTACACAGCTGGCCAGGCTGGACCGCATGATCCCTCTGAGTGACTACGTAGTCAAATAACATTTCCTCTTGGTCAGGTGAAGAACACATCAGCACCTTTCCTTTCCTCTTGCCAACCATGTGGCATAACCCCCATAAGGGCATCATTCACATTCTCATTACACAGATATAAGATTGAAAACATAGCTGAAATTCAAAGCTCATTTATATCCATGCATCATCATTCATATCATGCTAGCAGAATCAAAAGCATATCATGCTCATTCATCAGAATAATTAAAGTATAAATCCAACCTTCTACGTATATCGGAACAAATGATAATGCGTTAAACTGAAATAAGCATGAGATTGTGAATATACTTGCCTCACTTCTTTGCTCACGGCTAAAATTTAATTTACTCGCGAGTGGAAAAATTCTGTAAGAATATACATATCACAAGATGAATTTAATATCTGGGTTAAAATATGAGGGAAAATGCACATGTGATGTCCTTAACTTTTAACGTCTCAATCTGGTATAAAAACTATTGAGGTTAAGAAATCAATTTAAACATCTTAAAAATAATTTAAGAAAATATAATTTTATAGTTTTAAAACAAACTGCGCATCAGGAAATTACTACGCTTTAATTCATCGGAGACTAATAACCCATCGGGGATTAATAACTCATTGGGGATTATCAACCCATCGGGGATTAATAACCCATCGGGGATTAATAACCCATCGGGGATTATCAACTCGTCGGGGATTATCAACCCGTCGGGGATTATCAACCCGTCGGGGATTATCAACCCGTCGGGGATTATCAACCCATTGGGGATAATTTTACAAGATCAGAGACTAATTCAAACCCGTCAGAGACTAGGTTAAGGTCTGTCTCAGATACAGGGTCGTCTTCCTCACTCCTACATGTGTGGTGCCCTCAACCATAACCACACTTAGGTCAAAACTCATCATTCTCTCAGTGATACGTAACATTTCTTATGGTCTGCATGCCATCCTTAACACGGTTTAGGGTTAAAAATCAGGTTAAAGAATACTCAAGCATGGGGTTGCAACTACTGACAAAAGAATGTTTGGTAGTTAAAGGTTTGTCCACCAGGTGGTTGTCAACAACACTACACCCATCTTAGACAACTTGAAATAAATGACATTAACTCCTATCGTTAGAATATGCATTAAGTCATACTTTTGAAAATAAATGAACATTGTATTAAATGTGGTAGGTAGAGTAGAGATGTAAGACATATAGCAAGACTTAGATGAGATGCTCTTACCTCCTTTCTGTAGGAAGGAAATAAATGCTCCGGTTTATCCTTCAAGAAGAACTACTGTCTCGAAAATTAAATTTAAGTTTGATGGAAGTTTAGAAAGGTAGAATCAGGGTTACAACAGCGTGATGTGTATATATATCACTTGATTGAACAACAAGGACCGTCGGATCAACTTGAACTCAGCCGTTGGCTATGAAAAAAAGGAAATGACTGAAGAAGGAAAGAGTGGTTGAAACGGCTGTTGTGTCCATCGGTCATCTTTCATAGCTGACTCTAGGGTAATGATAGGGATGATGAGCATTTAATGTTGCTGTCCCCCCCCCCCATCCCCCCTCCCCCCAGCAGTGGAGTATTTAAAAAGAGGACGGGTACTGTAGCTACCCGAGGCATTCCCGCGAAACACTCCTTTAAGGGTAGAACAACTCATAACCTCATGAGCTTTACAAAATCATTTTAAAAATCTTTTGGACATCACATTGCAGATAAATTTTTCATAAGAAAATATAATTTCAATATTCACAACTTATAAGAAAATAATTTTCATGAAGAAAAATAAGCTAAAATAATTAAATTTCATAACGGAAATTTATTTACAAATCCGGGTCTTCACACTTCTCATCTTCAAAGCCAAGAGCTAGCTGGACATAAACCTCTTATTGTATTTTTCCTATTCAAAAATTCACTATTTACATCCATCTGGTACACTTTAAAATTTGCATAAACAACATAGGCAAGAAATATCCTGATTGCTTCCAATTGAGCTATTGGTGCAAAGGTTTCATCATGGTCAATTCCTTCTTCTTGTGAATAACCTTGTGCAACTAGTCTGGTCTTATTTCTTGTCATTGTACTAGATTCATCGAGCTTGTTTTTGAAGATCCATTTAGTACCAATGATTGATTTATTCTTTGGTTTTGGTACTAGTCTTCAGACTTTGTTTCTTCCAAACTGATTGAGCTCCTCTTGCATAGAAATTACCAATCAACATCTAGTAATGCCTCCTTGATATTTTTAGGTTCAATCTTGGATATAAAGTTGAGGTAAAGACATTCATTATGAGTAGCACTTCTGGTTGACATACCTTTAGTTGGATCTCTTATAATTTGCTCCATAGGATGATCTCTTGTCCATTTTATTTGTGGAGGTAAACTTCTTGAAAAAAAAGCTTTATGATTGGAATTTTCTCCATGGTGTTCAGTGCTCTCAACTTCATAGAAAAATCCCCCTGAATTAGTGCTCAGGTCAGGGTTTAAGTTTTCCCCTAATGATGCATTCCCTGATGGAGTATCCCCTGATAGAGTATTTCCTAAACTTTTTTCCAAGAGATTTACTCTATCCATTTAAGGGGTTTCTAAATTACTTGAATTGTCATAAGGGATTACTAGATTTTCCATTGATTTTCACACATTAGCTTCATCATCTGATGAGTCAATTTTAGCATCTATTGACTCATTTTCATTCTCAAACCTTAGTTTGTCATGGCTTCCTTCTTCATCATCATGCATTCTTTCAATTTTTTTATCATCAAAGGGTATATGTACTGATTCCATAACAATGTGGAGTCTAAGATTGTAAACTCTATATGTTTTGCTTGTTAATGAATATCTTAGGAAAATTGTGTCATCAGCTTTGGCATCAAATTTTCCTAAGTTTTGTCCTTGATTCTTGAGAACAAAGCATTTGCAACCAAACACATGAAGAAACTTAAGTGTGGGTTTTCTACCTATTATTAGCTCATAAGGAGTCTTTTGATGAGCTTTTACTATCATTGCTCTGTTCTGAGTGAAGCAAGTAGTAGAGATAGCTTCAGCCCAAAAGTAGGTAGGTAATTTAGCTTCTTCAAGCATGGTTCTTGCAGCTTCATTCAAGGTCCTATTTTTTCTTTTAAGAACTCTATTTTGTTGAGGAGTTATAGGAGCTGAAAAGGTATATGAGATGCCTTTTTCCACACAAAACATCTCCACTGTTGAATTCAGTCCCATTGTCACTCCTTAATGCTTGACTTTCTCTCCAACTTCAAGTTCTATCCTTTTAATGTGATCAATGATCAGTTGGGGAGCTTCATCCTTGGTATGTAAATACTTAACCTATGAGTATCTTGAGTAGTCATCAATAATTACAAATGCATACCTTTTCTTGGATATAGACATCACATTAACAGGACCAAATAAATCCATGTGTATTAGATGAATTGGTCTTGTTATTGATGATGCTTCTTTACTTTTGAAGGAAATTTTCTTCTGTTTTCCCTTCTGACAAGATCCACAAAGACCATCTTGAGAAAATTCAAGTTTTGTTATTCCTGTAACTAATCCTTTTCTCACCAAACTATTGATTCATAGTCAACTTTCAAGAAGTCAACTTTCATCTGTTGATTCTTTGCTGTCAAAGCATGTGTATTGTCCTTCATTTGTTGAGCAGAAGTTAGCTATGTATACATTGTCTTTTTTGACTCTAGACAATGTAACATCTCCAGTCTTAATGTTTCTTATAAGGCATTGTTCATTCTTAAAAACAACTTGATAGCCTTTGTCACAAAACTAACACTGACTAGACTGTGCATTATGCCATCAAACCAGATCTACATCTTTAATGATGACATTTCCATGAACTACTTTGTCATATCCCATAGTGTATCCAATGTTATTATCTCCAAAGGACACTTTACGGCCAACTTTTTCCTCAAACAGTGAGTGCAAGGACTTATTTCCAATCATGTGTCTTGAACAACCACTATTCACGTACCACATACGAGGACCCAAAATTTTAAATAGGAATAAAGTATAATAGGATAAATTCCTATGATGTACGAATATTTAATGCATGAGTTTTATACCAAAGTGATGTCCAAAATAATCAATTTTTATAAGTTGGTGATTAATCCCAATCATTAAATGATTAATTTAATCAAGTGTGAACAAGAAAGAGGAGAGACCTTGGGAAACACACTGCAGAAGAGAAAAACGGCAGTGTGAATTCCTTACTAAGGACTATTTTTGTGCTGATAATATAATCACAATATTTCAAGAAGTTGGCTGCATGCAATGTATCCACTGATGAACCAACTTAACTATACACTCTAACCATGATTACTAACTTGGTTGTACATATACATGTATTTTAAAAAGGATACTTGTTGTGCAAGGATACCAACAAGAGAAGGTGTTTTGTCCAACTGAATATCGACCATCATAAGCGATTGGTTGATATTTTGGTAGCAGCTACACCGACCAAGCTAGCTAATCATATAACCCCAAAGACATATTTTTACTCAATGTAGCCAATAGATGAGAATTATTCATCAAAATGATCTAACTGCTCTAGGTGATTTGCAAGCACTATAAATACATCACCCGAGGTGTAATCCTAGCCTCAGTTCCAAAACTTTTCTCTACCTGACACCCACATAAATTTCATTCTTCCTTTTCAAGAGCAGTTGTTTGTTTCAAGAGTAGCACGAGTATTCTAATTCCTTCTTTAAGGCTTAAAGAGGTTAGAGCTTTATACCTATCATAAGCTCTGTTCTGTTTTTGATTTCTATCCTTATTCATTCATATCATATTGTAAAACACTTTGTTCAAAAAGCATGTTTTAAAAACATACCCATAACATCAGGAGTTATTAGTTTTGCATGCTAAAAGAAAAGAATAAAGAAAATATTGAAACATACCAACTATACAAACTATATTAACTTCCAAAAAATTTTTACATCAGTAGTTAAAACACCATGCTTGTGTCCTAGGTAATCAGAGTTCTTGGAGTTAAGCAGTATCCATGAGAATAAGAAAATACTAAGAAATACTCATGTTTTCTCTCTCAACCTCTCTAAAGATAAAATAAGAACTACATGACCCTGAAACTATAAAAACTACAATAGACTGTACTAGTATATGTTTTCAACCATGTGTGTGTGTGTGCCTGGCAAGAAGAATGATACAGACCGCAAAAAAGATGATGAGGGAATAACCTAAGTAAGGTTATCTATTGATAACACCAATCATTAAAGAATGAAAAGGTCACCACTTTAACCGAGACAAGTTCTAAACTTAGTCTCTTATAGTTCAGAAATAGTCTTCGACAGTATAAAAAAACTAGTCTCTGACAGTATAAAAATTAGTCTTTGACAGTATAATAATTAGTCTTCGATAGGCAAAAAGTCTTTAGTCTCTAACAGGAAAAAGATGTTAGTCCCCGATAGGAAAAATTACTTAGTATCCGGAGAACAAAAACTACTAGTCTCTGACGAGTTTGCCGCTGCCTTGTTAAAGTTTGGCGACGAGTTTGGCACTAACTCGTTAAAGTTTGGCGATGAGTTTGGCGCTGGCTTGGTAAAGTTTGGCGACAGCCAAGTGACTTTGGTGGTAGTCAAATGGATTACCAACGAGTTTGGCGATGAACAAATTTATCCACTGATGGCCAAATTATCCCCTGACGAGTAAATTATCCCATGATGGGTAAATTATCCCCTGACGGGTAATTTATCCCCTGACAAGTAGTTTATCCCTTGACGGGTAGTTTATCCCCCTGACGGGTAAATTATCCCCTGACGGGTATATTATCCACTACTGGGTAAATTATCCCTTGACGAGTAAATTATCCCCTGATGAGTAATTTATCCCCTGATGAATTATATGGATATTTAACAGTCTGAAAAATCCCTCAGGCTTGTTTAAATTAAAATCTCAATTCCCAACACAAGAAATGATTTAATTAAAACATCAAAGAGATAAAAAAATACCCGGACATCACATATGTGCATACTCACATTTATATTCAGAGCATAGATTCTCATGCTATGTCAACATACATGTTTTATAGAGGTATTTCACACAACAAGTGAATTAAATTAGCTCAGCTAAGAACAAGGTAAGTATATTCTCACTCTTATGCTTATTTCAGTTAAACACCTGATCAATTGATTTGACATGCGTACTAGGTTATGACTTTTATGTTTAGATTTCCTTTTGAATCAGAATGTTATGTTTAATTTCCGCTAGCATGATATGAATGAAAGTGCATGAATATAACTGAGCTTTGATTTATCAGTTATTTTTCAATATTATATTTGTGTAAATGAATGAGACTGTTATGTTTCAAGCAAGGAAACTATTATGTTCCTTAAAATGTGGAACATGCCACGTTGTTGGCAAGAGGAAAGGGAAGGTGCCGATGTGCTCAGTCACCTGGCCTAAATGATTTATTGTGACTACGTAGTTCACTAGAGGACCATGTTGTACAGTTTGGCCCACTAATTACATAATGGTTAGCAAATCCAACGGGTTTAGCCCCTGATGGATAAAAGGTCATTTTATTCAAGAAGGAACATATGATTGTGTTATCATCTAAGATCCTTAGAAATTTTATGAGAACTTCGAGGTGAGGGTATTGATTCACCAAAACCTCACAAACAAAATTGTACTATTATTAAGCACTTCAGAGATTTTATTTGCTTTTCCTTTGTGTTTATATACTTGCTGAGCATAAATCGCTCATTCTTGTTTAGTTCATGATTTTCAGGACCTAAGTTAGACGTTGTACTTTGACAACAAAGGAAGGGAATGAATTGATTAGCCTATAATGAACACCCAAGGTGGATAATTATGGTTGATGTAATAGATTAGTTTTTGTTACAAGATTTATACTCTGAATTTTGTAAGAATGTACTATTAAATACTTTAGTACATTAATGTTATATGGGTGTAGTCTGTTTTCCCTCTACCCATGGTGCCCGAGTCCCGTGTGGAATTTTGGGTCATAGTAGGTATTAGAGCAGTGTCCTGTCCGAACTGTTTCTTGAGAAACATCACCTAGGAAGTAACATCCATAGTCTGAAAGGTGCCACGATACATTTTGGATTCTATGAATAGGAGATACTAGAAATAGAGAAAGTCTTGGGATAAAGGAATAAAGGATATTAACAAATTAGCTCTAGGATCTAAGTAGTGATGCTAACGAGTAATAGAAATATGCTCCATAGTAGAAACTTTAAGGAATGAAATGATGAGTTATAAATTTGGCCTTGCAAGGCAAGGAATAATAATTTCTAACATTTGTTAATTATACAGACCATGCCGGGAGGAAGACCTGGTTGGCCGAGAAATAATGGCCCACCAAAAAATGTGACAAGGACTGAGAGAGGGACTCAAGAGGACGGGAACGTAGACCCAAATCAGAATCGGGTTTTTCAATGACACCGTTTTAGTCGAGGATTATATCTCAAGAAATACTGTAGGGGGAGGTAATAATAATGCAAGGAATAATGATGCAAAGAAGGATAACGAGGAAGCGGAAAACAACAACGCTCAACCTCACAACAATGCTGTGAACCAGAACAATGGGAACAATGCCACGAATTCCCTAGGGAACAAATGGCTCAGTTCTTTCAGATGTTCCAAGTAGCCATGTCAGCTACACAAGCCACCCCAACACCACCCCAGTCTTTATGTCCTATTGAAGACAGGTTTGCATGTAGGGATTTTACAAATGCGTAACCTCCAAGCTTCGATGGAAAAGGGGGACCTATTGTAGCCTTGAATTGGCTGATTGACCAAGCTAGAAAAGGTCTTTGAAATTGTGGATGTACCAGCCACATGCCAGACTGTTTGTGAGAACCCAAAAATAAAAATAGGAATATGATGTATGAATGATTAATTCATATTATGTATAAAGGATTAATTTATATTCTGTATGAATAATTAATTCATATCTTGAACGAAATTTTCTATGGAAATGTGATGTCCAAAGGAAAATAAATACATTTTTAACTCAAATCTTTAAATTATTATTTTAACCAAGCACTAACAAGAAATAATAGTAAATATTGCTTGAGGAGGACTCAATGCAAGGGAGAACTGTAGTGTATATTATTGACCAAGGACTGATGTGTGCAAGTGATATGATTATATTATATTAGGTTTTGTGTTGCACGTGATCCATGGCTAATAAAACAACTCCAACAGTACACTCCCAGATATTTGCCTAACTATGTTTTTAAATATATTTCTTTTAAGGAAAGAGTGCTGCATAAGGCACCAACGAGAGGAGGATTTTCGTCCAATAGATTGTCAACTATGATATGTGATTGGTTGACTTTTGGCAGCCGCAACACCGGCCAATCTAGCAAATCACTTCATTCTAAGGCATTTATTGCCCAATACAGCCAATGACTGATAACTATTCACCAAAAATGATCCAATGGCTCTTATTGTTTGGCAAGTGATATAAATATATCATTTGGAGTTTAACCCTAGCCCCACTCCCATAATTTTTTATATAGCCGACCACCCACATAAATTTCAGGTTCACTTTCAAGAGCAACTACCCTTCTCAAGAGCAGCCCAAGCTTTCAACTTCTTCTTTAAGCCAAAGAGGTAAGAACACTATATTAAAGTTCTTGTTTATGGAATTTTCCATTCTTCTTAGTTCCCCTAAAAGTTTCAATGGATGATGTGATGAATGAAATAGTGCAGTTATAAAATTATATGCATATGGCTAAACAAACTCAGTTATGCAACAGGTTGACAATATGGAAAGGGGGAAATGTCACATGTTAGTAAAAATGTAGAGATATGTGAGTTTATGGTTCCTATAGCTTGTGCGCCTAACTATTTTGGGCTTCCTATATTTGTCATAGAGGTTCCTAGATCATCCTTGGAGTGGATCCAAGAGATGCTATTTCCCATCACCTTACCGAAGGAGTGGCCTTCGGGGGTATGGTAATCAAGACACCTTTCTAAAAGGTGCGTTTGCAAAATATAGGATCAATAAATATAACTCAAATGAAAATGCAAACTGAGAAAACAAAAGTTATTTAAACATGTAGTTTCTATTTAAGTTTATTTCTTTTTTTACTTTTAAGAGATGATTTCAAACAACAAAATTTTATAAAAGCTTAAGCGGCTCCCCAGCAGAGCCGCTAGTTGTCGCGCCCTGTAAATTTTGAAAAATATGGGGTTGGGTTGTATGATTGCTCAGTTAAAAGTTTCTTCAAAAACCCCTCTCCAAAAGTCCGAGTTTTTTATAAATGCGACGAGATGATAAGATCATTCAAGACAATTCCCCACCTAACAAATCAAAGATAGTGTGTTAGGACATCTTTCCAGCTTTACCCTTTTGAAAATTAATTTCAAGATGACTTGTAAATTATGGTCATGGCAAAACCAAGAAAACTGAGTTCGTTGCTAAGTTAAATAGAGGGAAGGTCTTAGGCACCCCCTATCCTCGCTGTAACTAATGATTGCTTTTTTAGATTTTTGTTTTTTTATGAAAACATCTCTTAAAACTTGAAGTTGTCTTTGGAAGAAACATCAAAGTGTATGTGTGTGCCAATGTGTGTGTGTTTAGTGTATTTCCATTATTCAGTTTGGATTACATCTTACAATGGCTAAATTGGAGATGAAGGACTAGTAGTAAATAGCTATCAAACAGCCTTTACCTAAGACGAAATGTACAACGTTCTTTAGAAGTAACTAATTTAAGACTAAATAAATTAACTTTAACAAATGTTGGCTCCTGTATTGAAGATTCTTGGTTGGATCCTCCCAATGAGGGTTTAAAATTCATGCGTCGTTGGCTCAGGTATGACACAGAAATAGAAGGTTAGAAAAGAAAACCTGACTGTGTGGATATATACACATTGATAACAGGATAAAAAGGAAACAATTTAGATTACATGATATAAACTGAAATCACACCAAAATTATGAAAGGATTATGCATGTGTTTGAGACATTAAATATAAGGGTGTCCCAAATAGAGGTAGCCACGGACAAAGCTATTCTTGATTGGAAACTGCCCTATTGTAGGAAATGAACTAACCTTGATCAAAGTAAAAAGGGAGAGACAAAGGGCAAGATAGATAAACAATTACAAGCCAGAATTCTATTGGATTGATGCAGAACAAAGAGTTACAAAGATGATTGTTGTATAAGGAAAATAGGCCTTTTCCTTAGCTAAAATTTAAGGGAAAAAAAACTTTGAAACTTTCTCACAATTCACTTTCTCTCTCTCTTTTTCTCTTTTTTTTTTTGATCTTTTTTTTCTCTCCTCCTCTCTTCATTTCCCGATCTTTTTTTTCTCTCTCTCTCCTTCCCCCCCCCCCCCCCCCCCGGCCCTTTTTGCTTGGGTTCTCTATTTCTAGGCCCAGCTCCTTTGTCCTCTAGGTTTCATCCACAAGCTATCTCTCAAGATATTTCTAATATTTCTCAGTAATTGTAGCTCTGTTACATAACTTTCATTTTTGAGATGGCCTTTCTTGCATTCCAAAACAACTATGTGACGTCCCTTGTGGCTCGTGTCTTCCTATTTGACCGTCGCCTTTTATTTTTATATTTTCTAGCTTTTGCTGATTTATTGGATTGATAGAGTCAGTCGTATGTCATCCCATATATCTCCCTCAATCTCTGATGACCATTTTATCTTCAGTGTAGTGATGGGTTCTTGTAACCTTAAGCAAACAATCTCTGAGGCGGTAATTTTCTTAGTCTCTGATGAGCCAAAGCTTAGTTTTTGATGAGTTAATTCTTTAGTCTTTGATGAATCAGAGCTTAGTCTCCGATGGGCAGATTCTTAGTATGAGAACCCGAAAATGTCAATAAATTTTGTTATTAGATTTATTTATTTTAGTCTACTTTTTACATGAAGGTTTATTTTCTTATTGGGTATAAATAACGAAATTATATTTTATGAAAATTATCTGGCAATGTGATGTCCAAAAGATTTTAAATGTAGTTGTAAACTCAAGTGTTTGCAAAGTTGTTTTATTCAAGTTTTGGGAGTGTTCACGCAGGAAGACCCTTTGGGTTTGAACAGGTTTAGCTACAGTACCAGTTTTAAAATCTGACTGCTGAGGGACAGTAGCATTTAATGCACATCACCTCCATCATTATGCTAGAGTGGGCTATGAAAAATGACCGATGGACACTAGTAGCCGTTGCAACCACTCTTTTCTCACCAGTCATTTCTTTTCCTTTCACAGCCAACGGCTAATATCAAATAAATCCGACGGCCTTTGTTGCTCAACAGGTGATATATATATATATATATATATATATCCCGTTGTTATAATCCTAGTTCCACCTTCATAAATTTCTCTACAGTATACCATCAAACCCAAGCATACTCTCAAGACAACTGTCCTTTTTGGAAGAACAACGAGAACTTTTAACTCTTTCTTACAGCCAAGGAGGTAAGAACATTTCATTAAAGTTCTGCTCTATTTCTTACACGTTGTTTCTGTCATGCATATCACATTTAATGCCTTGTTCATTTATTTCCAAAAGTATGATTCCATGCATGCTCTTAACACCCAGAGTTAATGTTTTTATTCTGAAAAGCTATCCAGGATGGGTGTAATATTGTTGACCACCCCTGATAGACAAACCCTTATCTACCAAACATTCTTTTTTGTCAGTAGTTACAACACCAGGCCTGAGTATTTCCTTCAACCTAAGTTTTGAAGCCTAAACTGTTTGTATAAGATTTAGTAAACCACCAAGAGATGTTATGTATTACTGAGAGGATGATGAGAGTTGACCTTAGTATGGTTATGGTTAAGAGCACCACCCATGGAGGAGTGAGGAAGACACTACTGTATCTAAGACTAGTCCTAACCTAGTCTCTGACGAATTTGAGTTAGTCTCTGACCCTGTAAAATAGTCCGTGGGAGATTTCCAAGTTAGTCTCCGATAGGCTAAAACAGTTAGTCTCCTACAAGCTAAAACCGTTAGTCTTCGACAGGCTAAAACAGTTAGTCTCTGACAAGCTAAAACAGTTAGTCTCCGACAGGCTAAAACAGTTAGTCTCTGATAGGCTAAAATTGTTAGTCTCCGATGGAGGAAGTTTGAGATTAGTCCCTGATGACGTCATCAGTAGTCCCTGACAGACAAGTATGTTAGCACCCGACAAGTTTGGCGATGAACATATTACCCCCTGATGGGCAAGTCATCCCCTGATGACTATTCCCTGATGAGTGAAGATCCCCTGACGGGTGAGATATCCCCTGACGACTAGTCATTCCCTGACGGGTAATTAACCCCTGATGAATGATTATTCCCTGACGTAGCAGATTATCCCCTGACGTAGCATATTATCCCCTGACGCGCAGTCTGCCTTCAAAACTATAAAACATTATTTTTCTTAAAATTATTTATGTATTCACCCTAAACAGTTCTTATAGCAATTTTGGGGACATTAAAAGTTTAAGGACATCACATATGCACTTTCTCTCATACTTTAACCTAAGTACTAAATTTATTTTGGGATATGTATATTTTACAGAATCTTTCCCTCTCAAGTAAATTGAACTTGTTTGTGAGCAAAGGACTGAGGCAAGTATATACATTCAATCTAATGTTTATTTCAATTTAACGCATTATCATTTGATTCGATATGCGTGCAAGGCTTCAATTATATGTTTCAATTGCTTTTATGATTGAGCATGCTATGCTTTAGATTCTGCTAGGATGATATGAATGATAATACATGGATATAACTGAGCTTTGATTTTCATCTATTATCCAATCTTATATCTGTGCAAATGAATGAGAATGATGTCCCTTAAATGGGTTATGCCACATGGTTGGCAAGAGGAAAGGAAAGGTGTTGATGTGTTCTTCACCTGACCTAGAGGAAATGATAAGTGACTACGTAGTCCACTCAAGAGGGATCATGCGGTCTAGTTTGGCCAGTTGTGTACTGTATGGTTAGCAGATCCACGGGTTTAGCCCCCGATGGATATTTTGAGAAAGTTATGCTCAACTGTATACCTGTCTTTCTTCAAGGAGGATCACAAGTTGTGTATCATCAATGAATCCTCAATGATCTTTGAAGGTTTCCGAGGCCTTGGCATTGTTTTACCAAACCTCATAAACAGATTTGAACTTCCTTCGATGTTCCAGATGCATTCCTTTAAATTGTTTATATACTTCTTCGATGTGTATATACTTGTTGGGCGTAAATCGCTCACCCATGTTGAATTTTAATGTCTTGCAGGACAGAATGCTAAGGCCGAACCCTCTGATAAAGGGAAAGCAAAGATGATAAACTACTAAGTTATTTACTCTTGTGATAACACTGAGGAAGGAAGGAAGATATTAGAAGTAGTGATGATTTTGATTTGTAATTAAGGATGATGTAATAGCTTCTGTTGTAATTGTATTACTCTTGGGTTGTAATAACTCTTTAATACTGCCTTTATCCAGTATTTATACTATGAATGGATGTATGGTTATCTTTTCTTTCTTTTGACGAAATCCTGATCCAGTAAAGGATTTTGGGGTCGTCACAGTTGTTCTCAAATCCTATAGATCAAGAATCAACTCCTAGACTATGGTATGTCATTATCCAAAATTCCTATCTATTGTGATAATACTAGTGTCATAGCAATAACAGAAAATCCAGTGCAACATTCAAGAACAAAACACATAGATATTAGATATCACTTCATAAGAGAACATGTAAGTGAAGGTAATATCGAATTACACTGGGTAACAACTGATAAACAACTTGCAGACATATTTACAAAACCTTTAGATGAATCTACTTTTTCTAGATTAGGTTTTGAATTAGGAATGTTGAATTATGCCTCTAAAAATTGATTAAATTTTGAAAACAAGTTGTTTAGTTGTGAGAATCTAGAAATTTTATTTATGGAACTGAAGCTGTTTTTTTGAACAGAATGTTAGAAGCTATAATTTAATTTCTGGAATATAGCTGTTTTTTTATTAAACAGAATTTTAGAAGCTAGAATATAATTTCTGGAATGTAGTTGTTTTTTATTAAACAGAATTTTAGAAGCTAGAATTTAATTTCTGGAATGTAGCTGTTATCAAATAACAGAATTTATGAAGCTAATAATCATTAAATTGATTGTTGGAAATATTTTGAAAGCTTAAGAGAAAGATACTAGTGTTTTTATTTAGTCCTCGACTGAATTAAAAATTGAACTATTGGAGACTAACTAGTCCCCGACAGTTGTTTTTAATTAGTCCCCGACTGAATTAAAAATTGAACTATCGGAGACTAACTAGTCCCCGACAATTGTTTTTAATTAGTCCCCGACTAAATTAAAAATTGAACTATCGGAGACTAACTAGTCCCCGACAGTTGTTTTTAATTAGTCCCCGACTGAATTAAAAATTGAACTATCAGAGACTACCTTAGTCCCCGACGTCGTTTTTCGTTAGTCTCAGACTAAATCAAAATGAACTATCAGAGACTAATTGGGTCTAGTCTCTTATGGGTGAACTTATCAGAGATTAGGACAATCTCCGATCGAGGGTAATCTGGTAGTTATCTTACCCACGATCAAAAACGGTTCACTATCTTTTGAATTGCAAACATTTCTAATACTTTGCTAAAAGTAAAATCAAACATATTTGCAATCACAATCTCTCAAAGCTTTGAAATTATTTACTCTTTGCAAATTCTCTGCAATTTAACCCTTTTTCAAAGTTTCTTCAATGTTCACAGATCTCTTCAAATGGCCGCTAAAACTGTCTGTTCCCAGTTTGGAGATTTCGATTTCATTAAGACTAACCATGCAGGGGTGGTTAACAAGCATGAATTTGAAGTCCAATACCACCCCTTCGTGGATTTTCTTCAAAACTCAACACTAACCTATGCCATTTATGAAGCTCCTATCCAAGCCGCTGAAGTTCTAATGGCTGTTTGGTCCACTGCTACCATCCAGGATGAAAACACTGACTCTCCTGTGATAAGTTTCAGGTATGCAAACTCTGTTTATAATATAGATCATACCGTAGTTAATAATGCTTTACACTTGCCAATCTATGAAAACTTTGACTCCCTTGCCTCTGATGAAGAAATATTTTCTATGTTCAAAAATTTACACTATTCTGCTGAAATTAGTTTTGTTGGGTCTATAACATGACCCCATCTAAGGCAAGATTGGTCATTGTTCTTTGATATAATAACTAAAGCATTTACTTCAAAATGCAGTGGCTATGATGCTATTACTACACTCACACAATAAATTGCTTTCAGTGTGTTATATGATAGACATCTAAACATTGGGCTTTTAATTCTGTAAAATCTTTTGGTAAAACTGAAATCTGGTAATAAAAATAAAATTTATTATGCTAGGTTTTTGACGATGATTGCTTATTATCTAATCCCTAACCTTAATATTACTGGATTGCAAGTTGTACCAACTGTTTTGTAGAGTAAAAGAATTTTTACTGATGTGAAACATAAATTTGCAAAGGTAAAGGTTCCCTTATTTTTCCCTCATGTCATGAGATCTATTCTCATTGATAGGCTTCCAAATCTTTATTCTTTACAATTCTTTGAGGATATTGAAAGCCAAAACCCCATTAATCCTCCAACCACTTCAAAACAGCAACCCATAGCCCCCTCCACAGTTTCCCAAAAGACTGTGGTTGTAAAAACAAATACAGCCAAAAAGCTCCCAATAAAAAGAAAAATAATTAAGGGAGTAAGTGAGGATGAGGGAGAACAAGAAACTGAAGTACCACTTCAGAGAAAGAAGAGATTAATAACCCTTAGCCAAAAACAATCCATTGCTTCCCAACAAGCAATGGAGGTTATAAGGAAAAAACAGTGAACTGTCACCATCCTCTCAAAAGGATGTTGACATTGAAGAAAGTTCCCAGCCAGGAACACACTGTACAGAGTCTGCACAACCTCTTGTTCACCAACAAAAGAAACCCCAAAGAGAAATAATAAAAGAAAAGAGTGACACAAGGAGTGCACACACACAGTCATCAATTGATGTTCTTTAATTTTCAATATCTGAGGAACAACTAACACTCCACACTGTACATTCTTCTCCTTCTTCTCCCACACTTGATTCTTTTGATATTACTGATATAAATCTTCTTGATTTTTCCCAAGAAGAGCCAATACTCGAGACAAGCTCTCACACACATTCCATGGATAGAACACTAGCCCAAGATACACAAAGGGAACCCCCTATCCATGCAGTCACAAGTACTTCTCAAACCCCCACTTCTGTAGGACAGAGTGCACCTATCCATATGAGTGAGGATGTGAGAATAAATAGTGAGAGTCAGGCTCCTGACCTGGAAAAAGGAGAGGTATACACATACAAAAGAGTCAAGCTTTAGAAAGCTTGGAAAAAGGAGAGCAAGAGAAGCTGGGTGCCCAACCCCAGGCAAAAGGAGAGGGTGTGAGCAAGGACGAGATCCTTGAACAAAATAAATGAGAGAAATTTTCAGCAGGTGCATTTTTACAACCTGTTGAAACCAGCTCACAAGAAGCTTAAGTTTCTTCTGCTCACTCCATAAATATCCAAACAGAAGAAACTAGGACTAGTTCAGGCACAGGGGATACAGCCTTAAATATTATTTCTACGATGTCCAATGCTGATTTTGAAATGTTATATGGTCTACAACAAAGACAAGACCACATTTCTGCATTGAAGACACGGCTTGTAGATGAACCTATGCACGTAGAAGCTCCAGAGATAAATGTTGATGAATGGTTGGATGCCACCTATTCCAACACACTGGAGGAAGCAGCCGCCCATTTAAGGCAGGATTATGTGACCAACATAAGGTCAACTGCCTCTGCACCATTAGTTAAAGATGTTCTTGAAGAAGTAACCAAGGTGGATAAGAAACATACAAAGTTTCACCACTACTTGGTTACTGGAATAAATGTTGCAGTGAAAAAAATGGAGGAAAGGATGGAATTGGAGACAAAAAAAATAAGAAGGTGCTATGAAGGACACTTGCCAAGGAGGACTGTCACTGCAATTGATACATTAGTCAAAGATAAGTCCAAAATTGACAGTCGACTTCAAGCCCTCAAAGCCAATATCCAACTCCTGATCCAAAAACAAGACAGAATGGAACAGCTATTGCTACAGGCAATTCCACACTTGGCCACCTCCTCTTAACCCAAAGATGCTGATGTCAAAAAGGGGGAGAGTGGTCAACATATCAAACCTGTATAAAAACAACAATCAAAACCTGTTCCAGTTCAAATACCTGCTCCATCAAAACTTCTAAGCTCTGATGAGCTACAAGTAATGATGGACAGATATTGAAAAAGCATGCAGATCTTCAAGCAACAACAACAAAGTTAGCAACAACAACAACACAACTTCCAACAACAACAACAACAACAACAACAACAACAACAACAACAACAACAATAACAACAACAACAACAACAACAATAATAGCAACAATAGTAGCATCTTCTTCTTCCACTGTACAAGCCCCAAAACAAAAAGACAAAGGCAAAGGTGTCATGGTTGAAGATCCAAAGAAGCAAACCACTACTCAACCAGGATAGCCTAAGCTAATGGGGGATGGCATGAAGACAACTCACTTTCCCACTCCAGTTGAACGGATAGTGGATGGGAAAGTGGAGTTGGTCTATCCTCAAGAACAGAAACTGATAGAATCTGATGCACTACTAGCTCAGAAACTTCAAGAGGAGGAGGACATGGCAGCAGCTAGGGAGGAGAAGGAGGCAAAGAAGAAGAAAATCTTTACAAGGAGATCAAGTGCACAGAAAGCAGCCATAACCAAGCAGAAAAATAAAGAGATGGAAGAGGCATAGAAGAAATCAAGAAGAAAACCTTTGGTCCAGGAATCTGCAAAGAAAACTGTGATCAAGGCAACTATCGAGAAGCCTACCTCTCAAGATCCTCCAAGGTCAACTGAGACTGCTTTGGTGGCTATGAGTGGTCCAACAAAGCCACAAACAGTTTCATCAAAGAAGTCTTACAAGGTTGAAATGGCTAGTACAGAAGAAATCATCAAAGCACTAAAGAAAACCACAAAGAAGATTTATCTGATAAAGGGTAAAAATAACAAAGATTTTCTCCATGTCTTTTTGAAAGATGGAGAGTTTTTGAAATTTGAGAAGCCAGCCTTGGAGGACAAACTAAAGAAAATCTGGAGTGGTTGCTGACTGTTGTGCTTGAGACTTCTGATCTTAACATGGACATTCGAAGCCAGATTCAAAAGGTAATGAAGGTGAAGCACAAGGTGGATACAGTGTCGGAAGCTAATCCTAAACCTCTAGGATTATGGTATGAGACTTTCCATAGAGAGAAAGTTTTCTTCAACTACAATAGAGATATCAATAGTGTTAGTGAGAGACACATCGAAGGTTTTATCAGTTTACTCAAGGATGCTAAAAAAGAAATTGAATTGATATTAAAAAAGTTGTTGATAGACAGACTGGAGTTGCTGAGGAGAAATAGAAAAGAAAGGTTGGAGTTGCTGAAGGAAACATAAAAGGTAAACTTTCGGGTGACATGATTTGGGAGGCATAAAACTTTTGGGTTGGAAGGTTGATCTTGGGGTGATCCGTCAATCATGATTAGGTTTCCCTTAATTTCCCATGGGTTTGGAAAGATGTTTCCATAATAATGGGGAAATGATTCAAGGCATTTTGTCTTTCATTTGAGATTTGGAACTCATGAGGATATTTCTTTCATGATTTGGACCATGCCATAGTCAGGCTGCCTACGTACCCCCTTGAAAGAGATTAGGTCAAAACTTAGTTCTTATTTAATCCTTTGTTTTTTTTTTTTTTTTTACATAATGATGTATAGGCAAGCTCTCTCATGAAGAAATCTTTTTTGTGGTCAAAAGGGTAAAAGTCTGGGTTGGGTTGGGTTGATGAAGAGTAGGTGTGAAAAGGTAAAGAGACTAATTGATTCCCGAAAAAAACTATATCATTTTGCCCATCGTTAATATCAAATAATTTATACATAAAATCTCTTTACTGTATCTGAGTTTATGGGTTGAGGAAAGATCTCACCTTCCATTTCTTGCAAGATGAGGGCTCCTCCTGACAAGACTTTCTTTACCACGAACGGTCCTTGCCAATTTGGTGTGAATTTCCTTTTTGCTTCATCTTGGCAAGATAGAATCCTTTTGAGCACCAAATCATTTTCTTTAAAAGCCCTGGGTTAGAACTTCTTGTTATATGCCCTTGAAACCCTCTGTCTTTAAAATTGACCATGATAAACAACTTGCTTCCTTTTTTTCATCAATCAATGCCAAATGGTCGTGTCAGACTTGGATCCAATCCACCTCAGGTAAGTTTGATTCCACCAAAACCCGTAGTGACGGGATTTCCACTTCGATCGGAAGAACCGCCTCCATTCCATATATCAATGAATACAGAGTTGCCCCAGTTGATGTCTGATATGCTAATAATGCCAATGGTAACAAATCAGGCCATCCCTTATAGTTACCCACCATATTCTCAATGATCTTCTTGATATTCTTATTTGCAGCTTCCACAACCCCATTCATTTTTGGATGGTAAATGGTTGAGTTGAGATGCTTGTTGTTGAACAACTTACATAGGTGTCGGATCACGTCATTGTTCAAATTTCGGGCATTATCTAACACTATTACTTCTGGTTGTCCGTACCTGCCTACAATATTATTTTGAACAAAACCGCAGATTACCTCCTTCGTGATTTTTGCCGAAGAGGTTGCCTTCACCGACTTTGTAAAGTAGTCGATGACTACAAAAATGAAGCGATGTCCATTTGATCCTTTGGGTGTGATTGGACCGATCACATCCATACCCCACATTGCAAACGGCCACGGAGACACCATACAATGTAACTCGGTTGGCAGAGCATGGAACACACTGGCATGGACTTGGCACTGATAACATTTTTTGACATGTTCCTCACAATCTGTCTTCAGAGTGATCCATTAGTGACCCATTCTTATAATCTTCTTGGCTAACATATCACCATTCATGTGTGGCCCACAAATTCCTCCATGGACTTCTCCCATTAACTTCAATGCCTCTCCTTTTTCTAAACAAACTAGTGCCCTGCTTCTAGATTCTTCTTGTATAGTACGTCTCCGTTTAGGAAGAAACAAATGGCCATTCGTTGTATCCTTCTTTTTTGTACTGAATTCACATCATCAGGTAAGGATCCATCCTCCAGATAGCTCTTCATATTTTGAATCCATGTTTTTTATGTCATGGGAATTCCCTCGTCAATTTGACAACAATATGTTGGTTTGTCCTTTAATTCAATTCCCACAAGCGGCATAATTTTTTGGCTTGAAGCATGGATTAGAAAAGCGATGGTTGCAAGGGCATCTGCAAAGTCATTCATATCCCGTGGTATGTGTTCAAATTTAACTTCTTCAAAATGCTTAATTATCTGCAGGAGATGTTCATGATATGGGAGAAGTCAAAATTCTTTTGTGACGTAGACTTTCTTCGACTATCAAATTACCAACTTTGAATCTCCAAATGCGGTCAAATTTTTTATGCCCATTTTCACAGCCATTTGCAATCCCGTGATACATGCTTCGTACTCTGTCATATTGTTGGAATTGCAGCATTGGAGTTTGACTGCCGTTGGGTACTGCTTCCCTATTATAGATACCAAAATTGCTCCTACCCTAACACCAATGGTGTTCATTGCTCCATCAAAATATAGACTCCAAAATGGGATCGGGTACTCTGTGACATGTATCAAGATTAAGCTTTCGTCGGGGAATCTTACTTTGAATGGCTCTGCTTCGGTTGCTGGAGCCTCAGCCAATTGATCAGCAATAGCTTGTCCTTTGACCGCCGTCTAAGATACGTAGATGATATTGAACTGTTGCAGTATCAGCTACCACTTCAAAAGTCGGCATTTCAAGGTGGGTTTGTCCAATATATATCGTAGTGGATCCATTCTGGAAATCAGATAAGTTGTATGGCTCTGTAGATAATGTTGGAGACAGTTGGCTACCCACGCCAAGGCACAACAGGTCTTTTCAGTGGATGAATTCTTCTGCTCACATTGGGAGAATCTTTTGCTCAATAGTAGATGCCCCTTTTTTGTTTTGTTCATCTTTCTAACCCAGCATGCATCCGATGGCATCTCTATTCACTGTCAGGTATAGGAATAAAGGTATTCCTGGTGTGGGGGGCACTAGCATATGCACTTCTAGTAACTGTTGCTTTATAGCTTCAAACACCTTTTGACAATCTTCATTCCACCCTTTTGAAGCGTTCTTCCTTAATAACTTGAACACGGGCTCTAGGGTACTTGTCAAATGCGAGATAAATCTTCCAATGAAATTAATCTGCCCTAGAAATCCCCTGATCTCCTTTTTTCTGTCTTAGGGGGTGGCATCTCAACAATTACTTTGATCTTGGCAGTATCAATCTTAATACCTCTACTGCTTACCAGGAAGCCCAACAATTTCCCAGCGGTAACTCTGAATGCACACTTTGCTGGGTTGAGCTTCAGGTTACACAAATGGTCTTCTTTCTTCCTGGATTTTACTATGATGTCGTCCACATACACTTCTATCTCCTTATGTATTAGATCATGTAGTATTTCCATAATTGCTCGGTTGTAGGTTGCTCCCGCATTGATTAGTCCAAACGGTAGCCTACGATAACAGAAAGTTTCCCAAGGTGTAATGAATACAATCTTTTCCATGTCTTCCTTGGCTAATAGAATTTGGTGGTATCCAGCAAAATAATCTACAAAATCATACATTTCATACCCCGCCGTATTTTTGATCAGGACATGTATGAAAGGTATGGGAAAATCATCTTTCTGACTGGCTCTATTTAAACCTCGGTAATCAACGCATACCCTTACCTTTCCTTCAGGCTTTCGTACGGGCACTATATTGGCTAACCATTCTGGGTATGTGGCCACCATTATAATCCATGCTTCAAATTGCTTGATGACCTCCTCCTTCACTTTCAGACTCCATTCGGGCTTTATCTTTCTTAGCTTCTGCTTTATTGGTGAATAACCTACTTTGATCGACAGTTTATACGTTATGATACTGTTGAATAATCCCACCATATCTCTATGGGACCATGCAAACACTTCAATATTGACTCTGAGGATGTTATTGGTTCAGATGTTATTTCTGAATCTAGTTCAATGCACGACACGTCTCCCTTTTCATCCCATTTTTAGCGATGATCGTAATGAGCTCTTTGTCTATGATGTACTTGATCTGTTGGTGGAGGGTTGATGGAACTACCCCTACTGTATGGATCCACGGACGACCTAATAAGAAGTTATATCCCGAATTGATTTCCAGGACTTGAAAATTTACCATGAACGTATGTGGTCCGATATCTATTGGCAACTCAATCTTGCCCATCAGTTCCCTTCTTGATCCATCAAAAGTTCTAACAATAATTCCACTACTACGCAACCTTTCTTTGTCAATTCCTAACCTTCCAAAGGGTCTCGAAAGGATAGATATTCAAAGCAGAACCTCTATCTACCAGTACTCCTCCAACAATGAAGCCATAGCATTGAACGACTATATGCAAAGCCTTTATATGTCCTTGGCATTCAGTAGGAATGTCATTTTCAGAAAACATGATCACGTCGTTTGCTGTGACATATCCCACTACCTTTTGGAACTGTTCTTCAGTTAGACTCTTCTGGATATAGGTTCCCACCAAAGTTCCATTAATACTTTCTGATGTCCTTCCGATTTCATTACTACGTCAAACATTGACGCTTTCTCTGGTTCGTGCCCTAACTCCTTGATGACCTTATACTCCAATTAATTAATTTTCCGCAGAAATTCCTCTGCCACTTCGTCGAATATTTTGATTGGCTGTTTGAATTTTCTTTGGTTTCTTTTTTCATAGCTCACCGCCTTCTTCTATTGTGTATTCCACACTATCTCAGCTCCCTCTGTGTTCGAATATTTTATCCCGTAGTTCCACGGCAATGCATTCAGATCTTTTACTAGATCTTGTTTTGTAATCTGGATTATCATTATTTTGGTTGGTTTTAGTACCAACAAATGGGTTCGTTGTTCTTGATCACTCCTCCTGGACTGCCCCTTGATGGATATAATCTTCACGTTTGGTTCTTCTGGCCCTTTGAAAACCATCCTAGGTGGATTTCGGTTGACTGTTCCCACTACGTCTTCTACTTCTACTATTGGGAACATGTATTCAACGTTTTCCTCCACCTCTTCTTCAACTCCTATCATGTATATATCACCACCATGCTTTAGTAATGAATTGTTGTCTACATTTGGCATTCCTTCAATCATGATATCTCCTCGATCGATTAGGTCTTGTATCTGATGCTTCAACCCCCAACATTTCTCAGTATCATGCCCTAGTTGATCGCAATGGTAGGCACCTTTTTCGTCTGGATTGTATCTTCTGCTATTTTGATCTCGCACCCTTGTTGATTTTTTTATCATTCCTTGGTTTAACAAGGCCTAAAGGATATTGGCTACGGTTCTCCCAAAGGGGTAAATTTCCTTGGTTCAGGCCTCCCTGATTGGTATTGTGCACCTTGTTGCCGATCATTGTAGTTGGGTTTCGAACTAGTTGGCACCTGGATAGTCTTTTTTGGAGCCGCCTGACCCGGTACTACAAATGTGAGAACCCAAAAATCTCAATGAAATTTTGATTATGAGATTTATTTTATTTTCTGCATGAAAGTTTATTTCCTTATTGGTTATAAATAATGAAATTATATTTTCTTATAAAAAAAAAATTCAATGGCAATGTGATGTCCAAAAGATTTTAAATGTATTTTGAAGCTCAAGTATTTAAAAGGTTATTGCATTCAAGAATTTTCTTGTGAGAGGGTGTGTTCATGCGGGAAAGGGCTCACCAAATGTGAACAAGATTAGCTACAGTACCCGTTTTTATTTTAAAACTTACTGCGGGGAGACAGTAGCATTTAATGTGCATCACCTCCATCAGTACCATAGAGTGGGCTATGATAAACGACCGATGGGTACTAGCAGCCGTTGCAACCAACCTTTTTCTCATCAGTCACTTCTTTTCTTTTCATAACTAACAGCTTATATCAAATAAATCCGACGGCCCTTGTTGCTAAATAGGTGTTATATATATATCACGTTGGTACAACCCTTTCCCCACTTTCATAAACTTCTGTACGGTGTACCACCAAATCCAAACTTACTCTCTAAACAATTGTCCTTTTGGGAAGAACAACTAGAACCTTTAACTCTTTCTTACCACAAAGGAGGTAAGAGCATTTCATTAAAGTCCTGCTCTATTTCTTACACTTTTGTTCGGTCATACATACCACGTTTAATACCTTCTTCATTTATTTCCAAAAGTATGACTTGATGCATGTTTTAACGCCCGGAGTTAATGCCATTTATTTCAAAAAGCTACCCAAGATGTGTGTAAAAATGTTGGCAACCACCTGGTAGACAAACCTTTGACTACCAAAACATTCTTTTGTCAGTAGTTGTAACCCCATGCTTGAGTATTCTTCAACCTGAGTTTGAACCCTAAATCGTGTCTAGGAGGCATGCAAACCATAGGAAATGTTGTGTATCACTGAAAAGATGAGGAGAGTTGACCTTCGTGTGGTTATGGTTGAGAACACCACCCATGGAGGAGTGAGGAAGACGACCCTGTATCTGAGACGAGGTCCAACTTAGTCTCTGATGGGTTGGAGTTAGTCTCTGATGAGATGTTGTTAGCCTCTAATGAGATATTTTTAGTCTCTGATGATGACGTCACCCTTAGTCCCCGATGAGTTAAGATGACGTCATTAGTCTCTGATGAGAAGTTAGTCTCTGATGATGACGTCATCCTTAGTCCATGTTGAGTTAAGAAGACGTCATCAGTCCCTGAGGAGTTGTTTAGTCCCTGATGACGTCAGTCTTAGTCTTCGACAAGCTAAGTTTAGTCTCTGATGACGTCAGCCTTAGTCTCCGACAGGCTAA